>CM075024.1:2730496-2741306 GCA_037576675.1 Pangasius sanitwongsei | reverse complement strand
ATGAACAGCAGTTCAGTTTTGGTGGGATTAAGTTTCAGCTGATGAGCCGTCATCCATGATGAAATGTCTGCCAGACAGTATAATGTATAATGTAAGTGTTATCACTTACATTATAGCAGCTATAAACAGTCGCTCCCTCACCAGTCTCTCAAGACAAGAAAAAGTACAGCTTATCATGTTACCAAGAAACCAGTAACTGACTGTTACATAGCTCTGACACTGGAGACTCCTTCCACAAATGCTAAAGAATTGAGCATTCACCAGCGCAGTGGTTTATATAAAAATAAAAGCTTGTGTGTGATAGAGTGTGTGTGTGTGCATAGGCATAATGAATTGTTTGAAAGTCATTTTTTTCAGGATTGAATAATAAATTGCTTGTTTTGTAAAGTTGAGTTGTATAACTATTTTATAGGCAGAAAATAAAATGTTACACGCAGTCTATTTTTGCCAGAATTCACCTGCAGTGATGTCTGAGGTAGTCTCCCAGACACACAAATTATCCTTGCAATTTCTTTCATTTTTTTTTTTTTTTACTGCTACACATTCCTTTCCCCCTCAGACCTGCCGAGCTGTGAGTTGTCGCGCTGTCGGAGTTGATGTGAGCGCTGCTGGTGTTGGATCTGCGTGCTGAAAACATCTCTAAGAGCAGATGTCCACAGAGAGGCAGCATGGAGAGGAATGGAAGAGAACACACTAATGCAATTGTGCATTAAATTCCCAAAGTCTCCATCGAAGCTTTGCAGCTCAGGGCGCTGAATTCTCACTGTAACTGTGTGGTGCTTTTATTTTTTTCTGAGAGGATAGCCATTTAGCAGCCACAGGAATCATGCGGTTTAAGGTCTAGAGTTGTTGAACTTTTAAAACTTACAGAAAGTTTGAGTTTGTATTGAAGTCCAGAAATGCCATGTGCCATTTTTTTTTTGTGATCTCAAAATAACAAAAGTTGATTTCTTGAGATCACGACTTATTTTTCTTGCACGCATCATGCATCATTGGGCACATGGTACATACTATATGTCATGGATGAGCACATCGGCTTTTACTTTAATCAAGGAGTGCCCTGACAGAAACTAGCTGTATCATTCATCTCTCACTCCCTGATGTACAGTATGCATGCCCAATAACGTATTTTGACATATGAGGAAAAATAGGTTTTGAACAACTTTTGTTCTTGTTGAGATCACAAGGAAAAAAAGAAGAAGAAATAATACATGGCCTTTCTAGACTTCCTTATGTTTGCACATTATGAGTGTGCAATTCGATATTAAATTAGGACAAAATCAGAATCAAAATCAATGACATATTTATGTCATATTTAAGAACCATACCATATTTACAATTCAAATATGTCTTCACAAAACTGGAATTAACAATTTTGTCATGTAATTCATTTTCATTTCAGGTTTCTGTTTACATTTTCTGGTCTGGAAATTAACTCCTCTCCAGTTGAAACTTACTGGGCTCTACTTTTTTTAATGCGGAAATTTTTTACCTCTAAAATTTCAAACGCCTCCTTTAAGAGTGTCAGTATGGCTCTTTTGCGGTGCTTTGTAACCGATCTTACGCTGATTGCCTCACTGAACAGCACAGAGGGGTCATCTGAGGATTGAATCGGCACATCATTGGCTCCTAGCTCCATTCTCTCCCTCTTCCTATATGGGACGTCAGCTAGAAACCCACAGCTCCTCCATTAAAACTGACCACCATGGACTGCACTCATGGTGATTCATGCCGGTTGATTTCATTAATATAGATCCTGGAAGATTTTTAGCTAAGGATCATTTGCAGTATGTGGACATCTCCGTCATGGATAACCTTTATTATATTGTATATCATATTGACATAAAGGACGGTTTGCTAATGCACTCTAAATGTTAATCACACATTTTCTAATGCATGCATAACCCTGCAGATCCATCACATACCCTGACTCTTGATGAAATAATTCCTTGATGAGCAACAAGGGCTGAAGTGTGCATCTGCTGAGCTCATGCTGACTACACACAGCACTCCATTCTCCATGGTTTAGGATTTTTATGTCACAGTGGGTGCATGCAGGTAAATTAGCACAGCAGAAACCGATGGTCTGCTAATGCTGACAGCCCAGGGGAAGCACAGAGATTGGCCCTTAATTATCTCGCTTTAACCATGCATTGCAGATGGTTCTTTAAGACAACCGAGCTGACTGCGGTGCACTCCAGAGCTCGCCCTTTGGCTTGTGTCTGGCTGAGATAGTGAGTTTGTCTATGTAAAGCTGTGCGTGTCGATTTTCAGTAGAAGAATGCCGGGTGGTTTTCACTGCGATCGAGTCAATAAGTCTTAGCAAGCGCTGATCGTGAATAAATTACAGTGTTGAGCCTGTAATTATGGATGAAGAGTCACTGTGGAGCACTTATTGCTTGGCTGCCTTCTTAATGAGGAATGTTGTTAGAGTATGTTGTATAAAAATTTAAGTATTATCAAAAAGCCATGTTTCTTAAACACACAGCCACATCATCAGTGGCAATAAATTAGCTTTTCTGGGAAAGCTTCTCAATTTCTAGTCCTCAGTAAGCAGACTTCTAACTCTATGTATTCAAAATTCATTGTGTAGAACATTAGATGCATAGACGTACTAGACGATTTCTCCACAGAACCTTTAAGTGTTCCCTCAGAAGGACAAAATAAAGAATCCTTAATGAGGCTAGAAGGAACTTTTTCCCCTCAGAACTGGGTAGGCTGTGTTGGATGAAAGAAGTAAAAAAAAAAGAAAAGAAAAGAAAAAGAATACTTCAGCAAGTTGTCAATGATTAAATTTTTAATTTATTAAGGAAAGACATCATACTTTTTATTCAATAGAAGTTACGTTTAATGTTGTGGAACTTCCATGAAACAAGTTAGCTCCTGTTATCACTTATGCTATAGCCTCTTTTTTTCTCTCTTAAAGGTAATAAGGCAAAAAAAAAAACAAAAAACGCATGTCTTGTCATGTTACTGAGAAACTGCAAAGTGCAAAGCCCTCCAACTTGAAGACTTTACCATGTTGGAAAATTTAAAGTGACCATTTAACTTTACCACTTACTGGCACAAAGAATGAATCCCCTGAGCTCATGTCGTGCACTGCTGATGCCTTTATCGTGACATTTTTTATTTTTTTTTTGGCTTTGGTCCTCTCTCCACCCCTGTCTTGCCACTGGTTTCCTTTTTTTTATTGTGTTCACCTGTTCTCCATTTAGACTGTGATTTAATTTTAATATAGATTTAGATTAAATTAGATTAGTTTGTCTATTTATATTTGTCTAGTTGAGAACTCTTGTTCATTGTTTAAGTACACTATATGGCCAAAAGTATGTGGACACCTGACCACACCCACATGTGCTTGTTGAACATTCCTTTTCAAAACCGTGGCCATTAATATGGAGTTGGTCCCCACTTTGCTGCTATCCACTAGCATTTTGGAGCGTGGCTGTGGGGATTTGGGCTCATTCAGCCACATGAGCATTAGTGAGGTCAGGCACTGATATCGGGCGAGGAGGATCCAGTTCCATTTAATCCCAAAGGTGTTCAGTGGGGTTGAGGTCAGGGCTCTGTGCAGGACACTCGAGTTCTTCCACTCCAACCTTCACACACCATGTCTTCACTTTGTGCACAGGGGAATTGTCATGCTGGAACAGGTTTGGGCTAAGCCCCTTAGCTCTAGTGAAGGGAAATCATAATGCTATGAAGTAAAATAAAAAGACATTCTAGGCAACTGTGTGTTTCCAACTTTGTGGCAACAGTTTGGGGAAGAACCACATGTGGGTGTGAAAGTCAGCTGTTCGCATACTTTTGGCCATATAGTGTATGTTTCTGAGCATTGTTTTCCAGCTCTTGTGTCTCTAATATGGATCCTACAAAAAATCCTAATAAACATCTTCTCACAGAAAACTTTACCAATGCTGCTGAGGTATAAATGAAATGAACTATCTGGCTTTTTTGTGGATGGCTTTAAGAGTTCATCCATGCCAAGTTTAACTCGAATTAATTGGTTACTGGAGTGCGTTTTCAACATTGGATCCTATTTTTATTTTTGGATGTTTTAGTTTAAGTTCTTTAGTAGATTCTCTATGCCAGACAGCAGAGGGTAATTGGTAAAACATGACACATTTTAGAGACAAATGGGCCAATTATGATAGTGAAAAGTGTATTCTAAAAACTGCTATAAGCAGCCACATTTAAGGCATCTGAAACACAACCAAAAATCATTTAAAACATTTTTAATTTTCTTTCAAATAGAAACCAGATCTGGCTTCCTAGGCGGTGAAAATAACCTGGATTCGACCCCTGTGTTGGATGTTTGGATGAGTCTCATTAGCAAGAACCGTCACCTTGCACTATTATACCTTGTGTTGAATTTAGACGGGGGTCATAATTAGTCTTGATGGAGGGTTAGACCTGCACTGCTTTCCTCTTCCCGCTAACATCACATCACTCGCTGTGTGTTGCCTGGACAATTTTGTGCACTTATATGTGTGAGTCATTTCCACTAAGCTGGTTGGTTTCTCCATTACTGAGAAGATCGTTTCCTTTTCCAAGCAATAATACTCATGTATATAAAGGTGTCTATAGTCATAAAGATCCCTTTCTGACCATTTTGATCCTCTTCAGGCAAACTCTACCCCTGAGGCAACCTTTATTTTACATTATGATAACACCCTGTCTTCCAACTTGTAAGAACACTGAATAAACTGAGTTTTGTGTGAATAGCTTTGCATTTCTGCAGGCAAAAGCGAACAAGGTTTATAGAGAGAACATGGAAATTAGATTTTTCCAAAAAGAAAAATAAATAAATACAGGAAGTACTTTAATCACAAATTCACAGTCTAGTTATTAGATCCTTTCTATCCTTACAATAAGCTAGAAATTGTCAAATATGCCTTTGACAATATTTGTGTCAATTTAAAAATAAAACAATAATGATTAAAAGAAACCAAAAATATTAAGAAAGGAATAAAACACATCAGGAGTGCTGTTATAGGAAAATAATCAGTGGCATGGTTATGTGGTGTGAGGTTACTGTTACCCATAAGTTAATTATTTTACTACATCCTGAAGTGTTTTATTCATCTTATACCACAACAATTTGCCAGCAATATTTTTTTATTAGTTAAAGAATGACACATCATACACTTTATCCATTTATAGTTGCATAAATGTTGTACAGTGTCTGCAAATCAAGCTGTTTCTGTTTCTGTTATCACTTACGTTACAGCAGCTGTAAACAGTCATTTCCTCACCAGCCTCTTTTTGTCCTCTTTTTTTGAAATCAGTAGGACAAAAAAAAAAAAAAAGCATTTGCTGTGAAACTGAAAAGTGTAAACTCCTCGGTCCTGAAGACTATCCTGTGGAGGAAAATCTCTGACTGTTACAAAGCCCTGACACTGCAGACTCCTTCCATAAATGCTAAATGAACTTCTTACAGAACACTTCACCATATCAGCAATTATATATATTTTTAACCCTATTTTTAACCTACATAATAATATACAGTATATAAACCTGTGATTTGCACAAAATCCATCAACACCTTTTGACCAGTCAGGATTGAGAATTCAACAGCACTGTGCAAAAAACATATGTGTACGTATATAATGCACTTTATCATTACCTGTGGATTTTTCTTTAAGTCATTTTATACTACGTAAAAGACAGTGTAATCTATTAGATATAGAAAATATGACTAGCATAATGGATTCAGATGGGACTGAAGAGATAATCTTGCCTGAATAGAGCCTTTAGAAGCATAAAAATAGTAGGTGAAATTGAAAAAAGAGAAAATGGAAACAGGTTTTCAGGAAATTAGTGAGATAGGAACAAGAAAAAAAAAATTAATTTGTGACTCTTAGAGCAGCTGAATAGTCTCAATAAACTGTATTAAAATGCAAACACAATGAAATTGTTTGTAATGAATATCTCTAATGAATATGAGAATGTTCCTTTTGGATGTAGAAATACTAAACGATCCTTTCTGACTTTTTATGTTTCACTGTTAGAATAATCAGTCTGCACAAGATAAGTTATAATTTGTGGTAAAATACACCAGTCACTAGGTGCTAGGCTACAGATAGATGTAAAAAAAAAAACCCCTATCAAGTAAGCTTTTATTCTCTGGAGTATCATAAAACTTCACAATAATTCATTCGCAACAGTAAAAATGAGCAGGGTTGAACAAACAACAGTAGAAACTGATGAACTCATACAGGTACCACTGGAGACAAGTGAAACCCTATAGGTGGCAATTTATCACGAGATATATTACTGCTTTGAATGTACAAAGCATTTCACCCATGAAGAAAGCAGCACTTCAGCAGATTATTATTAAATGAGATGGAAATCTGCCATGAAATGAAAAGCCGGAGGGATTGTGACAATCTGCTGCTCTCTGTTTGGGTCAATTCTGAAAACAGGCGCTTTACATGATGTGCACGTTTGCCGAGGCTCAATCAAGGTCTTACGTTTCAAACGGCTGCTTAAAAACTCGGTGCTTTTCTTTTAACAGCTATTTTCATGGATCTTTGACCTCACTGACAAGAAGCAGCTTGCTCTCGTACTGTAATTGCTCTTGTTTATGTGTTTAACATATATACCTGATTGGTCAGAAGATTACACATACACTTGCATGACTCCACATAAACACATTGAAAGCATCTGTAATTGTTGATCTGGTGAAGCTTTCTGTAAGGAGTCGTTTATTTACCTCAGCTTCAAGAGAGAGACTGGTGAGGGAATGAGCATGTTTCTTCGGGTTATGAATATGGATTATCCCTGTGTGTTGTGGCCTGCTTGTATATTGACTCATGATATGAACTATTCTTGGATTGCCCACAATAAAATACAGCCTTAAAAGACTTTAAGTCTTAAAGGTTTAAAAATATATGCTTCTACATAGGCTGCTGCTGCTCATACTGGTTTACATGAGTCGCAAGCAGCTAAGAAAACGTTTCAAATGCAAGTGTACTGCAAGTGTACAAGATGAACCGACAGTCGCTAGTCTAATAGCAAGCTGCTGGTTTTGAAAAACCCAGGGGAAACGCAACAAGAGAAAAAGGAGTATCAGTAGCTAGTCATGACTAGCTAGCTAATGTTAGCTAACTCGCCTTCATTGCAAGCAGCAGTGTTAATGCTGGTGGTGTTCGCATTGGCAGCAGTCTTGATAGTATCCCTGCCATGGATCAAGGTTTCAGTAATGCTAGCCACAGAGCTTTGTTCTACGCTAAAGTCACTAATATATACCAGTTGTCCTCAGAGTGGTTCAAAAATAAAAATTGTTCACTTGAAACAGTCAACCATTCATTTAAAAACTTGGAGACTACAGCTCCAGGCCCCTTGAGCTTATAGGCCTGTGGGCAACAGCTCAACTGACCCTCTGGTTAATCCGGCCTTGCTGAGCTGTAAATGTAAATTTCAGCACTTTAGGGGTTTTGCCAGCTGGAATCTCAAACCTGAGGTCCCATGTCTCAAAACGGCTCTTCACCCAGGAAGAACCAAGTAATGCTCAGATCACAATTTGGCACTGTACTGTGATGGTATTGAGATCTTTCTGAAAGTGTGTTATATAAAAGCACAGATGGTAGTCTGTGCAGGAAAACAGGTGTCTTATCATGCAGTGCTCCCTCGCAAAAGCTCTTCAAGGTGTATTTGTCTTTGCCTCTCTGAGGACTGCTCACAGTATCTGCATACAAATTGGGCTTTTGTTTCAAATTTGTTAATTAAAACAAAAAAAAAAATGCAGACATCTGCATCACAGTGTTCGAGCAACGCGTGGTGGGCGACTGGATTTCCAACAGAGGCATTCAATCAGGCTCACAATCAATATGAACTCATCCTGAAACGTTTCAATCAGAAGCAATTTAGCCTATTGTGTGCTTTTATACCTGCACAAATCCTAAATGTGAAGGCTCAGGTTTGCTGTAGCTTTCATCAGCGGGATGCATGATGTGATGGAGGGAAAAGAAGCAGCGACGGCTGGGTCAATGAGGTGAGAGAAAGAGTGTGAGAAAGAAATCCCACCTGCTTGAGAGAGATAAAAATGGCCGTGGCATCAACAATAGGACTTTTGTGTCCTAAAGCAAAGCGTTTAACCTGCAACCTGCTCAGTGAATATCAGGGAAAATGTCAGGGAAGTATTCAACAGCCAATAACATCCCGAACAAGAATAATAAAATTATCATGCCGTGTAAATATGTTGAAAAGAACAAAGCTGTTAAGCAAACGTGACGGAAATTGAGCAGCATATAAACAAGCGTTTACTCTGCTGATAGGCAGGCGTGAGGAAGAGAAGCTATTATACCTGAAGAGAAGCAAAGTGGGACTTCAGGAAAACAATAATTACTGCTTTTGTTGTAAATAACTACTTCTTGTCTCTCTGTGCGTGAAAAAAAAAAAGAATCTGTAGGCCTGTCGATTTTTATTCATCAGGCATATTGGCTAAAACAACATATTTGCTAGTTCTCCATTTGGTATAATATCAATACTGAAACATGATAATATTACCAGAATATTTTTAGACTTAAAACATTTACAAAGCACATTGTAGGGACAGGCCAGTAGGGACATTTTAGCCATGTTGCTAGCTTAAGGTGGATAATGCTAGCTAGATATTGCATTGTTATACTATACAAGGTTGATTTATGAAACTTGAATGAATATTTTGGCTATGGCTTAACATTAGCTACTGGTCATGATTGCCTGAGACATTTCACTGCCGTGACACCAGAGGGCACCCTCGCCCGAATTCTAGGACACTTCCTTGTTGGTTATGCTCATTTCCTGTCCCCTCTGTACATAAAAAGCACGTGGGCTCTAAGTAAGATTTGACGACTTGCCGATCTGTAACTATCGTGTAAGTTCTGAGCCGGTGTATTCCCTGTTCTCTGTACCAAGCTAAAATACAAAGAGGAGAACAAAACTCATTTTTCTTTTTAATCGCAATTTTCATGCCAACAAACTGGCATAAATGTTCAACTTCAAGCAAACCCATAAACTTCATATTATATTAGCAATAGCTTGTCTAGCTAAGATTAGTCACTCTAAGCTAGCAAAATGATTAAAGATGATGAGTATCAGATGTAGATGTAGTATTCCGACCAGAGTCTGGCTCTAATCTTAATTAGTTGTTATAGAAAAATAATCAACTTTGAGGTGGTAACAGTAACTTTTCACAGCACCCCGTTGTTGATTGCTTTCCTGGAAAAGCACACTGTGTTGTTTTATTCCTTACTTAATGTCCATCGCCTAATTTGTTTTATATCACATACAGGTACACAGATTACAAAAATGCCACTAGTTTATTAACTTAGCATGCTAATTAGACTCACAACGCTTCGCTTAAAGCATACTTAAGTGCACATTCATACTCCCTTCAGCCGAGCCTGCTCTGAGGTGAGCTGAGGTGATTTATTACCACATTAACATGGAAAATGGATTCGTTTCTTGGTGTTCAGAGCTAAGAGTTGGCAGAGCTAAGGAGAGAGGTTAAAAAGTCTGACTAAGCCATTTTCATGGAATGGTTATGGCCCAGAAATCACTCAAGTCATGTTGAAAGTATTGTAATTACTAGTTTCCAGCTTGTACAAATTTGATGTCAACCTCTGAGTCGGAATTTGGAAAACTTTCTGACGGCTTCAGTATCTCTGACCAAGCGGGACAAAACATAGACATGCAATTGTCACAGCTGTTGACAACTTAGACAACTGAAATTACTAGCTAAAAATGACAGTTCTGAAGAAAAGTCAAGTTTCTCTTGCCTGTATAGCATTCTAAAAAAGTAGAGAAAATTGAACTTTTGACAGAAGGTACTGTGGCTGTTTAATAGTGTGCAGCGTTCAACTTTCCATCACTGCCTCATTGAAAAACATTGAATTTGCCAGTTTGCCATCAATGCTCTGCTGCTAAAATGGGTAATGCATTGGTGCTAAACTTTTAAGCATAAACATTTTAAGAAAAGTACGCTAACGTCCTGTCTTCGTGCACTGAAAAAAGTCGTGTTACGATGTGAAATGATCTTGAATAATGTCAGATTTGTCTAATAGTTCTCATTACGAGATTGTGATGAATTCACTTAAGCTTCATCTACTGCTAGACATTTATACTCATTTCAAGCTTGAACTTTAATTCTACTGGCAGACCATTTTGCATATTTCAAGCAATTATTTCTAGAAAGTAGCAAAATCAGTTCACAACAACAGAACAAGGCAATTTTGTGGCTTACATAACCAAAATAGCACATTCCTGAAGGGATCTGTGGGTGGTAGAGCGATTTCTATTTAAACTATCTATTCTTTCTTTTCTGAAAGGCTACTTTCGAGACAGAATGTTTAATAGTTCCCCCAGAGGGACAAACAAGATGAAACTATGAAATTATGCACATTTTAGGTATAAATGGTTTTTTTTCCTACTTGAACCATCTAAAAAATATGAAGGTTTTTTTGCAACTCTGAATGTTTTTCTTCTTTAAAATGATTCATAATTTATAGAACCTGTGACAGCTAGAATCCACTTGTTGATTAGCGATCTAATGAACTATTAGGCCTGCACACTTAAGGGTTCTAGGTTTAACTTAGAACAGAGTTCACTAAACACTTTTAGGAGTCTAAGAACCATTTCCCAAGGGTGTATATAATCTCCTAGCCTTAGACTAAGGTTCATTGTATCAACAGGATTTCAAGTGAAAAGCTTTTAAAAAAAGGGGGGGGGGGGGGGGGGTTGTATTTTTTTTTTTTAAAAAAAAATTTATTTGTATTTTTTTTTTAAAGAAACATTAATGGTGAAACTTTTATGTAAAAGTGTACTT
>CM075024.1:2685244-2725299 GCA_037576675.1 Pangasius sanitwongsei | reverse complement strand
TCCCAGCCTTGACCTGATTTCGGTTTTATGCAGGGGAAAAAACCCCAAAAACCAAAAAAACAAACAAACAAACAAACGAGCAACTGGGAAAAGTTTCTCAGACTCATGAGCGGCTGCATGCTGCATGCATGTCGAAATCAACGTACAGGAAGCTGCGCGCGCGGATCAGCTTTTTTTTTTTTTGTTGTGCGTGTGTTAAAAAGCGTGCTGTTCTCGTTCTGCGGAGGCGCGCGCACTGCACTCTATTCGTTGACGGATGCGTCCTCTGCCTGCGGCGCGCGCACCAAAATCACCGTTTTTCTCGCAGACACGACAGAGGCTCGCGGTGGATTTTTACTCCTTTTCCGACGTCCGGTGCTCTTCTCACGCGAGGATCAAAGGCTGGATCCCGGGACGACTCGTAGTCGCGCGCACGGTAAGCTGGCCACGTAGAGCTCTCATCAGGACCACAGCATCATTTATAGCCGAAATGTGCACGCGGCTTTATTACCAATCAGAGGTCCTCAAACTTTTAGCAGCCTGCAGGAACTCATACAAAAGGAAAGTCGTTAGAAATTAATTTCAAACAGCATACACTGAAAAACTGTTGCAGTGAAATTTACTCAAGAAAAGTGTAGTAACAATTTCCATACACACCACTTTATTAGGAACACGTGCACGTTCATGCAGTTATCTAATCAGCCAATCACATTGCATAAAATCATGCAGATGCAGGTCTGAAGAGCTTCAGTTAATGTTTGCATCAAACTTCAGAATGAGGTCAGAAAAAAATGTGATCGTGGCATGGTTGTTGGTACCAGATGTTTTCCCCCCCCCAGTATTTCAGAAACTGCTGATGTCCTGGGATTTTCACACACAACAGTCTCTAGAGTTTACACAGAATGGTACGAAAAACATAAAACATCCTGTGTGCAGAGAGTCTGCAGGCTCAAACACCTTGTTGATGAGAGATCAGAGGAGAATGACCAGACTGGTTTGAGCTGATAGGAAGTCTATAGTAACTTATATAAAGACTCTTTACAAATGTGGTGAGCAGAAAAGCATCTCAGGAAGCACAACACATCAAACGTTCAAGTGGATGAGCTACAACAGCAGAAGACCAAAGAAAGGTTCCACTCCTGTCAGCCAAGAGCAAGAATTTGAGGCTATCATGTGCACAGACTCACTGAAGCTGGACAGTTAAAAACTGAGAAAAAACCTCAGGTGATTTTTTTTTTCTTCTAATTTTCAACTATCCATTTTGGGTGAGTCTGTGCCCATGATGGCCTCAGATTCTTGTTCTTGGCTGACAGGAGTGGAACCCAGTGTGGTCTTCTGCTGTTGTAGCCCATCCACATCAACGTTTGATGTTTTGTGCATGCTGAGATGCTTTTCTGCTCACGACAGTTGCAAAGAGTGATTATATGAGTTACTATATCCTTCCTCGAACCAATCTGACCATTTTCCTCTGACCTCTCTTATCTACAAGGCGTTTCCACCCACAGTACTGTCACTCACTCAAGGTTTTTTTTTTAATTTATTTAATTTTATTTTATTTATTTATTTTTTGCTTTTGGCACAGTTCTGTGTAAACTCTAGAGACTGTTGTGTGTGAAATTCCCTGGAGATCAGCAGTTTCTGAAATACTCCAACCAGCGCATCTGGTACCAACAACCACACCATGAACAAAGTCAAAGGGGTCACACTTTTTCTTCATTCTGATGTTTAATGTGAACATTAACTGAAGCTCTTGACCTGTATCTGCATGGTTTTATGCATTGTATTGAAAACAACGCATCCATAATTAAATCAGTTTAAAGTGGGAACACATATGCAAATTGAGTTCAAAAACCACGCCCACACTTTAGTATGCATTTGTAAATGTTACTTCTTTTTTTCTAGTTTTGTGAACACTTGCCAAATAATATTAATTTTAATCCAGTAAAGTAAGTAAAATATATACTTTGGGTTTTATATATTTGAATATTTCCATCAATTTGAAATTCCATCAAATTTACATATTTGAATATTTCCATCAATTAATTTAGTACAGAACTTGAAGCATTTTAAGTGATTCTAAGAATTTGCTTTGTTTTGTGTAAAAATCACAGATTTGTTTTTGTCCTATTTACTGAACCACTGAATCTTTTTCTTTTCAGTGTACAAACCCTCACAAGTTCACGTTATGTTGTGTACTTGAGTTCACATTTTTTCACGTGATCCCCTTCACCTTTACACACATAATCACGTATGAAAAATCTCAAATTAAATGTATGTGATTTTTTCAGACTCATTGTTTAAAATACATGCAGTAATATAAAAACAGACCTTTTTTTTTTTTTGCAATACTGCAATTCTACCACTAAACAGCAGTGAATAAAAAACCCCAGAAAAGACTTGTGTTCTCCCCAAAATCCATTTCAAAACGTCAGATATCACGTGCTGTAACTGTAATTTACGTTCATGTCTGAGTGGGCTGCCTATGTGGCATGATCTAAAGTGTGAAATTAAAGTAAACAAAATCATAACTGATGCTTGAGAGAGCTTGTCTACTTCATCATACTCTTATTATAATGACTTTTTATAAAAGTATCTCAGACTCACTTTCAGTAAGCGCTTTATCCTGGTCAGGGTCACGATGGATCCAGAGCCTATCCCGGGAACACTCAGTGTGAGGCATGAATACACATCATAGGGCACCATACACACTCATGCACACACTCATTCACTCCTAGAGGCAAATTATCAGCGCCAGTTCACTTACTGGTAATTTTTGTGGGAGGTGCGAGGAAACTGGAGAACCTGGCGGAAACCCCACCACGCTGCCTGTAAAGATCACCTTTAGATTGAAATTTCTGTTCATGATCATTATAACTTTATCGTTAAATGAGAGTTTGCATTAACATATGCAGAATGTGTAGCTGCATCTAAATTGGATTTCAAAAGTCAAAAATCTTCTAGTCGACTCAGTTATATATTAGAACTAACAGTGCTTTGACCCCTACACATCACATTCAACTTACGAATGATTTCGACTTATGAGGTGAAATGGAGAACGGCTGAGATAAAGACAGTTCCTTCTTAGTTCTTTATCTTTAAGCGTAACCAAATCACACCGTAAAATGTACAAAAAACTGAATGTAAAAAAAACCCAGTAAAGTACAGGCAGCAGGGTTGCAAGGACGATACCGTAAAATTAACAGTATATTACTGTTGCAGCGATTTCCATGTTGATACTGTTTTTTTTTTAAAAAAAAATTATTATTACTTTGACAGTATAATACTAGTAATGGTTAGCAGATTTTTACAGTTAACAAGCAACACTGCATATTTGAAACCAGCGGGAAAAATTTTAATTTTAAAATCTTTAATTATGTGACTCAAAAGATTAGAAACAAAACGCTAGATCTTATAGAACATTTCTCAGTTTATTGTTTTGAGTGCACTTACAATCCATCCTGCAACATGAGAAAATCAGGCTTTCAACAGCACAACTTTTTACAGCATTATTGTCAGAATTATAAAAATAATTCAACATTCATTAAATCTTATTTTCTGAAGTTGGCCAACAGCTATTGCATGCTTTCTTTTTACAAACCTATAATTATGATTTCCTTAAACTAGTGACCAAATGGAGCAGAAGCAAACCAAAACATCGTGGCACCACTTTCTCCGAATTCATATCTGAAAAGCAATGTAATGTAATGTAAACCTATGCTTTGTAGCTACACTGATTTTGCTCATTTAAACCACGTGGCAGGCAGCATGTAGTAGCTCTGCTATTCTAATAAGTGACTTAGGTGTAAATGAAATGTGTGAAATTTGGCTAGAGATTTTACATATATTTTTTTCCTATCACACGACAGCCACTAACCAGAGAGGTTGAAGGCTAACACATGCTTCCTCCAAGACACGTGAATGAATCCAGCTGCGTCACAGGGCAGCGTAACACACTTAAAACAAAAAAGTGCTATCTACCCTCTTCTGCATAAACGAGCTCGCAGACACCCGTGATTGGCTAGTGTCGCTGTGATTGGCAGGGTAGACAGAGTATGTCGTCCTGCCCACCAAGCCAATTTTTCCTCTCTGGATTTCTGACCATGGGTGGCTGTGGCATTGTCAGGAATCGAACTCATTACTGATTGGGAATGGAGACAAAATCAACTCCACTTTTTGTTCACTTTTTGTTCACTATAGAGTTGTTTATTACACTAATTAAAAAATAAGGAACTTTATTAGATTCTTCGACTTATTTATAGCAAAAAAAAAAAAAAAGACTAGTGTAGCGTTTTGGCATTTAGTACAGTAGACCATTTCTATCCCTGCTATAAAGTGGCGTGATATATTTGTGTTATCTTTTTGCAATTATTAAAACACTTTTAATTATCATTAACAGTTAACATTACCTCTTTTGTCACTCAGGACAAGTAAGAAATATTACGGATTTCTGAAACATACATTTTCTACACTAAAAGTGTTACTGACAGGACAATGGGTCATAAAACTCAGAAAAACTGTCCTAGTAATTGAGTTGAAAAGCTGCTTGCGTGCATTATCTCCGTTCATAATCAGTGACGGTAATGAGTGCATTTATTTTTTCCTTAATGCAAATCAGAGTGTTTTCAACCTGTTTTTTTTTTTTTTTTGCCATGTTTTGTTAATGCATGAAATACTCTAAAGCCATTTACTATTTGATATTTAAATTACCTTTAAAAGCTTGATGGATTATATTAATTTTCCATTATTGAAGAATAATTGCATAGTTTTATTCACAAAACCCTAATTAGCTCGGCAGCTTGGCACTAAGTGTAAGTGATGGAACTGGATGAAGGTTCTTGTTTAACTCATTATTCATTATTTATTTATGCATTATTGAAGAGCTAAAATTGATATCAAATGCAGGGCATAAACATGTATCTAAATGAAAAATGGAAGGCAGGTTAGATTGCTTAAGTAAATAACAGACTGTGTTACAGCCTGAAGTGGTGAATTACAGCGCTGCTTTACAAGCTCTGCAAATAAGATAAATGCACTGGAAGTGTGTGTGTGTGTGTGCTGTTAGGATGAGATCAGACAAGATAAGATTAGGTAAGATAGGTAAGATGAGATAGGAGAGAAAAAATTAAACTGACAAGAGTGAAAATACAAATAGAGCAAACATGAAACAGAGGACATCGAGAATCAAGCAGAGAACGGTGAGAATTAAACATAGAAAAGTGAAAATTACACAAAGAAGAGCCAAAATGAAACACATTAGAGCAAATATGAAACACTGAACAGCAAAAACGAAAAAGAAAAGAGTGAAAATGAAACAGAGAAGAGCGAAAATGAAACAGAAGAGCAAAAATGAAACACTCAGAGGAATGAACATTAAAAAGAGAAGAGCGAAAATGAAACAGAGAAGAGCGAAAATGAAAGAGAAGAGCAAAAATGAAACTCAGAGGAATGAACATTAAAAAGAAAATTAAACAGAAAAGAGGAAAAATTAGACAAACATGATCAAACATCAAAGAGAGGAGTGAAAATTTAAACAAAAGGAAGACCAAAAATTAAACAGAGAACAGCGAAAATTAAACAGAGAACAGCGAAAATTAAACAGAGAAGAGCAAAAATAAAAACAACCAGGGACGAGTGAAAATTAAACAAACAGAAAAGGCACAGTTAAACACAGACGACTGCAAACTAAAGCAAAAGAAGACTAAAAATGAAGAGATTCCAAAAATTAAACAAACAGAAGAGTGAAAATGAGCAGAACAGCGAAAAAATATATATGAAGAGCAAAATTTAAACAAACAGAGCAGCGGAAAAATTAAATTAACCTCCGAGATGATGCCAAAACAGGGTTGCCAGGTCTGTGTGAAATTAAAATACCCCTTACAATATACAATCAGGTTATTTATAACCACCGTCCTAATTATCCCTCAAAACATGGAAAATCATATTTGTTCTGCATAATGGAGAAATAATGGCACTTTTATTTCTAAAGGTTTATCAGCTTGGTGAGGTGGCTGTCAGGGCAATGATGGGACTGGATGAGCGTTCTTGTTCCACTCACTATTCATGCATCATTAAATAGCACAAATATATCAAGTTACATATTAGCTTACGGAGGCATGCCATCTATTTTCACTATTGCATGAGACGCTGCTTCACAAATACTCATCGCATTTATGCTTTTCCACTTCGTAGTCATTCAGTCCTGAGAGAGCGGCAGATTGCTTTTCTCGCCTTTCGTCAGCTTCATTTTCACTCGTCGCTGCTTGGTTAATGCCCGTGTGTTGCAGTGTACGTTTCGAGCTCATGTTGAGATCTGAGCTCATGTTGACTGACGCACTGCTTGAGCTCATTACACACCTTTGTGAACTGATGGAACGCTTCAGACCCAAATCACAAATTTTATAACAAATGGCCGTCTTAGATGATCATCATTCATCAAACCAGCAGAAGGGTTATTCACGAAAATAAAATCAGAGCATGTCTGTACAAGACAGGAAACATTCCTAATCATGTTTGATTAGTCGTGTTAAGGTGTGTGATTTAATGTTCCCGAAGACGGGCTGAGAGATTTCTAATGAGTCAAGTGCTGTCGCGTATCTTCTACTCAGACTAATGTGCTTTTTCTTTCTTTTTTTTTTTTAAATGTGAACATAATAATCAGTTTTTATTAAACTGTCAAGATTTGCTGGTTAAACTCAAAGACGGTACTTTTCATGTCATGAGTTCAGATTCACTCAAGCTGAAAAATCAAATCCTGATATTAGGGTTGTTTTTGAATCTAAGCAGCATCTTACTTGAACGAGAAAGCAATAAAACATTTGGGGGTGTGCTGTTATAGGAAAATAATCAACAGTGGAGTGGTGTGATGAAGCAGAGTTATTGTTACCACTCAAATGCTAATTATTTTCCTATAACAGCACATCCTGCAGCGTTTTATTCCACCTATACCACAGCAGTTCACAAACGATGACAGTTATTTATTTTTATCCTTTTAGAATTACATTTAATGACGTTATCTAATACATTTAGTTATGTTTACTGTTATCACTTAGGTTGTAGCAGTTACCAGTCTCTTTTTTCCTTGAAGTTAATAACACACACACATACACACACACACACACGCACACACACAAATTCAGCTTGTCATGTTACCGAGAACCTGATGTCCTGAAGATGTTGGAAAACTTAAAGTTTTACGTAAATTTTAACGTCTGACACTGGAGACTCTTCCATAAATGTTAAATAAACGTCACCATGTCAACAAAGTCAATAAATAAACACGTTTTGTTTTGTCTGTGAGTTCGCTACCTTGGCGCTTCCATCCAAGCTGTATTATTATATAAAGGTAAACACATTCTGACCAATCACAATCAAGCATTCAATAGCGCTGTGATAAAAAAAAAAGCCAAATAAATGAAAGTTATGAGCCACAAGAAGGCGTGTGCTACAGTGTTGTAATCATGGGGAAAGTGACACCGTTTCCACCAGATGGGCTCTAAAAGGCTGCTCATGGTCTTGTTTTGATCACGTAGAAACCCTACCGGTTAATTCGCCTGCTCGCTCGATTCTGGTCAATATTAAATTTCCTTTCTGAATGAAAACAAGCAAGACCCCTTGTAGCAAAATCAACAGCCTTAAACAATGCCTAACTCGGTTGCCGATGTTTCACAGCTGAACTTTTCCCCCTGTCCTTATTGGCAAGTATAAGAAAAGATAGCCTACAGTAGGTTCTAGAGGAAAGTATACAGTGTTCACAAATTCAGATCAGGAAATCATGGAGCAGTGAAAGGAATAAAAATAAAAACAAATGAAGAAAAAAAAAAAGGCAAAAAATTAACAAATGAAGTAACTTCTGTTTCGGTTTACGAGAGCCAAGTCTACACACCAAGCTGCACATCTGCAGTTTACGCTGCATCATTCGACACTAGAGAATGGAATATTTCCCTAAAAAGCAATAATAACAGGACTGATGATGTTCCTGTTCATACGATATCCACAAAATCACTCTAACTAGTTATAATTCTGATTTGTTTCGTCAAAGATCGGGTCAAACATTCAGGATTCCATGAAGGAATAAAAGTAGGAAGTATGTAAGGAACACTTGGGCTGTTACGGTTACTGCTCTGAAGTTGATTATTTTCCTGTAACATCATTTCCTGATGTGTTTTATTCCTCTTATACCACAGAAGTTGGCCAACGATTCACTTGTTTTATTTAATCATAAAAATGACATATTGTAGTTTTTATACATGTTATAGTGTACATTTAATGTTGCGGAATGTCAGTGGCTATAAACAAGCCTCTCTTGAAGCCCAAAAAAAAAAAAAAAAAAAAAAGAAAACCAACCTTTTGACATTACTGAGAAAATGCAAAGAGTTAAACTGACGCTACAGCTGAAACTGGAGACTCCTTCCGTAAATGTTAAAAAAAAACATCTCCTTAGAGAAAACTTCATATCAGCAATTACATGCTTTTTCTTTTCATTGTTAAAATAACACAGGGTTTAATCTGTTTATGTGTAGCTGTTAAACCATAACTTATTAGAATGAACGCATGAATATAAACCTGTGATTTTCAGCTGCACTACTGTCAGAGCTGCTGTTATAGAAAATGAATCAACACCTTCTGACCAATCAGAATTGAGAATTCAAATATGCTGTGGTATAATAGTTTTCAAACGCACAATTAGGAGATTTCTATACTGCAAATATTTAGCAAGCAGCATATGATAGCAAGTGAGGAGGAAAATCAATAAGGAGCAATAGGACAAAAATCACTTCCCTGACTGGGTGATGATTGCAGAGGAAAAAACATGCGCGCACACACACACGCACACATATACACTCCATCACACTCCATCACACTCAATTTTGATTTTCTCTACACTGTCATTTCCTGTTGTTGGTTCCTTTTTTTGTTGCCATGTGTGCTTCTACGCCTCTGAGTTTTATCACATCACTTTTTAAATTATCTTTCTTATCTTGCCCTAGATAAACTTGCATCAGAGAACAGGGAGGTGTGCATTTCCATCCATCCAAATCTTCCTAAAATCCCAATTCCTAATTTAATTTGCATTAAATTAAATCTGTTTTAAATAAAGACA
The DNA here is from genome assembly GCA_037576675.1 of Pangasius sanitwongsei. Lineage (NCBI taxonomy): Eukaryota > Metazoa > Chordata > Actinopteri > Siluriformes > Pangasiidae > Pangasius > Pangasius sanitwongsei. The sequence goes on along the minus strand of CM075024.1, from coordinate 2,716,220 downwards.
ATTCATAACATACAGGCTTAAAGTTGTTTAAGTTGATCTGCATCAAATCTTGATCAGTGCTCCAATTTGTACACCTAAGCTAAGCACAAAAACATGTTTATTTCAATACTTACTGTATAAACATTTATTCGCGTCCAATTTACAAAATTATATGCGCTCTCCTCCAAGAATGTGAGCATCGATTATATAAAAGAATACCACATCCAATGGGTGCTGATTTGAGTTTAAACATACATGGGTGCTGTATATGCAATAATTTCATGTAAAAAATACGTACCTTAATGTGTAATTTGATTATTTTCAAATTTGTCCTATTCTGATTACAAGTACTTGAATTTTGTTACCATATTTTGTAACCCAGATTACATCGATTCCAGTGGCGGTGGGTGTAAATGAGCTAGCAGGGCTAAGGAGAGATCAATATACTGTGTCATTTTTGGTGTGAAGAAGGGAGAAGCAAGGCTGGAGCTGATTTCTTCCTAGCCCAGACTGTAGATTCATGCAGCCAATCAGTGCCAGTTATGTCACGTGAATACACAGTGACATGCCCCCTAGGTTTGATCTCCATTTGGGCGGAAATTTTTCCATAAGACGTCATCAGCAGTGATTGAGAAGGCACATGTGAAATACGTGAACGAGGTGGATTATTTACTCTATCATCATTTTTCCCCACAAAATGCCTTGGAGTCGATAGAGTAAGCACACATTATCTGATCAAAGTACAAATTATGCAGAAAGACAGATGCCAGAACGAATAGCCTCCCATCTAACATCATAACCAGCCATCTCTGGACTTTTCAATTAATGCCATATTGTACATTTGTAAATGCACGACTAGACGGCAACATAAGATAAATATGTCTCATTTTCTCTACATTCATATTCGAGAAAAACAGATGTCATTAATGAATGTCATGAAATGCAAATGAGTAGCGCTGTAAAAAGCCAACACATGAACAGTACTGGATTTCACGCTCTATCATTCAGCTTATGTCCTGAAACTCTCCATCACTGCTTCTTAGATTGCTATATTTTCTTTTTAGTCAGATTTAGTGAGCAGAAGGACTCTCAAACACAGCTTTTAAAACCTCTCTGGGACTGACAAGTGAATTATTTTGGCAGTGCACTGCTGTTTTCTGAGTGTCCACGCCAATTTCAGTAATAATGACTTAATAATGAATTATTTAGGCGCTGAAGTGTTTAATTATTTGGATGCTACTCTGATCATTTTGAATTTTGCACATTCATATCCAGTGAGGCTGAAGTGCTAAATGTGCAATTAATGTCGCCATTAAACTTCCAACATTGTGTGTATGTCAGAAGAAGGAAGGAATCTAGTACCCATTGGATTTTTATTCGTCTTATACCAGAGAAATTTGGAAATTATATCAATTTTTTTTATTTATTAAATAATAACACGTCATAGTTATCCTGCTTATAGCTAGAAATGGCCCTGCTGAGGTCATGTATAGGTCGTGAGGGTGACCAGCGAACAACCAAATCACCTCCTTTGCCTTTTTTAAAGGCAGGAGAAATCCCTGGAAAAGATCGCTCTGTTTTCATTTAGATTTAAAAGCTAATTCTTCCTGAAGGGGAAAGCGGAGGGATAAACAGAGTTGTTCAATTGTTGCTGGCTGCTCGACTTTGTCGCTGACAAATCTCCTTTTTCTTCACCTCTCACGAGGTTTGCGTCCTCCATCGAACTGCGAAGGAGAAAGAATTTCCTTTTCTATTCAAATCGCAAACCGTGAAATGAAGCCCTCACCATCACCGGGTATCGTCATCTGCCCATTGTGATTCATTCATCGTTGCCGGAATACATTTTCATCGACTTCTTTTTTTCTTTTTCATTTTACATGGGATATTTTACATGGGCTGTTTCGTTGGTGAGAAATGAGAGGTGTGAATGCCAGTGGCGTTGGTATTTCTCATCATCATGTCAAAGTGTGGCTGAACGTCGGAGAGAGAAAAACACACCGATATTGGACAGCTGAGGAAATGACTGATATGATGATCATAATGACCCAATGTAATTCAATCTCTCTTCCCTCTTGTGTTTCAGATTTCATTTATACCTGTGGAGGATGTTCAAATGGAAGAACGGGTCCAATCCCGAAAGCCCTGGATTTCCATCATGTCTATAGATATCATCATAACAATGCAATGTCACATCTCTGGTCTAAATGTCATGCCAATATATATCACAGTGCCATGGTGTTCTCTGGTTATTGCCGTCATATCTGTTATTTTGTGTTTTTATCACTCCAAACTTGGAAACATCAGACATTTTCTCTGGAGGAAACAGCCACAAGGTGAACAGACACAAACTCAAGCAATGTTGGAAAGTATAAACCAACCCCATGATGCTATTGGCTTCATGCTGTGTTGATTATAGGGTTGAAACGATGTCAGTTTCAAACAGTTGGCATGGGAACTGAGTGCTGCAGTAAGAAATGAGAAATAAGCTGAAAATCAGTTGAAATCAGACAGAACAATTCTATTTTATACAGCATTTTATAAAGGCTTTTATTAGTTGTTTTACTAATTTAATTCTTGACAAGAACCTTTAGCCATACTCCAAGACAAAAAGCAAATAAGACTCTTCCCCTAGACTGAAATCTTTCAAAGGCTTAAAAGCCCACTGTCAAAGCACACACTTCTTCCTGCAGAGCTCCTAATTAACACCAATGTAAATACAGTTAAGCCTTGTGACATGACTTTGAACCAACAATGAGCAGAGCTAGAAGAGGGGCTGCATATTCTGGATCACAGTGAGCACTGATACAGAAATTGCACACATTGGTTTTCAGACCTCACATGTAACTACTGACTTTGGTACTATTAAGAGATTCTGAACTTTTGAAGAGAATATTGAACTTGATATTTTCTGGATCTCAAGCGAGGAGCAGCATAAAATTCAGCACCACTATCTGACAGTTTGATGTAACCACAAATTGACAAGAGAATATCTTACTCAGAGAAATTTCTCAAATAAAATTATGAATTAACTTAAAGTGAGCTGTAAGAGTATCAGATGAGTGCATGGTCAGCTTATCCTTCAAACTATGGGCATGCTTTCTTTAGAGGAGAGTGCATCGAATTAACAAAAGCATTGGCATTATTTCATTAATTCCACAACGTAAAAGAGTGAATTTAAAGTGTGATAAAATAGCCTACATGAGAAGTATACTCTACGATTTCAAGACCTTGATAATTAACTGTCAATGCACAACATAAAAAAGCAAGATAATTGAGTGTGCTGGATCAAGTGCAATTTTATAGGGGTGACATAAATATTGACATACCCTTTTGAAGTTAAATCACAAACTCTTTTGCTTACACTTTTGCTGATTGTTTCATGGATAAAAGTCAAAGACCGTCTGATCTTGTCACACTTGGAAAATCTCTCACTCAAGAGGGTTACCTTGTAAGTAATAAGGTGTTGAAATGAGGGAGTGTGCACTTCAATGGTCTGATTAGATCTATATGTTTCAGGGACTGATTCTGTTTGGTATTAATTATGTTGCTTTGTGTGTCTATATCTGTATATTAGATACACAAAATAAAAAAAGTGATTCATTTAAAATTCATCATTTTCCTCAAAAATAGCTGCATTTTGTTTTTATTTTGTTCTTTCTCCCTTTTACTGCTGCTTTACAAAATGGAGGCGTGTGTCTCAAGACCTTCATTTTTTTTCTTTTTTTCTTTTTTTACAGATGACAGGAACTTATGTGTTGGTTCCTTGCCCGTCTAATGGAGACACAAATAGAGAAAAAGACCAGAGCTCCTTTTTAGTGTCTGAGAGCTAAATAACTTTCAAATGAAACACGGAGGCTGGCTAATCTGTTACTTAACATCCCAGCTTGGATGGTCGCACTATTCATCACAACATGCCAGATATTAATGGAAAAAAAAAAAGAACTACCGACCCGTAAAAAAGAAAAGTGCTTTCTCTGTCCTCATGCTCAGATGAATGTAGTAATGCAGTCAACCTTGATCAGTTTGGCGATGATGAAATTGTAGCAGACTTTAAAATGTACACATCACATTGTTTCCCAAATGCATCTTAAAGGAATAAGTGAGTTTTATGAGCTTGGCTTTGCATAAATGTATTTATAGCACAGTGCTGTTGAATTCTCAATTCTGATTGGTCAGAAGCTTTCTATAACAGCAGATCTGACTTTCTGGCTGTGAGGCAAATCCCATGTTCATGTTAATGCACTGATTCTACTATGTTATTGTTTCTATGGTAACAACTTACTCAGGGACTTGTGTGGTGGACGCTCCACATAAATGGATTAAAAATAATCATTGATACAGTGATTGTTTTCTGTAAGGAAACATGAACATTTATGGAAGGAGTCCCCAGTGTCAGTGCCTTGTAACAGTCAGAGGTAAACCTGTAACTATAAGTTTTCCAACATGGCAGGACAGAGGAGTTTATGGCATATGTTTGGTGTCTTAACAATCAAACAATCACTCTTACCTAATAACCTGACTGAATTGGCTTAATCCAATAGAGGGGTTATTTTTGGAGTTATTTAAGCGTCAGGGTGTATATAACGATCATTCCTCAAACACCCCTTATCTGGTAAGAGACAGCAAGAAGCAGGAAAAAGTCTGAAGTGACGTGAGAAATCTCATTTTAGTCTTCTATTTCCTGCCGGCAATGATAATGAAGTCCAGTAATTTCAATATGTCTCCCCACACCATCTCTAATAATACTGTGCAGGAAATGGATTAGTGATGTCTCCTGATCTAAACAGTGACTTTGGGCAAAGATGAGTAACCTAATTGTATCTACTGGAAAGTTTAGAGAGCTTGCTAATGCTCATCTATTGGCTGACATAAGATTGGATCTTTAATATGAGAAACGCAGATGCCTAATTAAATAATAACGGGGTCTTTTCAGGGGTTTGTCCAGGCAGAATACAAGCACACAAAACACCTATTGACTAGCCAGTCAGAGGTTAACATGCTAATTGGATAACAGACTTGATAACAGGGTCATATCTGTATTATATGTGCTGGAATAATTAACTTTGTGTCCTGTATTTTTCAGCGCTGGAAAAACAAAGTGAGAATTCTGGCATCTCATTCATTTCATGAAAGTCGAGCCAAAAATGAATGATTTAAACGATCATGCATGTAAAACTAGATTTAAAAAAATCAGAGTCACTAATATACATTACAAATGTTTGCACTAACAGTAAGCAGCCATGGCTAGTAATAATACTAGCAGCCAATAATACTGTTATTGTTATCGGTTTCGATACCTTGCTCATTTACTCGTACTCTTAAAAAATGGTCCGATACCAACATCCTAATGTACATTGCCACGAAAATGAACTGATGACATGACATGACAGTGATCTCGACCTATTTCCCCATTTTAAGATGGCAATCAAAGCAAAGCAGACTGCTAGCTATGCTCTGTGAAAAACATTAAGAGAAGGAACTATAGCAATTTCTTACAACTAACCTGATAAAACTTACATAATCTTAAATATAAAATTCAGCACAAGGAGTTCATTGCTAGCAGGACACCGCAGCCATCAAAGCTGAAGCAAATACTGGCTAAGTGTGTAAAAAATTGCTACAAATATCTATAGGTGAGTGAAAATAACAGCTCTTACCCAGTATGTTGTTCTTGACAATCAGCCACTATGGGTCATTAACAACAAGGGATTCCAACGCTATGAAAACTTTACTTATGGTAAAGTTCTACTTACTGTACCTTTACATACAGCTGTACATAAGCTTAAGTGCATGAACACGTGCTATTATACCAATTCCATGCACTTTTTGTGGCCACTATTTAAAAGCATGGAATTGGTATAATAGCACACTGCCAAGTGTTTTAAATTTGTACATTCTGGATTTTCAAAATCCTGGATTTTCCACTTCATTGTCGTCAGCATAATCATCAAATTTCTTGTACATTATACAACATGGGATTTTGAGTCTGACAGGCTGTCTAGATGCTATTCAATGATAGACATGGCCTTCTGGGCTTTTGCAGTAAAGTGACAGAAATGGTCCTGAAGGTATCAGAGCCATTTTTATTCCCAAGATTCTGTGGATTGTTGGATAACAATGGCTTTATGCTACACTCGTATTCAACAGAAAGTAATTAACTGAGAAGGTTGCAGAAATCCACTGGTGCATAAATGGCTCAGCTTAATTTACCTCTCCAACTGAGTGTTGAGGAACAGAGTGTGACTGTCAGTGTAATCCAAATCCTCCTGTACCTAGAGCACCTAGAGCACCTAGAGAATACCTAGAGATTCCTCTGAGGTATATCCAACTGATGTCAAATTATAGAGACTGAAATCAATTCAGTTTGGGTTTACATTTTTACTTATAATATGCATATGGGAAAGGCTCAGATTACTTCAAATAATGGGAAAAAATGTATTGAAAGACATAATCGTCCCCTATTGTCACCAGTTTGAATTCCGCCACAGCCATCCATGGCCAGGAGATGAATTGTACAAAATTGTCACTGCTGGTGATTGTCTCTGGGTACTTATTATTCGGCCTTGGTTGAACCTAGTTCTTCAACATCTGCTTAGTGTGTCATAGCCTTAGCCATCTGAATGTCATCTAGTTTCCTCTCGTGCTTTCTGCGAGGTTGTCTGTGGAGTTTGTAGACTTGCACTGTAGAATTGAAAAGAATGGCTGGATTTAGGTGGCTTGGTGGGTTGGTGTAGCAGGGAGTATTGCTGCCTCACAGCTTCACGATTCCTGGTTTGATCCTGAGCTCAAGTTACTGTCTGTCTGGAGTTTCAGTGCATGTTATCCACCTAAATCCCAGACGCTTACCAACAGATGCACTGACTATGCTAATGTGTGTGCCCTGTGATGGATTGGCATCGCATTTAAGATGTGCCTCGTGCCCAGTGTTCCTGGGACAGGCTCTGGATCCACTGCAACCATGACCAGGATAAACTACTGTCTAAAGATCCATGAATGTCCGGGTTTGTTTAATTTGATAACATGTCCAGAGAGTATGATTGCATGTAAATTGAGACTGGTTGGTTTATCCATTAATCTTTAAAGAGAAAAATCTGTAATTAATAATTTGGGGCTAAGCACCACGGTGGGTCCAGAAGGTGCTTGGGCCCTTAATCGCTGCTTGCAGCTATATTTCACCTTGTAATTGTTTCAGCCTAGTGTATCTTTTGGGTTTCTAGAGAGTCTTGCAGAGATAAAAAAAAAACATTTACTCACTCACAGATGAACATCTGAAGCATAAAACATCTAAAGGTCTGAGATGTGAGAATTTAGCCCAGTTGTTAGATACAATTGACTGTTTCTACAGGGGTTTCTTCATGAAACGAGGACTCCTACTGCCTCCCAGCTATCAGACACACGCAAATCTCGTACCACCTGCCACCCTCCTGACCTGACCCCAGAATGCCTCCCCCATCTGCTCCATCATTCCCACGCTGAATAATTCAGCCTCACCCGTCCCTTACCTCATACTTTTCTAGCTTAATGTTCTTTGGAATTTTATAGGCTTTGGAATATTAATCCCGCATGTTATTACTCACTGGAGGGCACCGGATGTCAACACTCGCACATCTCGTTTTCTATCACTGCCGCAGATCTGGATGCCAAATGAAGCAGCGTCCCCATTAAGTGGATCTATTAACACCTGATTTGGAGAGGGTCTTGTTAAGAGGCACCAGGTGCAACGACAGGTGTGATCGGACTTTGTTCTTCGCCACTGGTTTTCCAAAGGGCTTCAAAAGCCTCTTAGAAATATGGAGCTTCTAAAGAGCTTTAAATTACTCAATTTAACTTTTATAATCTCTCCTTCCTTTGCATTCTGATCTAAAAAGTGTGTTTTAATGAGCTGACATCTTTGACTTGATTAATTCAGCACCTCCTCCATGCACTCTCTAGCACCTTCCATCTCATCTCTTTGCATTGTTTTATATTTCATTTATATTTCAAACACTGAAGCTTCATCAGGCTTTTCTCGGTATTCCATCACTCTGTCTCGGGTATGTGAGTGTGTCTTTGTGGACTATTGTGTGCATGTGAAGGAGAAGGATGGAGAAGGTGAAGCAGGCAGGCCAAGCACAGGGGGAAAAGAAAACTCATTTTAGCTCTTGTCAGTGCTTCATCACGCAAACAAGCCAAACCATGTTTGACAGTCACTGCATTTGTGTTGATTAATGTGTCTATTGCCATCCGCTACAAATCAGCCTTCTCTGCCTGGGTGTGTCAAGAGTTACACACAGAAACGTGACCTTTTCACATCAGGACAAGTCTGGCAGACGTGCTCCTTAAAAAGGGTAACAGAAATTTCAGAAATCTGCTGCACGATTAATAGCAGTGTGTCACTGTGGTGCCAAGACTCAATAGTTCTACCCAGAGCCTTTTCTCAAAATTCAGCTTGAAGGGGGTTCACGTAATAGGAATTACACACTTAGAAAAAAAAAAATGTTCCTCAAGGTTACCTTCAGATGTGCCAACATTTATGGTTTAGAAGTAGCATTTACAAATATTGACCCCTTTCTGTGCTGATATAGGAAACACTTGGTATTTTTCAGCTAATGCACTGGTCAGACCAAATGTGAATAAAATTCACCTGGAAGAAAAGTTAATTCACTGAGGACATGGGACATGGGACATGGGACATGAGAGACATGTCTGTTACTTTCTTTTTGCACCAGATTTTTTACTTGAGAATTCTCGAGCTTTGTGAACCAGTAAAAACTAGAAAGTGGGACTGTGGTGTCTTTGGCTGGTAAAAAAAAAATAATTGAGGTGCTTCTAATTTTTAAGTAGCATCACACCAAATCCCCCCCCCCTTTTTTTGCTGTTTATTTGGCGAACATGAACAGTGTTTCAGAGAGCGTAGGGTAAATGTTAGCTAGCTATTTTTTTTTTTTTTTCAGATGTGTACCAAACAACAGTAAGAAACCAATGAGGCAATTCTTATGAACCAACAAGACTGTGATTCTGTTAGGTCATGGAGGAGCTTCTAATTATTAAGTAGTACTTACACTGGATTTACCTCACTGTTTTCTTCCTGTTGTTTGGTGCACATCTAGTAAAAAAAAAAAAAACTTCCAAACAAATTAACTAGCCATTGTTATGACTACCTTCCAAAATCACACACACCAGTATCAACATACTGTTGATGTGTACAATGCGATGCATTTTACATTTATGTATCAGGTTTCACCATTTCTGTTGCGTTTATATTAGCATGGAGCTGTCCCATCCACTGACATATGCTATAGGAGTTTGTGTTAAAAATCTATTTTTTTTTCTATCTGCTAGAATTTTCTTGTTAGCAGTGTTGCCTATTCTGTACTTGAGATGGTGAATGTAAGGGATAAATCAGTAAGCCTTTTAAGAGTGTTCACATAGATTATGTATTAGAAATTTCGATCTACTCGACTGGGATGCATTCAAGGGTTTCTGTGTCTATTCATTAGCTCTCCAAACAACAGAGAGCAACAAATTATATTGCTTGGAAATGCCATGTCATGTTGAATTGTGGGATTGATCAGGATTCTTGTTCACATTATCCGCTCTGTTTACGCATTTTTCACGTTTCTGATATTCATTCGTTCTCATTTTCTTTCCCATGGAGAGAAAGGCCATATGCTCATGTTTTGTTTTCCGTTCTATTCCTGTCTCCAGTCCTGTCCTGTCATTGGTTTGTTACCTGACTGTGTTTACCTGCGCTATGTTTGTCCTTGATAAGTTTGTTTACATGTACATGTTGTTTCAGTGTATCAGTGCGGAGTCTTACTGTGCAATTCGTTACTTTAACTAGGCTGAGGCTTGTTTCCCATGATCTGTTCCACTTGGTTTGACCTTCGGATTATGGATTATTCTTGCTTAATGTCGCCTGTCTGTGCTTTGACTCATGGTACAGACACTGCATATGATTCTTGGATTGCTCAAATACAGCTCATACTAATTTTACACACTTCCAGAATGTTCCTTTTACCACGTTACATAAAATGGTCTAAACTTTCCTCTTAATTAACTAAGCTTTTCCCCCTTTTTCCCCCCAAGTAACAAAATATACTACAGATAGCACCTCATGTTTAAACTGCATACAGCTTGTACATAGCTGTTCATCATTTCTTTTCATAAGCTCTATGTAATTACATTTAATTCAAGTTGCTACTGATTCTAAAAAAGCAAACAGCGATTATAATGTGTTGAACGATGTCATGTTGTGTTATGTTTTCCAGGAGAAGCTGACCAGAACTGGGTCATCAGTTATCCGGTTACAGATATCACTGATTTGGTCACTCTATATAGGGATGATGTTAGGAAGGGAAAGAAGTGCAGATGTGCAGAAACTCCACACCATATCCACGCCAACCAAATTCCATCATCTTCAAAGGCTGCATAATTCATTAGACATGAGAGAGAATAAACAGCTCTTCCCCTGGGAGAACTCTGCACCAACCACTTCAGTTTCTCACCCAAAACAGTGCTGTTTTTTTTTTTCTTCTTGCCAATGATACAGAATGAAAACTAATGAACTGCAATGTTGGAATGCAAAGGCTTTGCATGTCATGAATATGCATAACATACAATTTGATTTCTTCCAAACTTCTCAGAGGTATTGCGAGGAGTTTTATCATTTTTCTTGTTTGGTACAACAACAAATTCATTAAAATATTCAGCACAGTTAGCAAATGAAGTATTTTTTTTTATAATAACAGCACAGCTGAGATGCTTGTTTATATTCATTGATGCCGCTCAACTTCTCGATCTAAGAATGTGAAAGCTAACCCTAGCAGACAACAAGATGATCATTCATTTTCCGTGTACAGTGCGGTTCAGAAGTCCCCTGTTATTGTTATTGTCATTTAAAACAGGAAATAAAAAAATAAGTGAAAGAAAGGAAAGTAAATCCAAATGATTGGTTCATACTCATAAGTGTTACTCCAATATACTTCTTATATTAGTATTTATGTACATTCTTAACAAGGGTCCATTGGAAGGGTTCTTTGGAAAGTTAAGGGTTCTTCACTTCTTAAAGGGAATTGACTGTTTTATAGCAAAACCGTTGTAGAGATCTCCCTGATTGAGAAGCTAAAAAAAAATCCTCTGGGTTTCAGATTTAACCTTTTTGTACGTGGGTGCAGTTCAAGACAAAGACAAAGCCATCATTTCCAGCCCAAGTACATCTCAAAAACTGACCTGGAACAAAAAGACCTGAAATTAGCCGAAAACGTTTGGTCATAGGAAAAGGGAGTTATGTATTTCTTCTTTTTTTTAGTCTTTGTGTGGGAAACAGGCTCACTGTGGTGTGCACGCATTTCTTTCTGCTGTATCTGTAATTCACCCTTGTTTTTTATTATCACCTGGTATGGACATTATCCACTCCATAATCCCTTTTCTCCTCTTTGCAATTTAGCTTCACTAAAAAACTTCACTTTCTTTTTGTTTGCCATAGCCAATGTTTGCGGAAATTGATTAGATTTAATTCCAGTTATTTGCTTTAAAACAAGATCTTGGCGCCCAAGGATTAGTTTTAAACTAGCCCAAAAAACCCACCACCCACAGACCATGGAGTTGCTTTTTCAACCCATGACCTTCTTCCAAAACTTGCTCAATTTGGCATAAAAACATGCCCCTAGCAACCCTGTAAATAACAATAACAATGGCAAAAAACTAGATTTTTTTTTTTTCTATAATATTATCTTGACATACAGCAGAGTTTGTTTCCTTCACTTTTGAAAGATGTTCTAATGTTGCTGTATATATGGAATAAAACACTGGTGTGCTGATACAGGAAAATACATCAACGAGCCGGTCGTGTGATGTGGCCTGACGTTAAGCGGAGTCAGTCACAGCGTGTTCCAAAGTGTTTCATTTCTCTTTTACCACAGCAATTTGCCAATGATTACAAAATAAGTATGAGACTCCATTACCCAGCAGCCCCTGCACATCACATGACCTCACTGAGCACTCACCTGTGTTCTGTTTCACCTAATTAGTAACACTATTTAAGCTCTGGTTTTTCTGTGTTCTTCCGTGTAGCATTTGTCGTCTGTCGTCATGTACACCATCATGATTCTAAGCACTACGTTTTGTTTTATTTGTGTTTTGTTTTAATATTAAATTGCCTGCATTTGCATCTGCTGCCAACTCCAAACCCTGACACATACTTTTAGTAAATGTAAGAGTTTCTACTTTAACTAGAGATGAGTAATTCCACTTGGTTTGAGTACAGAATTTAATTGCTTTTATCACCTCTGGTTTTAAATACCATAGATTCTAACTCCTGAGCAGCAATTATGGGGTTCTGAGTCAACCTAAAAGTAATTTTTCAGCTCCTGATTTTCAGCTTAGTCTGTCCCTGTCCTGGTCCTCAAGGTCAATGCAATGAGACGGTGGACAAGCTGCATTTTTTGCCTGCTTAGGGACTGTGCTTGTAATAGCCTTCTTGGTAGAAAAAAAAAAAATCTCGTTTTCAAAGCAGAATCTGATTCATTTTGGGGCCTGAGATTTTTATCTGTGAGATCTAATATATAGGGGGAATTGAGATCAGCCCGTCTTTATGAGCACACGATACTTTCATTACCTGACATTCAGCATTTCAGAGCAGCGAAACGTATCAGAAAAGCACGGAGATGAAGAGAAATTTTATTGCGTTTGTTGTTGAGGGCGATGTCTTCCTAGAGCTCGCTATCGTTTTCACTGCAGGATGTCTGTGTCGGCTAGGTTTCAGCGAAGCCTCAGTGTCGACTGTGATCATTTGATTAGTAATGCTGAAAAAGGTTGCTGAGATAATGGAAATTTCGAGGGCTCAATGAGGTTCTGTGAACCAAACCTGCATCTCCAGAGAGCCTTTCAACAAATGAATAGATTTGATGGTTCAGTGAACTGCTGAAAATCAAACACGTTACTCATATTTATCAGATGCCTGTTGCTACAGAGCGCTGTAAAAATAATCATTTAGCAAAACTCAACCCAGCTGCTCATTATTATTCATGAATGCATTATTTTAAATCTAATTTTTAGTTATTTCAGAAATCCCGCATATAAGAATGGAATGTATTTGAAGCAAACCTTTTATGACTCCAAGTAATTTCTCATATTTCATCTTTGAACTTTTTTTCCAAACGTTATTATCAGCAGCATTCATTACATAACGGTCCCTCAGTAAATATGAAGATTGTTCAGATGCTGGTCCTCAAACAGCTTAGGTCTTTGGTCATGGACCATCAGAAATGTTAGCAAGAACCTCCTACAGTTCACTTCCCATGGACACAGGTGTAGAAGATGCTCACAGTCAGGATCCTGTCCTTTGATTTCTCCAGTGCCTTTAATGCCAAGTGGACGTTACACGACAGTTCCAAAAATCAGAATTGCTGACACAAACAATCGCATGGACTCTTTCTATTCATCTGGAGATCGTTGAAGTGTGCCTGATCTCCAAATCCTTCTTTCTTGCAAAAATAAATGCAGGATCTACCAGGTCTATCTACTCTATTTTGTATGGAAACAAACTAAATAAATAAGAAAAAAAATGTGAAGGAATGAAGTGAGGATTGTCTGTTCTGCAAAGAGAACCGGAGGTGGATTTAGTCGTGTTTGTTTGTTTTTATACTTCTTGTTCCTAACAACCGTTTCTGTATGACGTGACAGAATTATTTATCGATGGACTGTTACATAATGACTACTGCTGATAATAATGTTGGAACAGAAGTTCAAAATAGACACAATATAAGAAATAGTTTCTTGCAGAAATTATCATCGTCCTGCAGAATTTAGTTGAATTGGTGTTCAAGTGTTAGCATGTGATAAAATTAGTTTGCCTTTCATCAGCTGGTACTAATCCATGGCCACTTTTGAATTAAAAATATCTGTCAAATTAACAACTGTAAATGAACTAAACTCTTCCTGAGTTTCGCTCCGCAGCGTTCGGCCTGAGTGGACTAAAACATCCGGTACAAATTTCTCCAACACTCTGATCACAGGTGTTGCCATTTTCTTGGTGTTATGCCTCACTGTGTGAATAATTTATGTGGTGCTTTAATCTTTTGCTTGATTATATTTGAAGTCAATCCAGTGGCGGGGATTATCTCTGACATGTGGTCTTTCAAAGCAGCAGGAACACATGTATTGGCATAAGGTGCTTCACAATCGCTTGCATGAACCATAAGTACTGAATGTAGTGGGACCTTTTGGTTGTAAATGTGAACCGAAGGAGAACCGCGTTATTGAACACCGAATGAAAGGTTGTAGTAAGAGGAGCATTTGATTCACACTATCATGGCTGAGGCAGCATGTAATCATCATCTTTTTCTTGTTCAGAGAGAAATGGATTAGACTGTTGCATCATGTTTTTTCTTTAGGAGGGTTGTTACATAACCTGTTATAGAAGAATACAGACTTCACTACTAGCTACAATATGTCATTCATAACACTGTTAAATTCTTGATTCTGATTGGTCAGAAGGCGATTACGGTAAATTTCTCCATTAGCAGCTCTGACAGTAGCGCAGCTACAAATCACAGTTCGTAATAATGCACTCATTCGAATACCTTCTTGTTTCTATAGCAACAACTTACACATGGACTTGAATGGTGGCACTTCACATAATCTAAATCTAATAATAAACAGATTAAAAACATGTTATTTAACAAAAAAAAAAAAAAGTAAAATCATTCATTTGGTGACATTTCCTACAAGGAAATATTTATTCAACATTCGTGGAAGGAGTCTCCAGTGTCGCTTTGTGACAAAGGGCTTTGCTTGTTCCAGTTTCTCAATTACAAGACAAGTTACATTTTTTAAAAATGTCTTATTAACTTTAAGAGAGGAAAAAAAGAGAGCCTGAGGGAATTGACTCCAAAGAACTGATATAAAAACCTCACATACATTGAAACTATTTAAATAAAAAACGAATATTATGTCAAAATAATGCAGCTTAGCTTCCTTCCAATCTAATAGTTATGAGGAAGAAATAATTAATATAAAACATTTAGATGATCAGTCAAAAGCTTAAAATGGAATTGTCTTAGATTTAATTTATGTTTTATTAAATTATTTATTCTCGCATTAGCATCTGAAATGAAAAGTTTTTAGCACTGGGCTTTTTTTGGACTGGCTCGGTAGGGTGCGTCTTCTGGAATATGGCCCCTGATCAATAATCATTCTGATTCATTTATAAAGGATTACGTTTGATCCCCTACTGGTGAGATCTTTCATATCACACTCATCGATTTCCCTGAACACTATTTACATCATGCGGTGAAATTACGAGGCAGCTCAGTGGTAGATTGTGAATTTCACCTGCGTTGTATCTCCACAATCCAAAGCACATTGGTTTCGCAATATTGTTGGTGATTGAATGGCTCTAAGTCCCGAGTGCGTCTTGTTAGGACATCACTCAGTCCACATTGTGTTCAGACTGCGTCTGTTTTGCATAATTGACCGAGTGAAGTTTCTGTAAGGGGAGAAGAGTTTACTCAGATTTATGCCCTTGCCTCCAGTAATGTACTTGCATTTGGCTTTTTTCTATTAATACGATTTTGGTTTATGATCCAGAGTGTGAAGAAAGAATAATTTAATCAGTTTTCTGTGCAGATCTCAGACCTGGCGCTTGTGTGAGATCCTCTGAATGCTAATGAATGCTAATTTAGTTGAGTCAAACTGCCTTATAGACAAAGATTTACAGTTCCTGAAGATTATTTCGGACAGAGGGATTAGTTCTGTGTCTTTCCTAATGAGAGGATAAGTGCTGTATGTTCGGTCTAATATGAGTTAAAGGGATAAGAACCTGCATTAATTGCTGACAGTGTGATACGTTCTTTGTAGCACAGTGCTGTCTAATTCTCTATTCTGATTGGTCCAAAGGCACTGCCTAATTAATATTAATGCACTCAGTTAAATACTCAGGGACTTGTTTGGCAAATGCTCAACATAATCAACAGATTAAAAACATGTCACATTTTCTGAGGACATGTTTGTGGAGCATTTTTGGAAGGAGTTTCCAGTGTCAGTGCTTCGTAACAGCCTGAGGTACAGTCTTCAGGACAGAGGTGTCTTAACTATAGAGAGGAAAAGAGAGAGGTTGGTGAAGGAAATTACCCTTATTATATAAGTGATAACACGAACTAGCTTCCGCAACATTAAATGTAACTAAAAAAGGATAAAAAGTACAATGAGTCATTCTTAAATTAGTTACTTATTACTTCTGGGTGGAAACAGTAACTCTGCATCATCACACCACCCCACAGCACAGAGTTTTTATTCCTAATTTACAGCCTTTTCTGAATAACAAATGTGAGCATTAACTGAGTATTTCACAGCGCAGTATGAGGGGAGGTCTGGTCCTCATTCATTATTTTCTCTTCCCATGATCCATCTGGAGAATGGCATTTTGAAAGCATGGCTTCATTTAAATCAGACCTTCGAGGGCACGAGTGCAGACGTATGAGGCAGTTTGCAGCCGAGGGAACACAAAGCTCACGGTTGCGTGAAGGACATAAAAGCTTCAGGACTAAAAGCATTAAAGTGATGCTTGGATTTAAATATGACATCACTTCTCTGCACTTTCCTTTCAGTGCAGCGGTACCTTTTGTACGCTTAGTGCACATCTTGTTCCTGGGAAAGTGCCTGTGGTGTGGTGTACCTTTAATTAACTTTCAGATCAAACCTATTTGAAGGTACAATACATCCATCAGTGGTCCTTAAGGTCTAATTATGTACTTGATAGTACCACATCACCAATCAAAAGAATACTAAACCATTCCTTGTTTTTAACTTATAAATAACAAGAAGATGAAATGATGCTAAACTGAAGAAAAAAAAAAATACTGGCACCTTATGAATGCTATTAAATAAATAATTTTTTGTTCACGTACAGAATGTACATTACATTGGAAATGCAAATTATATTAATTATACAAATATTGGTTTTGCTCTGAATAACGAGTTTATATTTTTAGCTCATTTAAATACAAGCAGGAATTTTTCTCCTTCTAAATCTATCCGAATACAGTGGTGTAAGCATTGTCAGTGTTTTCTATGTTGCTAATGACACTAATTAACTGCTTTTGTGTTTGTCCTCAGGCTATGCACTAACAGCATAATTAAGCTACAAATATACGCTCGGTAAGACATGAACGAAACGTGTAACCCAGTTCCTTAGGGCGAAGCATAACCAACAATTATTGCAAGTACATACAGATGGTAGTAATTATTATTGTTAAATAATGTAGAACTGCAGCAATGGTTTGGCCTGATTTATAGAGAACGTTTTTTTTAGGTGCTAATTACAATGTGAGGCATGCAATACAGCATTCTCTTCATGACGGAGTGTTTGAGAGTGCACATATTTTATAGCACTTTTCTTCCAACATGGTCTTGGTGCCCGATGTGAAATACCAAATCGTCAAAACGCTGCAGGTCTAGAATCGAGAACTGATAACGAGTTTGGGAATGGCGTCATTTTTATCGTCATGACAACAAGGCAAGCAGCTCAGGTCGGTTATTTGAAGATCATTGTTGAAGTAAGAACAATTTCAGTGATAATTGTGACAACCTAAACAGGAAGTACACCACTAACAATAATTCATTCATTCATCTTCAGTAAGACAAGAAATTAATATCGAGGGACTGACATTTCAGACAAAAAAATTTGGCCAAATGTCATCTAGCAAACCATCTTCTAACAGTTTTATATGACGAAAACATTACATTAAATTAATTTCATCAGTTAAAAACTTTTTTTTTTAAAACTTCGTAATAACTGAGTACATTTAAAAATAGCAACTTTTTTTTTTAGTTTTACTTGAGTACATTTTTGGCTGGATACTTCCACTTTTAATTAAGTAAGAGTTCGACGCTTTATCACTGTCAGGCAGCAGAGACGGTTCCAGGCGCAGGTTAAAATGCTTTATTTTAGAATTGGCGGCTAATCCAAAACGCAAGGCAACGTTGTAAGCCTGATAACATGCGAGGGTGAGGAGATAAACAAACCGACTGAAGTAGACAGGACTAGAATCGGTAACTAGGAAACGAGACAAAGATCAAAACCAGAAAAACAATAACGATGATAAGACTCGGTATTTCAGCAGAACAAGCTTCATGGAGCGATACTTTTGCGTCGAGTAAGTGTAAACAGTCTGTTTATATAGTGTGCGTGTGTGTGATAGATGTGTATGATCAGTAATCAGGTGAGCTTGAGTGTGGAAATGAGCCTGGGAATTGTAGTCCATGGCTGCCATGTTTGTAGGCCGTGATGCTTCTTGGGAATTGTAGTGAGACGCCAATTCCAGACATGGTGTTATCACATTATCTATACTTTCACTTAAGTGTCATTTCTCAGTATTTGGTCAAGCCGTGATCCTGGATGTGACACCAGTCCATCGCAAGGCACCATCCACACACACACACACACACACACACACACACCTAGAGTTGCTAGTCCAGCTACTACATATTTTTGGGAGCACTTGGCTCTGAGTGTGATCAGTTGCCCTGTGATGTAGCATGAGCAGCAGTTAGCAGCACGTCTAGCACGTGTCATGGAGGAATAACATGCTAGACTTCGCCCTTCCTAGTGATAGAGAAAAAGAGAGAAAAATATCCTGTTATCCTGTCAGCGGAGAATGCTCGGAAATTTCCAGTGCTCCAGTGGCATGAAAGGCTTCAAGAACAACTAGAAGAACAGCAGAGAGTGCACATGGACCATAGTGGCTGACCCTGGAGACGCCATTTCACTCGTTTTCACTGACTTCCAGACGGAAAAGTTTGACTACTTTCTACATTCTACTGTACGTTCTCTCATAGTCGATCATAACAGTTCTTTATTACACAGTACGATTAATATCATTAGTAAGCGCTTTATCCTGGTCAGGGTTGGAGCCGTAGTCTTTCCCAGGAGCGCTGGGCGTGAAGTGGGAATGCCACTTGTGCACATCAATTAGATTTTTTTTGTTCAGGCCATGCAGGACACCTGCTGTGTTTCATTTGGCTGATCTGAGGTCTGTGTTCGTTCGAAGTTTGACATTGTAATCACACAAAAAATTCACGACAAAGCCTCAAAATGGGGCAGCACTTTTAAAACGCTGAATCAGACACAAAAAAAGCTCATTAAAAACAGCAATTAATAACAATTACTACTTTCCCTTCAGCACTTTTAACATTCACGTCTTACGCGCTTTCTGCAAAAAAAAAAAAGTTACACAATCTCTCGATAGTATACATAAATTATTAACAGCACAATTAACTTTGTGTTTTGCTAAAAATGACATTGTATCATTTTGGGGGAAAACTTAATTAAGTTCGTTAATGTGAAAATAATTGCATGTTTGCTATGATAAAGGAGGCAGGATTTTTCCCAATAGGTCTCAAATTTCCTAACATGTTTACGGTAAAAGTGCTCATTTATAGATAATATGGCAAGAAAAAGAAGAAGGTGCCATATATGTTAAATACAAAGATGCATTAAAGATGCATTTCTCTAATCTCCGGTGCTAAACAGCTCACTATTACAGTAGATGCTAATATGTTTGTTAATTAAATCCTTTGGTAGATTTGGCAGATTTGCACACCGAAGCATAATTCGGCAGGTGTGTGTTTTATGACTCTCGACCTCGCTTGTCAGTGAACAGTTTTCTCCACCGATGGCTTCATTGATTCTTTCCTGCCATTTGTCTGATGGCGGAACACACTTCCTGCCTCGCTCTCACGCCGAACTAACAAACAAATCAATTGGACTTTTTTTTTTTTTGTCAGAGTGACCTTTTACGTAATTCCGCCAAACTTCCTACTGCTAGAAAGGGCAAAAACAACAGCTTGTAAATTTCACTCAAGGTTGCAGAGACAAGTGAAAAGTGAAGCAGTTACTCTATTGACAAGGTTGGGCTTCGAGCAGACGAAAAGAAAGCCATCGGGTTGAACAGTTTCTTCCCGTAGTGTTGTAGCCGTGCAACATTTCAGATCTCATAGAAAGATAAGGGGCCAGTGTGGGTGCAGGTTTTCATTCCAACCAAGCAGGAGCCACACCTGATTCCACCTGTTTCATCAGTTGACCTTGGCTTTCAATAGACTCAGGTGTGTTTGGAATGAAAACACACACACACACACACACACACGCACACACACACACCTGCCCTTTCCGGATAAGACTGGACACTCCTGGCCAAGCATATGAGCTCATAAAACAACTCTGTTAAGTAGGTTTAGATTAATTCTGAAATAAGTGTAATATAAAAATAATGGAAAGAAACAATGTCAGCTGAGATGTTTGTGTGTAAATAAATAATTAATTCTTCCATATTAATAGCTTAAAAATTATGGAAGGCCTGAACTCGAAGGTGTGAAAAACTTTTTTGAGCTCGTATAATAGTTTGTTATTTCAACATATTATTATCTACTTATTATGATTTACCAACTCATTATTCTTTAGATAGCTCATTATTATGACTTACTAACTCATTATTTTAAGATATTATCTCAGGATTGTGTCTTACTGATGTATTAACTCATTATGACTTAGTACCTTGGGATTATGTCATCATTCCGTATGGCATCTTGGTGCACCGTGTGTATCACTCAGCTCGTCTGTGCTCGCCACGGAAACTTCCACTTCCTAGTTCGAAACAGTTACTACAGTAGTGTTAGTGACATCATCAGCAAACAATACATTTCTCAGGGATATGACTTTTGACGTAAGATATGAACGCTCGTCAGATGAAGATGAAAAGGAAGAAGGGATGCCAATTTCACCGGGAAGCACCTTTAACGGGAATGTCAATGTCATATCAATGTGAGCTAGCTATCCAGCTAGCCGACAGGCTATAAAGTGAGTGTAGCTTCTTCGGGATCTGTTTCCGCTAGTGGGACATAAATAAGCAGAACAGTTGGGTTATATGGTGTCTGAAATGTCAGTTACTTGATATTAATTTCTTGTTTATAGAACTGTTGTATAAAAGCAATATCGCGCTCGCAGTCGTGCGATTGTACTGAATATCGCCACAGCTATGATTAGCTACTAATTAGCTAACAAACAAACAAAGTATCTAATAAATAAAACAAGTCAATATAACAAACAAATAATTAAACAAATAAATACATGAATAATAAATGACTAAATAAACAAATAAATAAATAAATACTTTTTGGAATTTTTTTTTTTTATTGTATACATCATTTGTAGGACTGTTCCACTTTTAGTGAGAATTGAAAATGGGTCACTTTGACCCCAACCAAACGTAAGTTTTAAAAGGGACACCTGTCACCGTTATAATTTCCCTTTGTTTCTGGGTCACCTTAAAGCCTGTGGGACGTCTGATTTCAGATCACCTGCCTCGTTCTGAAGCCGTTCGCTCTGAATAAAGGTCAAATGTGTCGTAGATTCTCTGTTCTCAGTGAAATAGTCTGTACAGAACAAGGACAAAACATACGACGGAAGAGCTGGATATTCATGCTGCACGCCTCCTAATGGCACCTTTACTGCTATTCAGACACATACATTGCTGATTCTCCGGGGTACCTTAGCAAAAAAAACTAGCATTTTTGGCTATCCTTCCGATTTCCTTTTTCTACAGCAATGCTGTTTAGAATAGCTTCGCTAATCACAGCCGTGCCAATCTTCAGTATAATCGCACTCTTGAATCTCAATATCTCGTGTGATATTGCTTAATTAGCACTTTTATTGTTGCTTAACGTCTGCTGTTTATATATATACAGCCCCATTATGTCAGTGCAAAGGTGATGGTTAAAAACAAATAACCGCATTGCATGTAATTGCTCTGCTGCGGTGAGGCAGGAACACTAGCTTTTAGATTTGATTTAGAGAACGTTCGTCCAGAAGGTCTTCTGCATTTCCATTTCGGAGCATATTGATCGGTTTGCTTAGAAAATTTGCTGCAGTTTTGTCTTACTTCTGTGACAACCTGCATCCAGTTTGTATGTCAAACACGTAACTCGGTAGTGAAATTTAACAAGCTTTTTATTTTCTCAGCTCTCCTGGTCAGCGTTACAATATTAGAGAGGCAGTATAAAATTACCACTGGTACAGGCTCTGTAAAAGCTCACCCACAGTCTATTAATACGGCTTGTCACTGAGCACATTACGCAGCTTTGTATAAACTGATAATGAGACTTGGGCCCAGCTGGCCTATATTGTGTTTCTGCCCCAGCCTGTGCTCAGAGAATTTTCTGATATAAGACCTTGTATCTCATTAAGCTTCTTTTTTTCTCATTAAACACTTACAGAGGCCGGGTCTAGACATTTTGAGGGATTTAAGCGCGATTTAAATGACAAACCTTGCTCCTTCAGGTCGAACTGAGGTAATAGTAGATTAACTATTTATTAGTGCTATATGTAAAGGATGAAGAAAATGAATATAGTTTTCATTGATCAGTTTGGTAACTTATTTGATCGATCGTAATGTTTCACTTTCACATGGATTAACCACGAATCATTTCTGCAAACTGAATCACTTATAGATGCTAATGATATTTGATTAACTGTTACAGGTGTTAAGCTTAATCACATATATTCTCATTGAATAGTTAAGGTATATAATTATACACTAATTATTGTCATGTGATGGAAAACCTTTATAGTTACAGCTTTACCTCTGACACTGGAGACTTCTTACTTCGTGAATGTTCAGTAACCGTTTCCTCACAGAAAACTTCATCATATCAACAATTACACACGTTTTAATATTTGTTTATGTGAAGCAGGAAGAGTACGTGGAATTAATCAGTTCCTTCTGACCAGTCAAGATTGAGAATTCGACAGGATTCGTTGACTTTAGTCTTTAGCTGGTTAGTTAGCTAATATTAGCTGCTTTTCTCAGATTAAGTTAGTTAGCTAGAAAGCACCAACTCACTAATAGGGATTCTTTTTAATTATTTTATTATAAAATGTTTTATTTGATACTATAACATTCTGGAGCAAACGGGAAATTGCCTAGCTTGCGTTCCAGTTTGCATAACTAACTATTTAGCCTGCTAGCTGTTCTAGTGTAAAATTATAACTAACCAGTATAAACTATGAAAAGTTTTGTAAATTATAAAAATCACTAGCATGCTAATCTGCCGTACCCAAACCAAACATGTCTATTTAATCAATAATATGTCTGTAATTTCTAATTAATTACATGGAAGACTCTTGATGTTGCGTATAATTTTATCGGTAAGTTTTGGCTTTGTTATGGTTTCTTTTGATTTTATGTGAAATAAGGTTCTGTAATGTATGATGTCATGTATAGGAAGTGGTCTTGCGGCACTGTGAGGATGCACCGGAAGCCTACGTCTAAAACGACTTTTCATTGGCTCATTAGATATTTCCATGTTTGTTCATATGTAATTTTTGGGAATTGTGTTTGAATGCTTGTTCTGTCACTTTACTGCCAACTCAAAATGTGAAATCTATTGTTGGCGGCTGTTCACACGAGACCCAGATTTCATCCTATCTCAGGCTCCTGTGTCATTTATTTCTTAGTAAATAGCACAGCGATTTTATAAAGGTCAATTTTTATGCCATTTACAGAAATCTATTCAAGGCTGATGATGCACACCTGGGGCCGATTCTGCCTTTCATTCTCTAACTCAGAAGGTTCAGTATGTTGGATTTTTCCACCAACAGTCGACTCTATTGTTAGGTTGGAAAGATACCGTGGTTTATGTGTCATAACTCATGGGTGTATCCCAATACTCTAATCAATGTTCCTTGATCCTCCATCTTTCAGCCCGTGACCTGGAAATCGATTTAAGCCTGCATCTTTAAGGGCACATCAATTCATCAAATAAAGACGTCACATTATTTTCTATAATTAAACCAAGAAAGACTCCCATTTGCTCCTTAATCCAACTGCTTTATTCTGTTCCCAAATATTCCTCTGTGGCATAACTCTATTATTTGTTAAAAAAATATTCCTGACGGTTACAAACGCCATACCTCCTTGACTAGCACCAGTACAGAGGCCACACCTCCTTCTCTAAGACTGAGGCACAGAGGCCACACCTCTTTCCCTGGAACTGGTAGGCACAGGGACTACACCTCATTCACAGGGCACAAAAGCCACACCTCCTTCACTTGTATTGACAGACACAGAGGCCAAGCATCCTTGGAGCCCATGCCTCCTTCACTGGAACTGACAGTTACAGATGCCACATCTCCTTTACTGAGACTGTCAGACACAAAGACCACGCCGTTTTCCACCGTGTCTGCTGGGTACTGGGACTGAGACATAGAGACCATTGGCTTCTTCACCGGGACTTACAGACACAAAGTCATACCTCCTTCCTTGGGACTTGTAGACATAAAAACCACGCCACTGGAAATGACAGACAGAGGCCACTCCTCCTTCACTGGGACTGAGACACAGAGACCACGGCTTCTTCACTGGGACTGAGAGCTACAGAGGCCACGCTTCCTTCACTTGGATTAACAGATACAGAGAGCTACCATGCCCCTTTGACCAACACCACACAAAGGCCACACCTCCCTCATTGAGCCTGACATACAGAGGCCATGCCTCATTCACAGGGTCTGTCAGGCACAAAGGCCACACCTCCTTCAATTGGACTGACAGACACAGAAGCCACACCTTTTCACTGTGAATGAGAGACAAAGGCCACGCCCTTTTCCTTTGTATCTGATGTCTGAGGGCCACAGATGCCACTCCACCTGCACTCAATTTGTAATCAGTACAATACAGAAACAATACAAAAATTGTATGAATTTAGAATTCCGTGTGTGTGTGTGTGTGTGGTGTGTGTGTGTGTGCAGGTGTGTGTGTAGAAGATTGAAAGGTCTGTCACCCAGACAATGTGCAGAATAACAGCGTGAGTCATTTCAGTTCTCATCTCAGCCAGCTGCAAGGACGTTTTGGGGGGTTGATGAGTGCACGCACCTTCATTCCCAAATATTGCTTATATAAGCCTGTTTTTGACAGTGTGTTTTGAGGGCTCTGTTTGGATCACTGTTCTCCACGACACAAAATAACCAATATGCAGCACTGAGTCTGAAGTATCTGTCGAGGTGTGAGACGGACGCTGTTTTTGCCCGCCTGAATGCGGAAAGTGTTGGCACCATCTGTCATCTATCTCAGATCTGAGGGAACAGAGCGAAGAAAAAAAATGACACTAACCCGGTGCTCTAATGCTGTACGTATGAAACACGGTATGTAAAATGCATATAAAAGAAAAGTAAAAATAAATGATAATCATAAAATAAATAAATAATAGTATAAACATACAAACAAACAAATAAACAGAGAAAACGATCCATTTATCTATTTATTTATAGAGAAACAGAAACTAAATAAAATTAAACACAAATAAATCTAGTTTAATTTAATAAACATTTCATTTATTACAGATTTTTTACACATTTGTTTTAACTCTTAATAAAATATTGATTATTTATTTATTATTCTGATGGTTTCAAATGACATATTCAGTACTTTCATTTTGTTTGTCATTGCGATATGTTTGCAGTGAATAGCAGTTGGAGAAATCCATATTTTGTTGAGGAGCTTCCTTTTCATGGAATAACTTCAAATTTCATAACTTCAAAACTTCCCGTTCATGGAATTTAACAGTGTTAGTTTATTTATGATCTGCAGGGAAAGGTCTAGCATCACAAAAGTCTTTAATTGCCTCCTTTATCTTAATTAACGTGCAATTATTTTCACATCAAGGGGGTTCATTTGATTCATTAATAAAGGAAATTTGTAGCAAAACTGTTGAATGTGCCGCATAAGCTATTTGTTAATAATTAACATACGTTGTCAGAAGATGTATTTGCAGGCAGTGCATTAAAAAAAAAAAAAAAAAAAAGTAGATCAGAAATATACAATACAGAGCGCCATAACAGAGGATTCACTATCATTTAAATGTTAAGAGAACCAGCATTGCTGTTATTATGAATTATTTTCTATTTGTCACTGTAGACTTGCAAAAAAGCACGTCATAAAGCTTGCATTTCTTTTGGGATCCTTTCTAGTCTCTACTTATACAACCTAGCATGCTAACTAACCTTTGTTATTGGGCAACTTTTTATATTACAGCAGCTATAAACTGTCGTTCCCTCACCCGGCCTCTCTTTTTTCACTCTCTTGAAGTTAATAAGACAAAAATACCCCAGCTTGTCATGTTACCGAGAATCCACGAAGTGTGAAATCTTTTCCCTCTGTCCGGAAGACGTCCCCCTGGCGGAAAACTTTTGACTGTTCCAAAGCTCTGACACTGGAGACTCCTTCCATAAATGTTCCATAAACGTCTCCTTACAGAAAACCTCACCGTATCAATGATTTAAATCTTTTTATTTACTTAGATTATATGCAGCCTCCGCCATACAAGTCCTTCTATAAGTGGTTACTATAGAAACGATAATGTATTAGTACATTATTACTAATTATTATTATTATTATTATTAGTTTCTTTACAAGCACATTAATATAAACCTGCAGCCAGCACTATTGTCAGGGTTGCTGTCATAGGAAATGAATCGAAGCTTTCCGACCAATCAGAATTGATTGAAACCAGTTGATAACTTCAACAAAATAGACTTCATGTGTAAACTACAATGAACTTTTGTGGTTACACAACTGCACCTTTTGACCTTATAGTATACAGTTATAGAAGGGAATTATTTATAATCGCAATCTCTGGTGTCACCCAGATGAGGATGGGTTCCCTTTTGAGTCTGGTTCCTCTCAAGGTTTCTTCCTCATATCGTCTCAGGGAGTTTTTCCTTGCCACTGTTGCCTCTGGCTCGCTCATTTGGGATAAATTCAAACTTTATATCCTGAATTTATATATTTCTGTAAAGCTGCTTTGTGACAATGTCCGTTGTTAAAAGTGCTATACAAATAAACCTGAACTGAATTGAATAGAATCAAGAATTCAACAGCTCTGTGGTATAATTTCTAATAAACAATACCTTGTGTGGTTTGTATGGCTTTCGCAGTCGTGCTACTGTGTTGTACAACTGATCGCTTCAATATTGCCAATATTTTTGTTATTTGTAGCCGGTTGATTGAGGTCAGATCCGGTTCAAAATACGACTGGAATTGAGACAACATCTCTCGGCTCCTGAAAGTAAGATTGTTAGCCCCGAGTCTTAAAAGGAGGATGTTTTCCTTTCACTCATATTTTCTCAGCCCTGCAACAAGTGGAGCTGGAGAAGATTGATCTTGCTACTTGGTATCATAGCTATTCTCTGGGGGACCTGCCTTGTCCACTTTTATATTTTTTTTCTCTTTCTGAACAGTGAAGGAGTCTGGAGACTTCAAATCATGACAGCTGAAGCTACTGCCTGGGAAAGACAACATGAGCAAATTTAAATTTAAGCCTCCCATTTCTTTACCAGTGTATCAAAAGTTAGCTTTGAACATCAAATCATTTTTCTGATCCTGAGACACCATATGGGCCACATATGTCCATAAATGATACTATTTCTTGTCCCAAATGTTTCCCTGAAGATAGTAATTGATATAAAAAAAAAAATCAACAAAACATCAGACAACATTTAGACCTTCCATTTCCTGCTAACTTGGGAGCGAACTCACTCATCAGTTCTAGCTGCTAACATGTGCAAGATCATTTTACCAACAGTGAAATAGAAAAGCAATGAAGACTTATTTCGAAAAACATATAATGTTCAAAGTAACATTTTTTTATAGGTTTCCCTAGGCAAAGTGAGATATCTATCTAATGTAAGAGAATTTTTTTTCCTCCATTCATATACCTAGATATTTATTTATAATTATGTGTGAAAAGAGCAATCTTTATGGTAGCAATGTCTAATGGGAATGTCTAAGGAAAAGTATTTATCAATAAAGCAACAGAATTGTTGGTACTGACGATCGCTGAAAAGGTGTTGCTGTGTGACGTCCTTCGAAAACTGCATACAACCTAGAAATGTCAAAAGTGCTGTGGCTCTGTGTTAATCCTTACTGCAAATTTAGCTTTGAATCTTCGGCTGTACTACTTTCGGTTATGCTGATGCAGGGCATTTCAGAACTGGAGTACGACAGTTCCTGACATCTCTGCTATTACAGCCTTCCCAGGGTGACTTGCAGACTCCTCGGCTAGCTAAAGGTTTACTCGTACATGTTTCCGCGGGTTGGGCTTCGAGATGTGAATTGCTGATGTCGCTATGGGTTTTGGCTTGCATAATTTGCGGAGTACCATCACGCCATGATAAGCTTTTATCTTAAGACTGAAGATAAAGCTGATAAATTGGGCCAGGGCTGCTCGTCCGTCTCCACTGTCTCAGACATTGCTGCTAAACATTTGGCGCCCAACGTCAAGGTAACTGCTTTAATTTGATTGGCTCTTGACACGGAAATTGATTCGTGTACAGTCTTCTGGGGTTAAATGCAATATTATTATAAATATTTGCAAATTCGAATTTGAATTTTTGAATTTGAAATAGTTTATTTATTTTTTTTATATATTTTTTTAAAATTCAAGCTGATGTCTGAGGACCAGTGATGCAAAAAAAAAAAAAAAAAGCCCCTGCAGGAGCAAAGCACTTTAGCTGAGCCTTTATAGACGCATTATGCAGCCTGGGCTTTTTTATAAGCAATGGTTTATACATAAAGACAGTTTAGTTGGTCAGAACATCTTTCTTCCTTCACTACTGGCCAATATGTGATGATTTCTGTAACCATTAACGACTAAGCACAGCAACTGAAGCTTCAAATCATGTTTATGCAGGGTTAATGGCTATCGATTGTTACATCTCGGGCTATAAATTTAAGGTGAGCAAATTGCACTTGTTCACCACTTTGTTATTAAGCCGACTTAATAACAAGCAGCGTTAATGGCCTGATCATGATGGGATGTGACGGAGTGCAGACTTCCGCACTGACCTGAATAACTGACTGATCGTTATCGCTGGTCTTAGAGGGCGTGGCTTCCATCGTCATAAAGTATTGCGATTCATTTCAACTCAACGTTGTACCACTTCAATTAATTACAACAGGATAGAAATTTTATTACTGCCTATTTCACAGTGGCTGCCTCGCTGAAAGATAAATTATGAAGGAATTATTGCTCAGCACAGGCACATCCAGCATCCCAATACACCAGCAAAAGCCCCTGTATAAATCAACGGCTGCTTCATTTACCACTTCGACATCAACTGCTGCTCCAATGGCAATTAAGCTGGGTTTACTATCACTTCCTGTGCCAAAAAAAATCACATTTAACCTTTCGCTTGGGTTCAGGTTGTTACGCACTGCCTTGTAAATCATCTTTAAGTGCTCTGCCTTTGTCTAGTACTGCTAATTTGATTGCTTTTTCATATATCCCAATACAAATAGTGCAGGATTGTTTTTCTGGAGCAGTACAATGAGATTAATCCTGATTGAGCCAGGGTAACACTCCAGACTCCATATTACCGGCCTCATTTGTGAAGGAAGTGGTTCGTGTGTTTGATGACGGAAATCTCTCGGGGTTTTTAGTGAAATCCATCTTGATCGCTACGTTTGCGTGTTTGAATATGGTGGCTCAGAGTGACAACCTGACATTATCACTAGCATCGCTTACATTAACTCTTATTAGTTCCCATCATTTCTCCCTTTTTATGAATCCACACTTCCTCCTGAACATTTATCACCTAAGCACATTTGAAGCCCAGACTCACCGCGTACCCGCGTGCACACATTTGATACATTTTCTCACGACTCTCTCAGTTCTATTTCCAAATAGCTGAGTCGTATATACTCAACTGCTGCTAAGTCTGCGTCCCTGTGGTGCTGTATGATGCAAATGGGTCCTAGATGACACAGTGAGGTGATATTGGCTCATTTATCTTAGACAGATGGAATTGCCGAGTTTAAGATTTATTGCACTTCTCCAGTGCTCACAATACGCATCATATCATAAGTGCTGTGAAGTGAGTTTAAGCACTGCATTAGCATGGATGTGTACATGTCATAAAATGGAGGAACCGATGTGTATGCAGATCCCACCGTCAGGCTTCAAATGGACCACGGCTGATCTGCTTGTTGTATGTGATATTTGAGCGTGCTAATCATTAGCTATATGCTTGTTGTTAAACGTATTTATATCTCCTGGAAAATTAATTCCTGGAACTGTAATCTTCCGAATGTTTGTAAGCGAGTCCTCCTCCAACGTTTCTTCCTCCTTCTGCACACCTATCCCACAATGCAGCTGTGCGTCTCACGCCAAGTTTCTCAAGCAGATGCATGTTAGCGCCTAGCTGTGGCAGCGCATTGTGGCTGGCACTTTGCCGAATCTGAATGAAGGAAGAGCACTTCCACAACTGTTTTATGCAGAAATTTATTTGAATAAGTAACAGTGCTTAACCTTTATATTAACTGTTATATTAAATCTACTTATTGAAGTACTTCTCCAGCAGGAAAGCGATCCGGAGTGATTTCAGGTTGACTGGCAGCTAGTGCCTGACCTGATCGTCAGCGGGACCCATCAGATGTGGCTCCATCTGGAGTCGGATGAGCCCGTTGACTCCACTGGCCTCAGAATCGATTACAAAGGTTCGTTCTTTTCCTCAGTCTGGCTTTAAAGCACTTCCCATGAAGCATGTTTGGCTCAGACGCCGCTGACTCATTTCTTTCCCTGCTCACTTTTTCTTGGCGGCTTGCTGCACGGTTTCTGTGAGACCGCAGATTTTCCCAACAGCAACATGCTGCGTTTTGAGAGAGAGAATTCACAATTCCAGGAAGCTTTTGGGGGACAGAGGGACAAACTGGTTTTAGTTTTATTATATTCTGTGTGCCTTTAATTAATTCAACAATATAAAACTGTATCTAAATCTCTTACTCCTACTGATAACAATAATAATAATTTTCAACAAATAAAATAAATGAATGAATAAACAATCAAACAAATAAATAAAAACACTGCACCCTAAATGTTGGTCTCATATTTGTTTGTTTATTATTATTATTATTATTATTATTATTATTATTATTATTATTATTATTATTATTATTATTATTATTATTAT
>CM075024.1:2668569-2683569 GCA_037576675.1 Pangasius sanitwongsei | reverse complement strand
AAGACTCTCTGAGCTGTGAGTGGGTGATCGAGGCCGAGCCGGGACACTCCATCAAGCTCAGCTTTGACAGGTGAGTCCACAGAGGACAGGGCGCGTCTCAAAGCGCACTCACACAGCCGCACGTTAGCTAGGAGACTCAGACACTGGCTGTAAATCAGACGCAGGAATAAGAGCAAATTGAAGCCGTATTAAAGCCTGGATCAGTATTTACAGCTCCACATATTGGCTTCAACACCTGAGATGAGACAATTCAGCACCTCTCTCTCTCTCTCTTTCTCTCTCTCTCTCTCTCTTTCTCTCTCTCTTTCTCTTTGTGAAGATGCTTAAATATAAATGACATGTACACTATGTGGCCAAAAGTTTATGGACGCATGACCATCACACCCATATGTGATTTCCTCATTTTTTTTTTAATGAACCTAATTTCCTAATTTCTGTTTATTGCATAATTTCAGTTGTTTATGTATCCACATTTTGCATGTATTACCTCTTCTTTTTTTATTGTTGCTTCATTGTTTATGTATCCTCATTTATATGTTTATTGCCTCATTGTAGCTGTTTACCTGTCCTCATTTTTTTGGTTATTACATTGTTTTTAGTTGTTTTAATTTTTTTGTTGCTTACTTATCCTCATTTTTTTGTTGTTTAATTATCCTCACTTTTGTTCTTTGCTTATCCTTTTTTGTTGTTTAATTATTCCTTTTTTTGTTGTTATCCTCATTTTTTATTGTTTACTTTTCCCCATTTTTTACTTACTTATCCTAATTCTTTTGTGTTTTACTCATCCTCAATTTTGTTGTTTATTTATCCTTGGTTTTGTTTATTGATCCACTTTTTTGTTTACTTATCCCCATTTTTGCTGTGTACTTATGCTATTTTTTGTTGTTTACTTATTCTTATTTTTGTTTATAATCTTTTTTGTTTATTTTTTCACATTTTTGTTCTTTGTTTATTCTCATTTTCTTGTTTAATTATCCCTGTTTTGTTGTTTAATTATTCCTTTTTTGTTGTTTACTTTCCCCATTTTTTTGTTGTTTACTTATCCTAATTCTTTTGTTGTTTACTCATCCTCATTTTTTTGTTTACTTATCCTTGGTTTTGTTTATTGCCTCATTTTTTTGTTGTTCACTTATCCCCATTTTTGTTGTTTACTTATGCTATTTTTTAAATGTTCGCTCATCCTCATTTTTCGCTGTTTACTGATTCTTTTTTTTTTGTCGTTTATGAACCTTTTTGTTGACTCATTCTCATTACTGTTCATTGCCTCATTGTATTTTGTTTATTAATCCTTGTCTTGCACCTTGCTCTGTGGTAGATTTTTAGACTTCCGCCAGTTTGTTTAGAAATTCAGAATACAACGCTCCGCAGGATTTATTGCCGTTTTGCTTTACTTACAATGTAAATGTGTGCCTGTGTGTGTAGGAATATTAATCCGTATCCTGTTACGGCTGCTTGGCGTTATTGCATTAGCATTATCATGGCGACCTTTCCTGTGGGGGAAGCTGCGGAAATGTGTAAGATTCTTTTCATGAACTATAGCACTGCAGGGAGCCATAACATCGAGGCGAGGGACTAATACAAAGCAGCAGCCTGGGCAGGAGAAAGTTTTATGAGAAATCTCTTTGACACCAGTGACATTATAATTTTAATATTTCTTGGAAAAAAACAGTTGCAGTTTTAGTCAAAGTACATACTTCTCAAACATCATTTCACAGATTCACCTTTTCACATAGACCATATCATTTCAGGTACTCAGGGGGGTGGGTTGGGGGGAATTGGAAAATGGAAAAATTGTGGTGTAAGAGGAATACATGATAATATTTTTAATTATAATGTATACATCCTCCATGAGAAGTGTACTGGAACAAAGTACCATTACTTAAATTACTTAAATACTTTGCAGCACTGATCAGAGATCCTCGGACTGTCGGCGGAGCAATTTACCAGAGCAAAAATCTCAAAAATATGTCAGCTATAAAGAAAAAGATGAAAACTGATCAATAGAGACAACGGAGCGATGAAAACAATATAAACAATACAGCAGCAAAACAGAGCAAACTAGCCATTCTTTTTATAAAGTGCATGGTAGTTTGATGGCTGAAGGAAATGATCCGTATTGACAGATTGCTGCTGTTAGTTATCTCGTTCCACAGGAGAACAAGGACATGGAGTCACTCATGTGAAACAGCACTGTTATAGAGACCACTGATGCGTGGATTGTTTTTTATTTATTTATTTATTTCCCCCCCTGTGCTTGTATTTACACCCTACTCGGGGCTGGAATTAGTGCCGATACCTGTTTCAACATGAGACAGTTGAAGCCTATTCATGTTTAAAGGTGCAATAAACATTTTCCTTATTTCTCACTTGTACCAATAACATGGAAAATATATAGAACATGATTAAAAATAATGGTTAAAGCCATGCCTTTAACACAGGTGTATTATGTGGCTGAGAGAAAACCCATTCTGAAAAGTGTGTCAGGGCCCAAAGTGCTTGTTTGTGATCGCACGAGGATCCTGTCGGTCATTTTACAGACACTCCCCAATGCCCAGCACAACCAGATAATTCTTAACTTAATGACAAGAAACGCCGAATAAACCAACGCAGTGCTTTTCAAGATGGAGTCATTTATGACTAGCGAATGGTATGAAGCTAGACACAGACTTAGCGACACTGCTCCTGGACAGTCATATAAACACAATCTGTATAAAGCTGATCTGTGAAGGCACTCGACCGTTCTCATAAATCAGTACGAGCCAAATTTCACATGTTTATAGTGTAATAACTTGGCTTTCAAACAGCTGAATGGCCTATCCTGTACCTTACAATGCTAGCAGTGCTAATACCAGAGCTTAAAAGCACTAAACCTCATAACGAATCGAAACAGGACAGTGAAGACACTCTTGAATCTTCTCATGAAGCATTATGAGCCCAATTTTTCGTGTTATAAAAAAAAAATGTGTGTTATATTTCAGGGGGTGCCTGGAGGATTAGTGGTCAGGCCTCAGCGCTCTCACCGCCGCAGCCTGGGCTCGATTCCCAGCCAGGGAACCGACCCCAGCCACTGGGGTTGCACACGACAATGCACCCACAGTGCCAGTCCCAAGCCCAGATAAATCTGGGGAGGGTTGCATCAGGAAGGGCATCCAGCATTAAAAACTGTGCCAAATCAAATATGCAGACCGGCGACCCTTAACGGGAAGCAGCTGAAAGAAGAAGAGCAGCAACATAGCAGCTGAATGTCTGAGTGCACTTGAAAGTGATGTCAGGCCAGTCTTTGCTAATAGTAAATCCACTTTAAGTCTTAAGCTAATAGTAAATCCAAAAGCATGCTAACTCTAGTTGAACCACTGTAGGTTGTGGGGGAAGAGCTTTGTGCACATGGTTGGGAATGGAGGCGGGCTCAAGGATTAAAAAAAAAGTCTTTAAAATCTTATTCAGCTCCATATATTTAGCTGTTAGAAACCTAATCTTGACCAATGCTGACAGATCTTGCCTAATGCACCTTAATAAGTATAATAAGAGTGAAACTATTACAATGAACAAAGCAGTTTTGTATTTTTATTCAGATGATTGACAGCTCTGTATCCGTAAGTGGAACTATCCTGAGTGTAGATGATTGGTTAACGTGTGCAGTCAGCTGCTCGTGTCACTTGAATGTTTATTACACTCAAAAGCAATTTACACTTTATATAATATGTACAAGGAACTACTCTCGTCATTCTTTCAGGGTTCTTTGCTTTGTCCTTCCAGTAGAACCTTTAAAATTCTCTGTTAAAAAGCCATAATTGATTAAAAAAATACTTATAATTATTAAGTGAATGTTTCTGATATCAGTGAAATCTGATTGGTCAGGTGTTGATTCATTTTCAGTAACTGACGCTGGTGCAAGAGTGAGTTTATAGCTGCTACAGCATAAGTGATAACAGGAACTAACTTGTTTAGCAGACGTTGCGCAACATTAAGTGTAGCTATAAATGGATAAAAAGTGTGTTATTCATGAATAAAGTAAAAATTTTGGCAAATTGCTGTGGTAGAAGAGGAATAAAACACTTCAGAACATGCTGTTATTGGAAAATAATCAACTTTGGGGGTGGTAACTTTAACTCCGCTTCATATTGGGCCACATCACACCACACCGTCGTTGATTAGTTTCCTATAACAGCACACCATGTTGAGTTTTATTCTTTATATATAGGATGTGCAAGAATCATATAAAAAAGGTAAGCGTAAACAAATAAACAAGCAAACAAACAAACAAATAAATTTACATATCTACATTTACATTTAAGGATATAGAAATTTGTGGTTAATATGAGAATAAAACAGAAAACAAACAAACAAAACAAATTTGTCTCACACAGAAGCTACATGAGTAATAGCTCCCCGTTGTGGAGCTATCTTTTTTTTTCGGGACCCCTTTCCCTGTACATCGTTCCATCTCTCTCTCTCCCCCCCCCCCCTCTTGATTTCCCTCTACCTTTCTCTCTCTCTTTTGAACCCTGTGTTCAGTCCATGGTGTGTTGATCAATAAATAATCCCTCTTTCTTCTCTCTCTTCTCTTTGACGTTCTCCTGTTATCCAGGTTACCGACTGAGTCACGACAAACTGTTGGTGTGTGTGTGTGTGTGTGTGTGTGTGAGAGAGAGAGAGAGAGAGAGAGATAGAGAGAGGGAGAGAGGACCCGCTGAACCCCCTCCAAACCTGCAATGGTACGACCCTATTATACCCCCATCACACTACTTAACAGTGGTAATTAAAATGTCACACTCATTTTCTTTCCTTTTTTTGTTTTTAATTTGTTGTTGGATTTTGACCGCTGTGTTTTGCCAACTGTCCAATCTCATTTAGGGAAATGTGGGAGTTTAAATGGATTCTGTAAACCCCCTTTCATTTTCCCTGAACATCTGGTTTGCTAACAAACAGATGACCGTCGATTTCACGATTATGACTTTTTTATACACAGCCCATCAGCACAGGCCTCGTCTCATTCCAAATGGAAGTGTCTATACAGGCACAAACCCAAACTCCCTTCTTCCCCTCGTCCCACACATGAACGCATCCAGCCTTGCAGCGCTCGCTTATTCCCGAAGCAGCTTGGTCTGAGATGTCAGGCTTATTCAGTTTTAATGACTTTATGTAATTATGTATGAATAAAAAATCGACAGTAATATTTTGGAGAGGCTGTAAAAGCACCAGAGGGCAGGAAGCTGCTTGCTGGATCACTGCATCAAGCCTTATCCTGTTGTACTTTTACTGTTATTTGTGGCTTGGTGCGTGTTTATGTGAGTGTATGGTGTGAGGGTGAGATTTGCATATGAATGTGTGTGTGTGTGTGTGTGTGTTTATTCGTGCTTGTGCTATGTGTAATGGTGTTTGTTTAACTCCAGGCCAAGACATAATACAATATACATTCAAGAAGATATAATTACAAACAAAAGGCCGGTCTCAAATGGTGTCCTGAACCCTGCGGTCTGAATTTTGATGTGTAACCATAACGACAAGTTAAAGATAAATTAATAATGAAAGGCACTTGCAGGTGCAGTCTGTAACATTTCCATGTTTGTACACCTTTCACACGCCTTAAATAAACCGGCGTTCACAACATTGCCCTGCTGTGGATTTCTGAAAAGCTGCTTTGCAACAATGTCTACTGCGAAAAACGCTATACAAATAAAACTGAATTGAAAAGTTTGTTTCGTTTTATCATTTCAAACTTTGGTTTACATTTTACCAGACAAAAAAATAGGCTCCGCCCCAGTGTTGCTCAGCTCTGCCCCCTTTCCCTTAAAAGGCAACCTATATAATTTCAACACAAGGAAAGGAAAGCTTGTCAAATATTATCTATCTATCTATCTATCTATCTATCTATCTATCTATCTATCTATCTATCTATCTATCTAGCATTTAGTTAGTTAGTTAGTTATCATATCATTTTCAATTCACCTCACAGGCAACAGAGATCGCCGCTTTAAGACACATTCAATACTTGTTAGTGGTTAATTTTTTTATCTTTTATACTGATTAATTTCATAATATATAAAATTTCTAAGATATAAAGGCTTATCACGGTTTGCTAAGGACAGCGAAATGACATTTTAGCCCAAAATTTAGACCTTTCCACAAATTTTGGGTTTATGCACGAAATTGTGACCTTGTGAAATCTACTGAATATGACAATTTTTAAGATAACGATTTTTTATATGGATTTCAGTGAGCGCATTTTTGACCACTTTAAGGTCACTTTAATATTAGATAGTGACACATGAGAAGTAGCTTGTGGTGAAAAAGGCTTTCATGTAAAGAATAAAAGACAACAGGGAGTGCTGTTATAGAAAAATACTCCGAGCTCTACCTAGTAAACTGCACATGGACAGTGGAGGACAAATATAGAAACAAACACACACACACCCACACACACACACACACGCCTCATGTTCCTACTCATCCGTTAGTTCATTAGGAAATTAATTATCCAAACAACATAATGACTTGATTGAAGTATTTTTAACTTTTATTATGTCACACTGGACGGGAATAAAATCCGCCTGATGAAAAAAATCACGTTCAGGAGGAGAAAAAAGGATACATTTATATTTTATTAGAATAATATTAAAGTAATATCGAACTAATGTGACAGTAAAAGTCACATTAGTAATAATAACTTCATTTATATAGCGCTTTTAATACATTTAAAAAGCAGGCCACAATGTGATGTAAAAAAATAAATAATGAAATGAAATAAATACTAGCAGTGACAGACAACACTATAAAAATATAAACTGAAAAAGTATATAATTAAAAAAATGTATAAAAATAAAATAAAGGTACAATATAAAAGTAATGCAGCTTTAAAAGTTAGGCAAATCATTAAAGTTAGTGAAACGTGAAAGTGAAAAAAGTATATTTTAATTTTTTATTAATATTATCATATGTAAAATTAAATGAAATATATTATTAATCATTTCCATATTTATAAATTCTATTCAAAATAAAATATTAAATTCTTTATTCTTAAATATAATATTCATTATTTTAATTCCACCCACTACTTGTTTGGTCATAAAATGTGTTGCACTGTGCATGCTCTAATGGAGGATAATAAAAACAATTTTAATTAAAACTTTTCAGAGTCAAAGACAATCATACAGTCTTTTAAGGACAGAATTGTCAGACGGACTCACTCCACCACACACTCCCATGATAATCCACTGCACCAGTGTCTGAATGCAAACGGTCCTCTAACATGGCACACTGATAAAAAAGCAATTAGTTAACAGCAGCTTGAGCTCGGGCTCGGCTGCGGATCGCGAGCTCGGGACTTATCTGCGACTCCTGCGACCTCCTGGACTGGATTTGAAAGCAAGTCCTCGGGGGAGATTTCAGACTGAGCTGTGTGGTCATGTTGATGGCAGGCTCAGTGTGGGATCCCTACTGGATCACTGAAAATAGCTCGGGGTTAAACCTGTGCTGGATCTGTGTTTCAATGGAAGAAAAGAGTCGAGGCTCTTCGTGTGGATAAAAATAGCAGCGAAATTTACTTTTCCAAATCCTCATCTATTTGCACCTTTGGTTAAACACGGCTCAATGATAAAATGGCTCAGATCTGAAAAGCAAGCAAATGAAATCACAGCAAGTGTGAGCAGAAATCAGTAACACCTGTACGTTAATTAATCATCTATATTAATGAGCAATCATGATACAGATACAGGAAAAATTCATGCCTTGCCCTTTTGCTGTTGTTAAATATTGATAGGATCGACAGCATCGGTCACGTTGGCACATAATGTCAGAAATTTTCAGCTGGGACAGCTGTGGACAGCCATTTTCATTTTCACAAATAGCAAAGAGCAAATTGATCTTCTGAGGCAGTGTTTGTTTTGTGGTGCTAACTCAGCGCTGGAAGTTAGCATGCGAAGCACGTAAGGGGGAGGTAAGGCAGCACTCGTCAACATGACGATGACACACTATTGGCAAATGCTCGAGCAGTGAGCGCCTAAAAGCTCCTCGGTGATGCCTGAGGGAACTCAACAGGGAGCGGAAAGCAAAGCTGTGGCCTCAGTGCTGAAGCCATTTCTCCGTCGTGATTTACAGGCATCTAAATGGTGTAAACGGAAGCACATTAACGCAAATTGATTGTTAGCGCCGTGCCGTGTTGTTGCGTACACTGTGTTTGTCTTGTTTATACTTACAAGAAAGTGCTGTGAGTGGCTATACTGTGGGTGGGAAATTTTACTTTTGCAAATGTAAATCTTCATGAACTTCTTATTCACAACTTCCATAGTAATTCCCTCTTTTGAGTGATCAATGATTTAAAAAAAAATGTTACTATTTGACAAATATAAGCTGTTCCATTGATTTGTTTGATTTGCCTTTCTAGGTGTCTAGCTCTGTAGAGTTATTACTGCACCTAGTGGTCAAAATTGGGAACTGCATCGAGCACTCATAGAGGCCCATTGGGGCTGGAATCATGCTGCCCCATGCTTAAAGGAAGAACAGATTAATGACGTTGCCAGGGTTGCAGTTTTTATGGAAAATTGTGCTAGTTTAAAAATACTCAACAGCCACCAAGCTCTTGTTTTATAGGAAATAATTGAAATCTAAATAAATTTCTGCAAACAAAGGCAAAGTGTAAGTTCAGACTATGTGTCTATGATGGAACCTTTTTTTTTTCAAATTGTAAGAGATATTGCAAAGATTGCAAGAGGGAAAGGGGGTTATGGAGTGGATAATGTCTGTACATTATCAGAAATGCGTGTGCACCACTGTGACCCATACAAAGGCTGAGACAAAGAACAAAGAATTCAAATGTGTCTCCATTTTCCAACGCCTGAAAATTTTTGGGCTAGTTTCAGGGCTTTTGCGTTGTTTTTGAGATGTAGTTGGGCTGGAGATTTTACTGAACCCTGGTAAATCTAAAACCGCTCAAGCTGCTAATCTGTACGCTGGATGACTGTATGTCGATGTTGATGACTCCTAACTGCCTATTACAGGGTTACTCTAAAAAAGATCGTAACAAATAGCGCAAATCAAGTGTGATAACCTCTCAACTTTATTTTGTTTGAGGTGATGTCATTATTAATGTCGTCTTGCCCTGCAATAATCTATGCTGTCTAAATGTGCATCCTTATTTTGTACCTGCCTGCTTCTGAGCAAGTCTGCGTTTACGGACTTGATGTCTTGGTAACGGTTTTGTCACAATTTACAGACAAATCCGGGATCATCCATTCCAACAAACTCAGTAATCCAAAGCATGAAAATTGACCAAATTTAGCCCTCGGGGTACATCTCACATTTGGCTCCGAGTGTGATGATTTGGGATTAATGTGGAATATCCTCATGTCATTACAGCAGCTAAGAGCTACTGGGAGTTCATTATGAGTTGAGCTGAGAACTTGCTGTCAAAATGTCCAGTGCTTCAAAACGCAGCTCATGAGTGATGTAGCATTTTTGAAAAGTCTTTCCTAGGGAATATGTGCTGCTAATGCATCTGTTACGTCTGTCAATCATACCCTGGTTTTTCTCCTGGTGTCACGCTTATTATTATATTAAGATGACATTTTATCGATCCAGCTGTCTCTCTTGGCCAGCAAAACGCATCAACATTGCTGCCAAGATGACTTCCTGTAGGTAAGTAAGAAATATTACTGCTGCATTGACTGTATACTAAGCACTTACAGTAGCTTGATTTTTACATGAATGGGCGATATGATGATAAAATATCGATATTGTGATAAATGATGTCATATTTCTGAGATTATCGCAGGTAATGGCATTTTTTCTATAACAAATACAACGTTTGCTTGGAAGCACGTGATACGATGTTCAGATTTTTACAGTTTTAAAACTGTAAAAATGTAAAAGCTGTATACATTATATTTTTATAGTGTGAAATTATTTATTATTTATTTTTTATTATAAAATTAAAAAAAAAAATTTTCGAATTTTTTTTAAACTCCTTTTTTTAAAGCAACAACAATTTGTCACCAAACCTATACATCATGATATCTAATGTCTTCACGTATTGCTTTCTATTTTTGTCATATCGCTCACCCCAGAAGGCGTTGATTAATTTTCTCTAACAGCAGCTCTGACACTAGTGCAACTACACATCACAGGTTTATATTAACCAATAAGAATAATTAGATCTATTGTTATATC
Organism: Pangasius sanitwongsei; assembly: GCA_037576675.1. Lineage (NCBI taxonomy): Eukaryota > Metazoa > Chordata > Actinopteri > Siluriformes > Pangasiidae > Pangasius > Pangasius sanitwongsei. The sequence goes on along the minus strand of CM075024.1, from coordinate 2,673,405 downwards.
CTTTTACATTTTTTAAATTATACTTATTAACCCGAAATAAGAGTTAATTATAATAAGAGTATCATAGCAATGATAACAATCACACAGCAAAAAAGATAATGATGTAGTGGGAGATGATAAATGTCAGTGTGTGGGACTGACAGTGATAAGATGCTACACTCTCTCTCTCTCTCTCTCTCTCTGACTTACACACACACACACACACACACACACACACACACACACACATACACTTCTCTAACCAGCCTCTCACCTCAATTTCATATAATGGAATGTAAAACCTCAGTTCATTTTCAATTCTTAATTAATTTTTTCATTTCATTATCAGCTTGGATGCTTATTATGACCCTTCTGTCTTGTTCTTTCCTCTCTCTTTGTCTTTTATTCTACACACACACACACACACACAGACACACACACACACAGACACACACAGACACACACACGCACACACACACACACACACACACACACATGCCTCATGTTCCTACTCACAGTTCTCGTACTGTCCTACCCTTGTGAGGACCTTCCACAAAAAAAGTTTGTTAAATTATTACTGTAACCTCGGTAACTAAGGATATGTTTTGAGTCTTGGCTAAAGACCAACCAAATGTCCCCACAAGGTCAATAGTGCCAGATATTCCTATCCTCGTGGAGATATTTGCATAAAACCATTCTCAAACATTTGCATAAAACCATTCTCATACACTCACACATACATTATCAGGATCATGAGTGCAAATTATGAGCATTGTGATATCTAATTTGCTTTTGTTTATAATTACAGGTTTGATTCTTGGTTCTTGTGTCCCCCAGCACTTAAACATTTTTTGTTATACAGCTTGTTTACCAGATCTAATCCCATTTTAAAAATATCACTTACATCATGAATTAATTTACAGAGAAAAAAAATCATGATAGTTTTGAATACAAAGTAAGGCTGTAGCTGTCACTATAACAGACAGTTTAATCAGCTTGTGAGATTGTGCTTGTTATCTGAAGCAATATACTGGATAATCCAAGCATGTAGCTGCTCGAGGAGGCGAAAAGGAAAATAAGTGCGGCAGAAGATTTGACTGGTTGATTAGAGGAACAAGGTTGCGTGGAAAGAAAAAAAGTACAAGACTAAACACTCTGTCACAATCTCCTCCCAAGTTAGCGTGAACATTTGAAATTCTGGAGATGCTGATTCACTTCAGGTTAACATTAAAGCACATGCTGTAATACATTATCGTTTCTATAGTAACGATTTACACAGGCGCTCAGTTGGAAGACGATCCATGTAATCGAAAACTAATAATAAACAAGCGCTTATTTAACATTTATGGAAGGAGTCTCCAGTGTCAGTGCTTTGTATCAGATACGTTTTCTGCCATGGGAAAGTCTTCCGAACGCTTTACGTTTTCTCTGTAACATGACAAGATGCATTTCTTTTTGCCTTATTAACTTCAAGAGAGAGATAAAAGAGAGGCTGGTGTTTTACTGATGTTCCACAACATAAAAAGTAACTATAAACGGATAAAATAGTATAATGTGTTGTTTCTTAATCATTTTAAACAATTGTAATACTTGACTCCGCTTCATCACACCACCTTGTTGTGGATTATTTTTTTTTCTGTAACAACATGAACTGGAGTGTTTTTTATTTATTTTTTTTATTTTTTTATACCTTGCTTAGTATCAACGTGTACAGTATGCAATCATTTGTATGTTTTCTGTGAGTTTATTTAACATTTACGGAAGGAGTCTCCAGTGTCAGAGCTTTTTAACAGTCAGGGGTAAAGCTATAGCTTTAACTTGGGAAACATTCCTGTGCAAGCTGTGTTTTTTTTTGTTTTTCTCTTTTTTTTTTTGTCTTAGTGACTTCAAGAGAGAAGAACAAGAGAGGCCGCTGAGAGAAAAACATTGCCGTTTTATGTTTAGAAGCATTTTTATATTTTAAAAACAAAACCTACATACCATATGCATATAAAATAAAATCAATTAGTAGTCTATACTATTATTATAACAGCACAGTGTTATCAGAGAATGCATTAGATGCTACAGGTCCACATTCAGCACATAAACTCTGAGACCAGTGTGACGTTATGTTATTTCTTGCCTCAAGAAGTGTTCAGAATTTTTGCGTTTAATCCACTGGCAACAGCATTTGCATGATAAGTGTTGTGCAGTGAAGAGTGTTCAGGTAAAAAAACGGCTTTCCTAGCCTTGTCTTGTAGGAGGGTTTCACTATTCTGTCATAATATGTGTCATTGTGGAGGATCATATCAGTGCAGTGACCCTCGGGTGAATATAAAGATGTAAATTTCCATATGAAATGGAAATCTCTGTTGAAGCACAGTCATCCGTATTTATGAAACCTGACAAATCTGTCACCTTTTGGTGCATTGGGATGAAACTCATAGCTGTGGAAAATGGCAACAAATAACTGAACGACTGTATTAAAAATGTTAATGTCGCAGACAAAGCAAGAGACAAAGCGAGGACTAGTTAAGAAGATGTCCTTTACATACATGGCTCACTGCCTCCTACTCACTGGTCTTGATTATTATTTATAGTGACAGGCTATTTTTTGTTGATATAATTAGTTATTCTGTGCTGTTGTTGCCAATTCCTAGGTCATTATTTTGGGTCTTTTGCTATCACAAAGCAGCTAGCAGCTGCAGACGGATGAGAGCTAAAGCATAGGAGGGCTGAACATGCTTAGAGGAGAGCACTAACTGACCTATTCTCTTTATATAAGTTTTTAAGTAAATCTGTGTTCAATTAACATCTCAGTGTTCTGACAGTACGGTGAAATGCGGTCATTCTAATATATTATTGTTTCTATAGCAACATCTCATACATAAAGTCTTGCATAGCGGATGCTACATATAATCTAAGGCTAATTATAATCAGATTTAAAAATGTGCTGTTATATACAAGAAAAAAAACAACAACCTACAATATTTGATATGGTAAAGTTAGAAGACATTTCTTTAACATTTATGGAACATTTACTGGAAGGAGTCTCCAGTGTCAGTGCTTTGTAACAGTCAGGAGGTTTTCCGCCACAGAGGAGTTTATGCATTTACATTTACATTTATGGCATTTGGCAGATGCCCTTATCCAGAGCGACTTACAATAGTGCTTTGAAGTCTATCAAAAATACATTCTGGTATTGGCTCACTAGGTCACAAACTAGGAATACCATCAGTCCAAAAACTCTGTTGGGGTTTTTTTTTTTTTTTTTTTTTTGGTGTGTGTGTGTGTGTGTGTGTGTGTGTGTGCGCGCGCGTGCGTGTAAGTCTAAGTGCTAACTTATGCTTTGCTTTGCTTATGCTTTGGCAAGCTGTGTTTTTTGTTGTTGTCTTATTTAACTTCAACAGAGAGAAAGAAGAAGCTGATGAGGGAACATCAGCAGCTATAACATAAGCAATAACAGAAACGGACTTGTTTCTTGAACTTTCCACAATATCCAATGTAGCTATAAATGGATAAAAAAAAAAACATTTGTAATCGTGAGCAAATTGCTGTGGTATAAGAGGAATAAAACACCTTGGAACATGCTATTGTAGGAAAATAATCAACTTCAGGGCGTTAATAGTAATTCTGCTTCACATCGGGATGCATCTTACTACTCTGTCGTTGATTATTTTCTTAGAAAATCACACCCCAAGTGTTTTATTCCTTACACAATAAGAGCCATGTCATCTGTAAACTAAACAATTTGCAGGTTTTTTTTTTGCCACTGTCCAGTCAGCTCATTCTGAAACAGTGACTGCATCCAAAAAGCCATAAAACCCAAAAGCATCGTACCGGCTTTTCACTCTACAGGCGAATAAGCGACAGATTGTCGTGGACATCTGCTGAAAATCTTTTAGTGTGCCTTTTTTTTCCATTCAGGTGCATTAGCACCAATTCTGCCCGTTCTATTCATCATGTTCCTGCATCATTCCTTTTCTGGGACATTAACTCCTGATGGGCCTGGTGGAGCTTGTTTCACTCACACCTTTCTTAATGAGTTAATTAGCTATGCTGCTCGCTCGTTAAGCACTGATTAACTCGAAATGGTTTGAATGATATTATTTGTGCTTCTATTTATTATAATTACTTGTGGCTATGGAGATTGAATTTGCTCATAAATTGTAATTATACTACGTTAGAAATAGTGCCGTGGACATGGAGCTTTTGGAATTAGCTGTGTGGAATTCAGTTTTTACACCCAAGCTGAAGTTGATTTGGAAACTTGATTTTGTGATGCAGTGACGTCTAGTGAAACACTTTAATGGTTTTACATGAACTGCTTACCACAGGAGCCAATTTTCCCCCCGTAAGGTGTAACGCTTGGTTAAAGACAGGACGCAAGTGTGTAAACTTAGCATTAATCTTATTGGGCTGAATCCAGAAATCACAGGCCATTGCTGAGGTCAAAGGACAGGCGGACAGGTTTAAACCAGGACAATCCATGATCATACACTGAGAAACAGGAAGCACAAAAATGGAAACTGGGGCAGGATTTGCAAGTCAGCCTGATAAAGTAAGCAAATGAGGCAAGATTTGCAATTTGGCTTGATAATGTAAGTCACTGTTCACAAAAAAAACCAACAGCATCTAGATCTGACTCTATTTTTCTTTTTTCACAAAACAATCAAATTCTGATGAATAATATGAATAGGTCCTGCCTTCCCAAATACATGAAATACTCTGAAATATAAAAACGCTCCCCAAAGTATTCTTCTTTTCTCTTTGCATTTTATTTCTCTTTTATTTATTTATTGGGGGGGGGGGGGGGGGGGGGGGGGGGGGGGGGGGGGGGGGGGGGGGGGGGGGGGGGCGGGGGGGGGGGGGGGGTGG
>CM075024.1:2651541-2668469 GCA_037576675.1 Pangasius sanitwongsei | reverse complement strand
TCTTAAAAAAAAAAACCCCCCCCCCCCTTTTTTTTTTTTCTTTTTGCCTTTTTTTTTATTTTTTTTTTTTTTTTACCCCCCCCCCCCCCCCCCCCCAAAGTACTGTATGTATTCCTATTTTGCTGCCAGATTATGTTTAATTTGTCATTGGGCACAAAATATATTTTTTTCCACTTCATGTTTTTGCTTGTTTTTCTCTTCCTTTTTTTTCCCCTTCCCTGTTTTTTCTCTCCCTCTCTTAAGAGTGACTCTAATAGTAAAAAAGAAAAAAACTTTATATATTGCTAACAAAGTCCTTACATTTTTTTTTTTTTCATTTTTATTATTTTTTACATAGTTTGCATGTGTCTTGGCATTCATTGTGGACAGCAAAGAAAGAATTTCTTTGCACAGGGAAACTTGGTTTTCCTCACAGTGCACATGACAATAAACGCTTTGAATCTTTGAATCTTGAATCTTGAATCTTACTGCCAGCTGAAGAGGAAAAATAGAAGAAGGAAAAAAAAAACAATTTCCATTTCACATTGTCTTTATATGGTTGAGGAGAGAAAGGGGACTGTAAAGGCATCTGCTGAAACACTGCTGCAAATTTCTGGCTCGGATTATCATCTCATACTGAGGTAGCAAATAAAACGTCAAACCCTCGGTTTTTTTGTTCCTCTGGCTCAGTGTCGACCGCTTGCAGGGATCTGGGCATCACCATGAATGGCATGCGGAGAGGGAAGAGCAATCAGCATGACCTTTGTGTCTGACCCAGGCCATGAACAGCAGGCCGTGTCCCGAATCACCTGCATTCATGTGGAAAACCGATACCACTGACAGCCCAGCGTTCCCTACCTGCATCGGAGAGCTTTTCAATTTGCAGAACTTCCACCTAAAAAAAAAAAAAAACAACTCCTGGGTAAGGTTGGGGGAATCTCATTTCAAGCACATCACCCCTGTGAGAGCGCACAGGAACGACATAAGCAGCACACAGAAACAAGTTCACTGTTTGAGAGCTTAGAAAAAGACCTACAATAATAAATCTTGTTCAAACAAATATCTGGTCGAGCATAAGGTCAACATTCAGATGTTCAGAAGCTGCTGTTCTGGGGTTTGTGATCGTTGTCCCATGACAAATGTCACAGGGAAATTGTCGATCTTCAAGCAGCTGTGGTTTCAAACTCAATTTCTTTCAAAACAAGCCTGCTTATATTTGATTCGATTTGATATGTGCTGCCTTGCAAGCTGGTAAAAGATGTTAAATGTGTCAAGTTCGGAATAAAGCACTGTAACAGACATGCCGTCGTAGTAAAATAATCAACAGTGGGGTGGTATCATGAAGTGGAGTTACTGTCACCACAATGGAGTTTATTATTTTCCAAAAACAGCACATCCTGGAGTGTTTTACTCATAATGAAAGACACATCATAGCTTTTATTTTTAGGTTAAGTTAGTTCCTGTTATCACTTACGTTATAGCAGCTACACAGATTAGTTCCCTCACTGCATAATGAAAGCACAGTTAGCTAGCAAGCTAGCAATTAACGCATCTCTTTGCAGACTTGACTGTTTTTATAGCTCCGTTTGTTTGCACCTGGCTCCTTAAATCAGGTTTACACCGCACGATTTTTTTTTTCTCGCAAACAAAAATCGCACATCGTAAAACGATTCTTTGCTCGTGAGTTGAGATTAGGCTTAATGTGACGGTCGATTAAGTGATGTTGCAACTAAGGACATTTTACGCAGAAATTTTTTGATTAAAATGTGTGAATGCTGCTACATACATCACTCATCTAAAATCCACCAATAGGAGGACTGCGTAGGATGACGCCAAACTCACGGGACAGCTACAAATACGTCAGTGGCGATGGCGAAGCGTAAAGAAAACATGCTCACTTTCTTCGCGTTTATGCAAGTGTGTTGTCTAAATGATCACGCTGATTGAAGACGTACGCAGAACGTAGTAATTTTCTTTAATCACAGGTCTGTCGTTAGCCGCTCTTCATCGTATTTAATCTGACATGGAGAACATGTTATCACACAGTCTGTTATAGAATTCGGCCGAGATTGTAGCTGGGAGAGTGTGACAAGTAATAATCTTAAAAGACAGCTGGAACTGCACCGTGTAAAAACCAGCTTTATTTGATCTAACAACATCTTTTTTCATAGGTGTTGTTTCTTGGCTGTTTTTGCATTCTTCGGAATTCTTGCTTTTCTGCCGATTGTTGTAAATATGGCTATGAGGAAAAAAGTCATGTTACTAATACAGGTCAGTTTGCTAGAATTTAATCTGATGATTTTTCCCAGGTTGTTTACATATAATGTGATATTTTTTTAATATATATATAAAATTGTATTTATCTATTTTTGCAGAGAATTACAAAACCATGGATGGTCTGAACACCAGTCTGACTGAAATGCAGCACTAAACCAGTTACTGGACACATAATGAAACTGACCTATCCATTGCTTCCTCCTTTGATTCCCGAGGGAACCAGGGAACTCAATTAGCTAACGACTTTGTACCTGGAAATGTGTTTTCCTCATGTGGTAATTGTGAAGAGACAGATCTTTGCAGGAGAGGGAGTCATTCATTTGAAGTGATGATGAAATGTTTACACTGGCTTACATGAATCCACGTTTCTGCATTCCGAGCATACTTATAGCATTTTTATAGTGTTTTTTTTTTTTTTTTTAGCTGCCTTTAAGTAGAATATTGCCATTGCCATATTGACCCAATCCTCCACCCATGATTTCCACTGATCATTCTGCTGTAGGCTTTTTTTTCCCCCATTAATGCAGTCTTTCCTCTCATAAAGCACTCACAAAGAGCAGCCTCGATGATCCAAAATGATTCCGCTGCTCATGGGGTAGTGTCATGATCTGAAGAGGGGTCATTTATCCCCCGAAACGAGAACTCTATTTGCTAATGGTCCGTTTGAAAAGAGGCTTCTTCTTGTTTTCATTGCTCCTGATATCCTCCAGATATCCTTGTTCATTGACTTTTTAAAAATATTAATGAAGCATGCTGTGTAGAATCCGTAATTAGATCTGTGCCTCCTTACCGCAGTCACTGGGGAGGAGTTCGGCCAACTTTCCCTAGGAGCAGCAGATTTTTTAAAATACATCGACTGGGACACCAAATCACTACAGTATCAAAATACACCCTTACAGATGTAAATACACACTCTTCACATGTGACCTTTATACGTCGTTTTTTTTTTTTAGACGCTTCACATGTAGTGGACTTACGTAGTGCATTTTCTTAATGTTTTTAATTTCACACGTGTTTTTTTTCCCCCATGATTTGTTTAGCTTCACACGATTCATTCATTTTCTCCTGTGATTTTTTTTTTTTTACATATGATTTTCACGATTCATTGATTTTCACAAACTATTTTAACACATTTATTTAATTTTTACATGATTCGTTCATTTTCTTGTGATGTTTTAAACAGTTCATTCACATTTTCAAATGATTCATTTAATTTCACACGTTTTTACACACGATTCATTTATTTTCACACATGATTTTTATGCATTATTCATAGATTTGCATTATTTATTTATTTCCACATGTATAATACATGATCCATTTAATTTCACATGTGATTTTTACACATGCCTCATTTATTCTTCCATGATCTATTTATTTTCATGATTCATTTATTTTCGCGATTCTCTCATTTGCACATGTGATTTTTACATGATTCATTTGTGTTCACATATGATTTTTATGAATTATTCATTTATTTACATATGATTCATTTATTTTCCCACCTGATTTTTAAACAGGATTCATTTATTTTCACATGATTCATTTGTGTTTACATGTTTTTTTCACAGGTAGGACATGTGCTTTTCTTTTTCAGCTGTGATTACATGAACAGGGATCTAATTGGGAAACACACTGCTGTTGCCCCAGAGATACAACCATAGAACCCTAAAGCGATTGAACCCTTTTCTAAGAATGTTGGAAAAAAAGGTTCTTTAAGGGTTCTTCTGATAATAAATGGTTCTCTTTAGGTTTCAGGTGTTTCCTGTTTCGCTGAAGCAAGGGGCCAAAAAAATCTTAAATTCTATGGCTAAACCGTAAATGTTGGCGCCTCTGCATAATGTAGATGAAATTATTTAGATGTTTTATTCTGATATTTTGTTCATTGCCTTTTAATGTAGCTTTGATTTCTGTATAAGTTCAGCATCATTGTACTTTAATAACGGGCCTCACACACAGAGAAGCGCAATCTTAACAGGACATTTTATGTTGGCAATTGATGTCATTCTAAATGTCAGTCTAAATGTCTCTTCAATCACTAATCTGTTGTTACACAGTGATTCACAGTGATTCATAACGATATGAGCATTCAGTCCGAATATGCAGGAGATATAGAAGACGTATTGTTGGCTGATTGTATTAGTGGCATTTTAGCGATTATTTTCGAGCTGTCTGTCTGATATAATCACACTGGCGTGTCTGCAGTTGCAGACAGACAGCTGATATACGGCTGTACACTGTTAACAAGGCCTGCCATAATTCAGTTCCTCTCACAAACAAGTCGAGCTGGACCGTGTGGCCTTGAGTGATTAACGACCACGCTGGCTTTTAGGAACCGTCAGAGAGCCGCGTCTCATTTATTTATGCCCTACGTTGCCTTTGTAAAACACAGTTCAAGTGCAAAGTTCCTTCAGATATTTGTCAAGAAGGTGCAAGTTTATGAGAAATGTTGTGCAGTACATGTGAGCTTCATCTGATTGGACGGTTATGAGTTCAAACCCCAGCACTGCCAGTGTTGGGCCCCTGAGGAAGGCCCTTAACCTTTAACTGCTCAGGTATATAAATGTAAGTCGCTCTGCATAAGGATGTCTGCCAAATTCTATAAATGTATTAATATTATTGCTTATATATTATTATTAATATCCCTTATATACCTTGTGAAGCACTTTGAGCTATATTTTATGTATAAATGGTGCGATATAGATTATTATTATTATTATTATTATTATTATTATTATTATTATTATTATTATTTTATTTATTTATTTTTTTTAATTAGTTTAAAATTATTTTACTATATTTCTATTTGACTGCACTGCAATTTCCAACATTTATTGTTTGTAAATGTGATGAATTACTTACCTGCACATATTTTTATTGTATTTTTTCTTTTAGCTTGTCCTTACTTGGCTCAATTTTAAAAGTTTAACAAATGCACACTTTTAGAAAAACTCTTTTAAGCTATTATTATGGAGCGGTGACCATGCAAGTCCGTGTGTAAGCTGTTACTATAGAAACAATAATGTAGAAGCTCCTGAGTGGCACAACAGAAAAGTGGTCACATTATCATAGGGAGGTCATGAGTTCAAATCCCACAGCCATCTGTAGCTGGGAGCCAAGGGAGCAAATATTGGCTGTGCTGTCTGGGTGGGAGGGGCTTACTCTCACTCTCCCCTGTCAATCACAGCAACACTGCGATGATGGGAGTCTGTGAGCTTATGTGTGTGAAAGAGGGCATACAGTGCTTTCCTGTGAGTGTATTAGCGGCAGTTTGAAAAGATGCAGAGGTTGGTTTTACATGCACTGGAGGAAGCATGTGTTTGCCTTCACCCTCTCCGGTTAGCAGCAGTAGGGGAGAAAATGAGGGAAAATCCCCTCTCCAAAACAGAAACAATTATATATTAGAATTGAATTACTGCCAGTTAATGAACACCTTAACCAATGACCATTCAGAACTGAGCATTCAATAGCACTGGGGTGTAAATCGTAATATGTATAAGTGCTTGAGTTAAAAGTGCAGAAGAAGCTCAGATATTGCTTCTATGGAGAAGAGACCTCCATCAGTCATATGAGCAGATTGCACAGACTGCAGTGTATTTTCGATTTCACACTCTAAAGAACTCTCATTTACAAGCATCAAGTGATACTTGTTTTTTGTGAACTAAGGCAAAACAAAGTTTTAAAACCTCCAAGACATTCAAGTTTCCCCTCAAATTTCCGCATGAAAAAAAAAGGAGGTGGCCCTTCAAGCTTAGTGCCTTCATCAGATGAGAAGTTGTGTAGTAAGCTCTCTCATGCTTCTCCTCTCGTGATTTCGGGTGGTCTCACTGCGGCTCGGTGCGATCCTCCCTCGCACGAAAGCTTGTGTTTTCCCAGTGTTTTTAATCAAGTTCAGCTTTCTGACCCTGAAGCAGTACAATAGCTGCTATGCATTTATATTGTGAGGTTTGTTCTGGGATTTAAATGTTATGCAAGTTGCTGTTTTTATGATGTGTTCTCGCTGCAGTTTCAGATGAACAGCTAAGAGCTGGTGGGATTATAACTGAGCTTTTCAAAGACAAGGCTGATGTTTGTTTGGCTTCTGTGTGTGATTCCTTGAATGAATTGAACTCAGTAAGACACCAGCGTTTCTTTTCTTTCGATAATGACATCATTGAAATGTTTCTTTTGAGCAGCACATTCAAGTTTATCCAAAGCAGCTTACAATCACTGCATATTTCTGACAGTCGTAGGATTTGTGTCAAGTGTAGAATCTACAGTATACCACTGAGGTTCACTCTGTTCTCTAATGATCACGTTTGGTCTTTAGTCAGGAACTGGCATCAGAACAGGAAGTCAGGGTCAAAAACCAGGCAGGGAAGGCCATCATAGGACAATCCATGGTCAAATTGTGTTGCATTGATCTCCATGTGCTTTTGTTTGCTTTCCCATGTGCATTTGTTTTGGTTTTGGTACTGTTTCCATCTCTGTCATGTCACTGGTCTGTTACCTATTGTGTTCACCTGTTCCGTACTATCCCCTGATTAGTTTGTCCAGTTTTACCCTGTTGTGTCATTGTTCCATGTTAAGTCTTATAGAATAATAATAATAATAATAATAATAATAATAATAATAATAATAATAATAATAATTTAAATATTAAAAAAATACAACAAAACTGAAAAAACAAAAAAATATAAAAAGGAAGAACGGTGAATTAAATTAGAAACAAATTAGAAATTAACTGTACATTTTTCAAATGCTTTTTAAAAGCATGTGCTGAAGCCTTTCCTTAAATTAGCCCAAGTGTTTACTAAATCAGTGTCTTAATACAATATATAAAATATATACATAGTTCACATATACATACTTTATAGAATAGCTATGTTCCCACTGAACTGTCTGTTTCATACATATATTTTTATCTTGCATAATATTTATATTTAATTTATTATTATTTTTATTCTTTTGATTGCTCTATAAAGTGACCTTGAGTCTATGAACGGCAATATAAATAAGTGTATTTTTATTATTATTATTATTATTATTATTATTATTATTATTAGTAGTAGTAGTAGTAGTAGTAGTATTACACATTCTGCATCCAGCCAATGTTCACCCAAAAGAACATTTTATTTTATTTCAACAAAAAAAAAAAAACAGTAAACTCGTCAAATCATAAATGATCCTCACTTGTTCAAGCTGACCCTGTATACTGTTTCCTCCGCACTGCTTTGAAAACCCATCACGCAGTCAGTAGGCGAGCTTGTCCCCTGAGTTCAGTATTCTGTGTACTTAATTGCTCATAACCCGAGTGATTTTTGCCGTATTAATTGCTGCAGAAGTGAACGACTGCTTTTAAACCTTTTCCCCACGGTCGAGAAGTCATGCAAAGCTAATTATCTGCAACTTTCCATTTTTCGGTTTTTGCATTTTTTTTCACGTTAAGCCACCAGGTTGCACCCTAAATGAAGGAATATGTTTGGCGCATATCCACACTGCTTACTACTTTTATCCATAATGCAGAAGGGCATCTGATCTCAGGAGGCTGGTCGATCTTTTCGCCTCTTTTGCGTCAACCTAAAATGCCTGTTTAAAATAATGAACGCCAGCTGCAAAAGGTCATCCTGAAACATCAGTGAAAGCGACAGTGTTTATAGGACTACATTTTGCCTACATAAGCCTTTCCTGACAAGCGACAAAAACTTATACAACAATTTAGAAAGGCTTATTCATTCTAACAGACATCAGCTGTCAATTTTGATGTAAAGTTGATATAATATCTGAGTCAGGTGACATAGAGGTTGTGTTGTGACACTTTCTGGGACTGACTTGCGTTGAAATGTCATAACAACTGACTTTGCATTGTCAAAGCCACATAATAGGGGCAGTGTGATGTGAAAACCAAAACTCGCTTTAATTTAGGGGTAGAGAAAATATTCACAGCTCTGATATTAGAGTGTCACAACATTGTCATAGGATTGTATAATCTTCTTAATAATACACTCTTAAAAAAAGAAGAAAAGGATTCTTTAATCGAATGGAAAAGCTTATTAGCTTCCGAAAAATAATTCATGGACCATTGTATTTAAATTAAGAGCAGAATTTCCAATTAAGTAAAATATGTAGGTTTTACACATTGATATAATGCCTGTGTTACTAAAATAAATTAAGATAATAAATGTGCATATTTCTATTTAATGAGCTCAACATAAACCTGGCATTTACCTATTTACTTTTTTGGTGCACTTACATATTTTACTTAAATTCCCTAAATTAAACCACAGCACTGTTGAGTTCTTGAATCTGATTGCTCAAAAGATGTTGATTCATTTTTATATAAGACAGTTTCTATGTTCCACAACATTAAATGTAACTATAAATGGATAAAAAGTATGACATGTAGTTCTTTAATAAATTAAAAATGGTAATTGTTGCTAAATTGCTAACACTACAGGATGTGCTGTCACAGGAAAATTTTTTAGCCCTTACTTATGTGTTCTGAATCCAAATGTGATTCTGACCAGAACAGAAGATAAAGGTGAAGTGTCCTGAACAAATAAAAGTGAACTTTCATTTGCTGCCTGTCTTTCTCCTCCCTCTTCCAGGTCTGTCCCTCTTTCTCTCTCTCTCTCTCTCTCTCTCTCTCTCTCTGTCCCTTTCTTTGCCATCTCTGCTATCAATCCTCTCTTATTCTCCCTTTGTCGCTTTTCATCAGCACTCATTTTTCTTTCTTTCTCAAAATGTCTTTTATAAAGCTTCTTTTCTGTGTCTGATATATCTGCTGTCTTCAAGCAGAGCTCTGCAGTTTTCTCAAGGACTTTTCTTCTCCAAAACGAATTCTATTTAGCAATGCATGCCAAATAAACACTATCATCTGAACAGAATAATGGGGGTAATGGTTGAGCTTTTTTTTTTTTTTTTTTAAACCTTTGAAGTTTAATTACTGGGTTTAGGCATTACCAGAAAAAAAGAAGCTCAGTTCTGGGAGCTGCAAAAGTATCTACATTTATATGTCTCATAACATATAATTACATAGTTTGTTACAGGTGGATATACTGACGCCACAGTGTAACTAATTGTTTACTCTGAACTGTCAAAAGCATTGATAACACTATTCAACAGTTAAAGTACTCCATTTAACACTCAAAGCATTTTATCCTTCAGGTTAGGGTTGTGCTGGATCAGAGTCTATCCCGGGAACACTGGGCGTGAGATGGAAATCCAACCTGGATAGGAGTTGACACCAGTCCATTGCAGGGCACCAGTGTACACACACATTCACAACTAGGAGCAATGTAGCCTAGCTTATTCACCTACCTGCATGTTTTTTGGACAGTTGGATGAAACTGGAGAACCCATACGAAACCCACACGGACACTGGGAGAACATGGTAGAGGCAGTAACACGAGCACAGGATCGAACCAGGATCAAGCTGTGAGGCGGCAGTGCTACCCACTGTGCCACCATACCAACTAGATATACACTATCTGGTCAAACGTATGTGTACACCTGACCATTACACCCATATGTGGTTCTTCCCCAAACTGTTGCCACAAAATTTTGTAAACATCTGGCAAGAGCCTAGACAGTCTCGGAAAACCTACTGGATGCCACTGTGGCTAAATTCTAGGTTGTCTTGGGTCTTACAGGCTTTATTTTGAGAAATATACACTATCAGGCCAAACGTTTGTGGACACCTTACCATCACACCCATATGTTGTTCTTCCCCAAACTGTTGCCACAAAGGTGGAAGCACACAGTTGTATATATGTCCTTGTACACTGTAGCATTATAATTTCCCTTCACAGGAACTAAGAGGCCCAAACCTGTTCCAGCATGACAATGCCCCTATGCACAAAACGAGCTCCATGATGACATGGTGTGTTAAGGTTGGACTGGAAGAACTCAAGTGTCCTGCACAGAGCCCTGACCTCAACCCCACTGAACACCTTTGGGATGAATTGGAACCGGCCGCACGCCAGACCTCCTCATCCAACATCAGTGCCTGATGTCACTAATACTCTTGTATCTGAATGAGCAGAATTCCCCATTCCCCATCAGCAGCCATGCCCCAAAATCTAGTGGAAAGAATTCGCAGAAGAGTGGAGGCTGTTGTAGCAGCAAAAGGGGGACCAACTCTGTGTTAGTGCCCATGGTTTTTGGATGAGCACATATGGGTGTAAGGTGTCCACATACTTTTGGCCTTATCATGTATATTTAGCATAACATACTTTATATATATATATAATAACCACTACTCTATTCAGAAAAAATGCAACAATGACAATAAATTAAAATAAATTCAATTAAAATGGCACCCTAGACAAAGAGAGAGAGAGAGAGAGAGAGAGAGAGAAACAGAATTTTACAACAAAAATCCAAGTGTATGTTGGTGGATGAGACTGCTCCATGCTAATAGCAACTAGCTGAGTGGACATGATAACTTTATTGGGAAAATTATCCCAGTATGGTCAAATTATCCTCAACACATTTATTACTGACATGAAAGAAAATCATTAAACATATCAATAACTTCAGTGACCGGAATAGGAACACAAATTTGCTTAATATGTATAGAAAAAGAAACTTATGAAGTGAACAATACATACTGAGAGCAAGATCTTTTTGAAGACCTGTTTATCGACACAGAAATGGACTATTCTTGCCCTTTTGTTTTCTCTTGGCTCACAAGATTGAGGTTCACTAATTCGCAGAGAAAATTTCATGTAGATAAAGTTGGTGTCCCATGTCTTTTTCCCCTTCGGTGGGTCAGCTTTTTTTTTTTTTACCAGCTAAATTTTATGTGGTTTGAAACAGCAGAAAAGCAGTTTTCAGGTGACTCATATATTGCTGTAGCAAGGACTCAAAACCGTAAATGCTACGGCTAAACCATAAATGTTAGCATCTCTGCATCTGTAAACATGACTATTTGACTCATACAGCACTCATATGGTTTAAATCTCTAGAGAGTCATCATTTAATCAGCTTTTTTCCAGCTGGGTGTAGATGTTAATTAGAATTAAAGTGAACTGATTCGAGATACAATCTAACACAAGTGCTAGGTCCAATAATGCTAACTAACTGATGCTAATTTTAACTAGCGCTGACACTATTTTACCTCAGTTACCTTAGTTTGACTCTACTTCTCTACAATAATAAATGTTATAAATGAAAAAAAGTTGAGAAGATAAATATGGATGTTAATACAGATACAGACTCCAGGTTACAGCCCTATGTCAAGTAGTTCATCCTTTTTGTGTGTTTTATGAGCTGTGGTCAGTTGTAGCTGTTTCTCCATTAAACTGATTCACTGTACTTTGAGTCTATAAAAAAAAAAAGACTTTCCAGGTTCTAAAATTGCTCCTTGGAATCTCCTCTAATGCTCCAGGAAGTGAGCAGGAAAATGCAGAGGTGCTGTAGCCTGTAGTGGAGCGTTGCCAGAGCGGTGATGTGTGAGAAGGTGCCCGTGGGTTGTTGGCAACCTGGGTGTCAATTTACAGCCTCGTACATGCTTCATTCCGCTCGGCTACACTCTCAGTCCTGTCTCTCAGTCTCTGTCACTCTGTCTGTCTCTTTATCGCTCTCCCTCAGATCAATAGCTAGCTGCTAGCATTGAATGAGCTGAGAAACCCATCCAACTAAATCAAGTCATGAACAGACAAATACTTATCCCTATTCACCACCCATGCTTTTATTCTACTGATGTAATTAACATTAATTCTAGAGACAATCATTCAGAGCTCAATGAAGTGATCAAGTACGCTGGATACTAAGCTGCTAAAGTTTATGGCCCAACAAGATGGGCTAGGATAGCTCCTATTTTATTGTCAGAATATTACAAAAAGCCTGATAATTTATGGAAAAACTGCTAAAAATAACTAACGATTTTTAAATCACTTTAAAAGAAAGTGTTACAGCTTTAGCTCACTCTCAGACAAGTAATTTTAACAATAAATACCTTAGCTTGCTGAGCTAGTTAGTGCTATAGCCTTTATAGCTAACCTATACAGGTAATAGCTTTATAGCTTTATAGCTTACCTATGCAGGTAAGACTTGCTGTGCTAATTTGTTTATAGATCCGGAGGATGTCTTACATGGTGAAGCATGTTTTCTTTCTAGTTCCAAGAAGTTAACCAAAACCAAAAATGCCACAGTAGGGTCTATAATTCGAGTCCATTACCAAGACTCCATGTTTTATTTTTAGAACAAGCCGTTCCTTGAGGAAGGAATGCATTTTTTGACTTATTTACATTAAAAGAATGTGTCATTTCAGAGCAGGACTACAATACCCATCAGCCCCTGTACATCACATGACCCCACTGATCTCACACACACCTGTTCACACTTGCACCTAATGAGCACTTTTATTTAAGTCCTACTTTTTGTGTGTTTCTTCGTTTAGTGTTTGTCATGTGTTACTTGTTGCCTGGGAGTTGCTTGCCTGTATCCATAGTTCCTGTTTCGGCTCCTAGTTTTTGTATTGTGTATTTATTTATTTATTTATTATTGTGTTTCACTTATAAATACATTTCTTGCACTTGCATCCAACTCCACTCCCTGACAAAGTGATAACAGGAACTAACTAGTTTTGTGGACGTTCCACAACAGTAACTGCAACTATAAATGGATAAAAAGTATAAAGTATGAGAGGAATCAAGCACTTTGGGATGTGCTGTTATTGGAAAATAATCCACTTCAGGGTGGGAACTGGAACTCTGCTTCATATCAGGCTGCATCACATCACTCTGTCGTTGATTATTTTCCAATAATGTTTTTCTCCAAAGATAATATGTAGTTTTAGAGATGTTTCTTGCATCATCATAATAATAATAATAATAATAATAATCGGGGTCCTAGTACAGAACACGTGCTGTGAGTAATCTCCTTTCATGCTAACATCCTGGTATGAACTTGCTGTCTAAGATGTGGGCTAATTTCCAGAGCTTTTTGACAGATTTGCATGAACACAACAACATCACTTGATTGTGAAACATAAACAAACAATAACACAAATAAATACATGCATCGTTCACACCTTCATTGCTTCATTGTTCCCTGTCTAATTTACACCGGGTTGCCCCGAGCCACAACGTGCTCACTCCATGTCCAGGCGAACCAGTCCAGCACTGCATTAACTATCGATTGCTCTCTCTTTACGGGTCCTTTCGCACTCACAATAAGAATTTATTGGATTTCTTTCCCTCTCCAGGACTCAAATTCCTCGTTAAGGCTGTGTGAAGAGCCTGGCTTAGATATAGTCATGCTGATTTGATAAGCTATGATTATCTAGCGGAGTGCCCCAGAAGTGCCGAGATATTGGGGGTGGATTTTAGAAGATGTCCTTATGGTTCTTTATTGCATTTTGGACTCCCTGTTGAGTCATTTAGATGACTATTATTAAACAAGAACACACTGCTAGAGTCCCTTGAGATCTACATGGCATGAAATCATGAGCGTCATGCACCAATTTGATGTGGCGGACAATTACAATGGGCACTCTCTTAAATGTGATCCCCTCCTTCCCTCCTTCCCGCCCTCCCAGCTACAGCTTGCACTCGGGTAAAAACACATCCTTCGCCTCGATATCTTCAGGAAAAAAAGCATGGCTTTGTCCTCCTCAAACTGCTGCTTCAGCGATGCTGTTATTGCGCTTTTCTGGTCTGTCGCATTTGAAACTTTCGTCTCACGATGCCAGAATAATGACTAACATCTTTTTTTTTTTTCACAGTTTCATGCTCACCCTGTTGATTTGTTAGCATATTAATGTTATTGATTGCTTTAGCGTTATCATTTGCTGTTTCTTATCATTCCTGTGTTTCTCCCACACATTTGCTGCCTCTGAATGCTGGCAGTGAAATAATCATAAAGTTCACAGCAGGGAGCCTATAGACAGCCAAAGGCTTAAATTTTGTCTAATATAAAATCCTGTACTTTTTAGCAAATTGGCTTGTGTAAACATATTGCACACCTTGCCCTTTTGTACTGTTACAGTCTGGAACTGGAACTATTTTAAGTCTAGTGCTAAGTACTGATGGAATTTCCAGCCAAAACCACTAGCAATTCCAATTTTAAAGAATTTTTTGATTGAGTTAACCAAAAAATTTAGTTTTATATCCGGGGCATATTTTCTCAGCCTTAATTTATTTGTCATTTGTTTAAAATAAATGAGTTAATGTACTGTGATGCAGTTTGAAATTCAATTTTTCCTATTTCCCTTGAAACCTTTTGCTAACAGTTTAGTAGTCTTTTTTTTTTTTTAAATTCAAACCATTTCTTTTCATTGAAGCACAAGTTCCTTTGCCTCAATTTCCCTGAAATTCGACACAACGTTACGTCCGTATTGAACCGTGTTTCGGAAAGCAGATCAGAATCGGATCAGACGTTAGACCTGACACAGTGCTGTTCGAGTGATATGTAAGAAATAGCCAGAGGACGCTTTGCAAAGTTATGAGAATTGATTTTATCCTTTTTTTTTTTTTTTTTTTTGGACAAGATTACTTCCCCTCCAGCGCTGTCCTCCATTTTAATAGAACTGCTCTTATGCTCTTGACGTCCAGCTCTCACTGTCAAAGCAACAAACTTGCTTGTTTCTTGGCCCGTACATTAAGTAAATGTGTGAATACTTAATTAAAACCTAGTATAACCCCCCCCCCACCCACCCACATGCGTGGGCATCGTACTTGTTGTTCATTCCTCTGTTCCTCCATCTGTAGTCTTCTGCTGCTCCCTCCAAAGGGCAGGAGCACACTGAATCACCAATCCATCAAGTCCAATGTTTACTTCTTTATAGATTGTGTGTGTGTGTGCAGGACATTTTTGTTCTTTCATCCTAAAACGCATTAAGATGTTAGCGTTCTAGCTTTCCTCATGCTCGTACAGGACACGCATTTAGCTGTTATCACATTAGCAGCACACTAATGAGACACAATAGCTAATTAGCTGTGCCAGGTTTAATTAATGACAAGAGCAGCTCATAACCTGCAAGCATTAAGCTCGGTTAGATCATTATGTAGCACTACCTATTAGCGAACAGGTGAAGTCGACTTGTTTGGAAGCAGCAGTTTTCGAGAGCGGAGGCTGTGGAAATAAGCAATGCCTACACTACACATGAAAGCCGAGGAGAATTTTTATGACTCCTGTACAGGAAGTCTGCCATATTGTGATCCAGGAAAGGTTTACTGGGTTACTCGATGGCTGTTACATTTCCTGTTAGTCACACTTGATGTACCTTTAACATGTATCTTTAGGTTTCCTCTGGGATGTTGGATCCCATGTGTGATGAGTTTTCTTCCATAACAGTGATTCTTTTCTCCAGTAGCACTAGTGGCTAATAACTAGTTACTAGTTTAGACTGTTTCTTACATTGTGTTTAATTTAATTCAATTTTACATCCTTACACTGTTACACCGTACAGGTCTTGGTCTTGTTATTGTCACACATTTATATATTAAAAAGTCATTGAATAAAAAAACCCCAAACACATTTTTATTCCTTCGTTTTGCTGCAGGTCAAAATGACCAGAACCTGATTTCTGTAAGGTTGAAACCTGGTGTTTGTTCCTGCTTGGTGTGGTTCGTTTGAGCTAAAATAAACGTAGCTGGTGTGTATGTCGACAAAACAAAATGTGTCGTTTAATAGTAGCTCATGCTGAATTCTCGACTCTGATTGGTCAGAAGGTCAAACTGATCAATTTAAGAACGATCCCTACATCTGTGTTTCTGAGTTTTCGGAGAACATATTTTTATATTTAGAAATGTTTCCACGATGTAGCTGTGACACTTGTAGTTGTCATAATGTTGTGGAAGCAACAAGTTTTGTTCTGATTAATCAGAAGGGGTTGTTTAATTTCTTTAATAGTGACTATGGCAGGAGTTCCAGCCGCAAGACAAATCACAGGTTTATGTTAACGCGCTCGTTCTAATACGTTGCCGTTTCTATAGTAACAACTTACACAGGGAGTAGTACGGCAGACACTCCACATAAACGGATTAAAAAAAAAATGTGTGTAATTGTTGATATGGTGAAGTTTTCTGTGAGGAGGTGTTTATTAAACACTTGTGGAAGGAGTCTCCAGTGTCAGTGCTTAGTAACAGTCAGGAAGTTTTCAGGACACAGGACTTTGAGGTGTGATGGTCACATGCAAGCTACACAGGGAAAAGAATAGAGGCGGATGAGAGAGTGATTGTTTATAGCTGCGGTAACGTACATGATACCGGGAACTAATTTCTTTCATGGACATTCCACAACATTAAATGTAACTATAAATGGATAAAATGAATGATGAAATGTGTGAATTGTTGGCAAATTACTGTGGTATGAAAGAAATAAAACACATTGGGAAGAAATAAAACAAATTGGGAACACATTGCTGTTATAAAGAATAAATTAAATAATCAACTTTGGTGAGGTAACAGTAATGTTTCATCTCACTATCCCACAGTTTTTTTTTTTAATTTTTATTTTAAATTTTTTTATAACAGCAAGATGCATAGTCCTTACTTAAAAGCTTTACTGTATAATGTATATGCAACAGAGCATTATTATTATTATTATTATTATTATTATTATTATTTTCAAATAGTGATTTAAAATGGCGCAGGTTCTGGGGTTGACAGATATATACTACTCACAATAAGTTAGGGATATTGTGAGAGACTCAGTGGATGTCATACATACGGTGTTTGTTTCAC
>CM075024.1:2603811-2651441 GCA_037576675.1 Pangasius sanitwongsei | reverse complement strand
ATTTCATTAAAATTCAGAGCAAATAGGAAAAGCACTCATGTAAATAACAATATCCCTAACTTATTGTGAGTAGTATAGTTTGGATGTTTACAATGATAATAATTAATTTGGTATTTATTTTTTTAGCTCATTTATTTCGGCTCATTATGATCCATATGCAACTCAGCACCTAGCCAAAAAGTACCTCTAAAAATGACTTCAGTTTATGAGTTTATAACATGATTGGTAAACTATGTGAAAGTCCAGTGAAGATTTTCCCCTGCTCTCAGAAAGTTCCTAGTAATTTACTGAATTTATGATAAAAATTGCTATAGAAACAGCATCACTGCAGGAAGCAGTGCTCAAAGACTGAAGAACTTTTTACTCTATAGCTGTAAAAGTCTCTATTCCCTTTCAGTTCCGACATGATTTGTGATATTTACTAAAACTTTTGTTTCTTCCTGCTGTAGTTGCTTAACTGAAATGTATTCCATATCTTCAACTTCGCAGAAATAATTGCGACGGAATCCACATTTATTGGGTGTACTACATTCAGTGTGTATGTGTTCATTTCTTTTTCTCTGATGTTTGCCAACCCAAGAGGGGTTATTCCAACTTGTTCTTAGAGATAAGACTTTTTTTTTATTCTGTTTTTCTACCACACGTCCTTTGGGTTCTATCAAAAGATCTGTTTTATCGTCCAAAAAACGCATTATTTGAGGCATTGCGGCGCACAATACATCAACAGCTTCATAAGCAGCGGGGGAGAAAATGCGAGCGCTAGGAGAAGATAGGATGCTATAATCCTGATGCCGTCTCCTCCACGGCCCGCAGAATTGAAACAGGAGAGCTCGGAACTGGAAGGCAGATTTTAATTATTTGCCACAGCGACCGCGGGAAGAAGTGGCGCTCAGATACAGACGCGAAATAAAACCGAATAAATTTTGCGATGACTTTAGCAGACGGAGCGTTAACTATTGTTGACAGGTTGACTCTCAATCTGCTTGGGCAGCGAATGCAAGATTAAAGGGTTGTAGTGTGTGAAGAGAGATGTGGCTCATAAACTGAGAAAATGAACTGAGAAATATGATGACTAGCACTTTTTTTCCCCGTTCTGACTGAGTAAATTATTACTAAAAATACTAGCCTCATTTATCAAGCTGGATACCAGCGGATTTATGCGTAAATCGTTTGTATGAGCGTTTACACATGAAATTTGAAATTGATGAAAATCTTGTGCGTTCTGATAAAACGTTCGTATCCTACTCGTGCTCCTGAGTGTGTATAAATTTACGTATAAGAAGACTAACTAAGGTAAACCTCGACTTGATCGACTTCAAATCATATCATTGGCATGGATTACTGCACTTTTTATATCTGGAAAACACGAGTTGAGTTTAAATTTTGATTTCCTTATCCAGAGCGGCTTATAGATGTGCTTTGGAGTCTCTATCAAAAACACATCCCCATACTCGTTCACTAGGTCAGGGACTAAAAGTGCCATCGAGAATATTTTGCCAGAGCCAGTCATTTTATTTTACTGGCATTAATTAAAGAATATAAAAAATAAAGAAAGGGAGCGAACACAAAACCATAAATTAAGACAATAAAACGAATCATTCCAGTATGACAAAAGAAAGGGCTCAAATATAAACAGAGGATGGGTTGGTCTGTCTGCGCAGAGCCATAAGATTTAGTGCTCGCTTATTATTATTATTATTATTATATATTATTAAATATTTTTATTGGCAAAGAAGTGAATCAAAATAACTTCCACTTCTGTCTTTCAGCCTTGATCGTTCATTTCATGCTCCCAGCTGTCTGTGCACTTTACCTTTTATGGAATTTTGTGGGCGTCACTAAATGCAAATGAGCTGTGTTGGGAACATGCTTTGCATTGTAAAGGTGATCCACATATGCACGCGAGGACGAAGAAAATCAGCGTCTCCAGAACGTTTTAGTTTGATTTCACTTTCACAAACATTTGCACACAACTTTACTAAAAGATGGGGCAACAATGGGGCCGATTGCTGTTTACAGCACTGTGGTCGTGGTTATTAGAAAGTTCTTAGAAAACCCCGAAAACCCCTGAGGCAGGTGTAACCAGGTTAGCACTGGAGAAGTTTATAATTCATATTTTTGACACAACATTTTTGTAGCTGCACTATTGTCTGAGCTGCTGTTAGAGAAAATTAATCAACACCTTCTGGCCAATCAGAATCGAGAATTCACCTGGTATAAAAACGTCAAAATTTCAGTGAAACAGCAACCTGTAGTCATCGTAATCAGGATTCTTCTGTGTGTTCCTGCTCTTTTGTCATTCTAAGCTTATGTTTTGCACGCTCTGCTTCCTCTGAATGCAATCTCGGAGAAAATCGATTTTATTTTCTGCTTTTGCATCTTACAGGGATGTGCGTGTATAACCTGCATGTCAGGACCCATCACAAAGTCTGGGTGTGTTTCGTTTATATCCAGAGACTTTTCTCTTTTCAATGTCATTTCAACAACACCGTTAAATATTTTTCTGCCTGAGTTCTCAACTCCTGAACCCAGCAACAGAATTATTTTAATGGAAATATTTCTGTCTGAATTGTTTTCGGTGCAAACATTTGTATTACTTTTGTATTAAGATTTCCTCAATTGCCGTGTGTAAAGGATCTTATGCAGGATGTGATTTGAACATTTTCTTTTGTGCTGCTTATTTGCTTTCATATTTAATATTGTTACAGATTTGCTATATTTGTCAAGGTTTTACCTCCGTCTCTGCCTCACTTGTGACTGTTCATCTCTGAAAGAATCCAGACAAAATGACGAAAATTTATACTGCAGCAGAGCAAATACTAAATCATTTGGTTAAGGAAACGTCTGGAATAAGTTTTTTTTTTCTAGAAAGACATCTGTTTAGATGACATAATCATTTATGCTTTTGGTTACTAATGTAATGTTTATCAGCATTTTTATTAAAATGACTCATTTCCACATGAGTCCAAAAACATGTTCTGAGTGAAATAAAAACAACTTTAAGCTAAAATAAAAACGTGTGTGTGTGTGTGTGTGTGTGTGTGAATAATTTAAAGTATAAGTATAATTAAAAAAAAAAAAAAAAAACCTGAAAAAAGAAACATTCTGAATGCAAGTCAAATAAGTCAAATACACACACAAAAAAACTTCTCACAAAAAAGTAAAATAATTACAAAACATTGAGTTAAAAAAAAATCATCCTTAATACAAAAATAAGTAACATTCTGAACAACTAAACATTCTTTTTTTTTTAAATAAAAAATGATCATTCTGAGTAAAATAAGAAGAAATGTGTAAAATAATGAAATATTCGAGTAAAAAAAAAAAAAAAACCCTGCTGGATACAATAACAAGAAAAATTCTGAGTAAATAAATCTGAGTAAAAAAAAAAGATTCTAGGTAAAATATAAGAATATTCTGACTAAAATAAAAAACATTTGGCATAAAATAAATAAAAAAAAACCTTCTCAGTAAAAATAAAATTAAAATACACATTCTGAGCATAAAAACATTTATGAGAGAAACGTATTTTACTGTGTGCAACGAAAAACAAAGAAAAAAAAAGCCAAAAAAAAAACCAAAGTCATGCTATTACGTGTAGTACCTGGCCTTAAAAAGTAGTCAACCATGTTGTAAAAAATCCTGCAGCATCTTTCACTGCAAAAAATGCGAAAAATGTAAAAATACCATTATGTCATTATGTAGTAATAGTGTCATTCAGCATTAAAGGTGTAACTACTTTAAAGTCCTTTATCGGGGAATATCGCATTAGAGGTTTACGGTCACGCCTGAAGCTGTTATGTGAGATGTTTTGCACTTTGCAGAAGTTTATCAAGCTTGTAGTTACAGCCACTAGAGTGAAAAGCAAATTGATCCTCCAGTGTAATTGGACAGTTCAGTGTTCTGTATTGACAATTCAATTTAGCTGCTCTAAAGCACCACAAATGGACACACCAGTAAGCACACACACACACACACACACACACACACACACACACACACACACACACATGGAGAGATACTCACAACAATGAAAAGCGCGTTCCACAATATATATTGCTGTTTTAGTGTAGTGATTTTATAATAAGCTGTAAGTCAGATAAGTTGCTGCATTTTCTGTTCGAGAATTCATTAAGACACTATTTTTTCCCCAGACACTTCTCCAAATTAGACACTGAGCACTTTTAAATTGCGTATAATTAGCCTCTTATTTCTACGCCTCTAGCATTGTGATATTAAGAGGCAGCTATAAATGACACACATGTTGAGCTGATGCTGCTGGCAGTGAGTCTTGGACCTTAAATATTTCTCTGTAAATCTTCTATTTCTTTGTGTTATTTTATTCATCAACAGCTTGCTTTAGGATTGTGGATAATTCTTTTTTTTTTTTTTTTTTTTACAATAGCCATTCAGCCATTCAAGCCTGAGGAACTTCCAGGGAGGATAAGGGAAGCACAAAAAGTACAGATCATTGATTTTAGACCATTTGTGAATGAAGTTTTCAGAAATAGTCCCAATTCCTGGATGTACCATCTGTAGTGAGTTTATTTTCGCTTGTCAAGGATTTACTCTATTTCTGTATCCTGTTTACTTTTAAATGAGATACATGTTCACTTTTTTCCTGAAGAAAAAATTATTGAGAACATTCTAGAAGTATTAGAAGTATCAGACACTTGGGGTTATGCTGTTGTAGGAAAATAACCAACGGTTATGGTGTCTTGCGGTGGTTGTGATGCGGCCCTAGTATAAAGTTAAGTGTTTTATTTCTTCTTATACTACAGAAATTTGCCAATGTGTTCTTTTGTCATTTATAAATGACATGCTATGTTTTTATTTTTATCTATTTACAGTTACATTTCATGTTACCTGTTAGTTCTTTTTTTTCTCTTTCTTAAAGATACAGCTTGTCTTGTTATTGAGAAACCGGGAAGAATAAACTCCTCTGTCCTGAAGACTTTCCTGAGGTGGAAAACTTCCTGACTGTTACAAAGCACTGACACTGGAGTTTCCCCACATAGATATTGATGTAATGTTTGAATGTACTTTCGAATTTTCAATTCATCCAATCCTGATGCATACTTCTGTAGTGTGCTATATTAAAATATGACACATACCATAATTATGCTGTAGTACAATATAGTGGGATGCTGCCAAACTGAGCTTTGCGTAAATCTACATTTTTATCTCAGGCTGTGTCCCACTGTGATGATTGACAGGCTTCATGACAGACCCACAGCCGATTCCACTACTGCATTGTTGAAAAGAATGAGAAAATGTCTATTCCACTGAAAGAAGTCCAGACATGCCATGGACAAACTCCTCTGGGGGTGCGATCTGACTTTTCCAGTCCAACTCAGCTCTGTGCTGTTCCCCCTCTAATGCATCAACATCGTGTCCTTGGCAGCTAACAGGAGAGACATGTTATTAAAGCTTATTTCATTAGTTTAAAGGTTCACAACATAACGTGGACATCCAATTCACAATTCTCGGGTAAACAAACTAATTTGGCATCTCGTGGAATGCACACTTTGCCAAGGGAATTATATTCCACTCTCATTTGCAGCCAAGATTTCCAGGGACATAGCACAATGTCATTTTTTTAATAAGTACCTTTACGATCAAACAACAAACCAAGATCATTACTAAATTGTAAAACGTTGATGCTAGCAAGAAGAGAAATGTTGCATCTACAGTATAATGAGGGAATGGCACAAATCGACCTTTTCCACTGTTTAAATCCTAAAAACACTCTTTACCCCATATGCCTATATCATTGTTACAGCTATAAATCTGTCCAAGTGTTTCGACGTGTTGTTCCTCAAGTAGCCAAAAATGAAATAAAACAAAAATCCTTGTCTCAAGAAAATTCTGGCAACCATGGAGGAATAATTTTAATAATCTGAATGATCCACTTAAAAAATCACTTTAAACATGTGCGTAACCCGACTCTGAATACAAGAAACTTTCCTCTTGTAAATATTGATTTCAATTTTGAACTGAAGTCACAGATTCTGAATATGGCCTATTGTGTCTGAATCAAACACACTTTAATAAATATGTCAACATATTTACTGAGTATTATGAGTTCAATATTAGTATATTTTGAGAAATAAAAATGCTGTGTGTGTTGTGGCAATGAACATCAGATTTTTTTTTTTGTTGCACATTCTATGACTTGCACTGTTAAAAACCAAACCAAAACCAAGTGATGGAAATCATTTTCATTGATTTTTGGTTTCATGCTGATTGCAAGATCAGATGGCATGACAATAGTATACAGTATCATAAGACATAAGTATGAGTATCATAATACGAAGTATAAAGTGTAAGACAGTGCTTAGAATTAATGTGTTTTTCAAACACAATAATTTTCAAAACCTAATTATATGTCTCATTTCCAAGCTTTAACTAGTTGCTGATTCATGAAACCCAGAAAAATATCTAGAGATTGCAGCCACATACCATCCTAATTTGAATTTCTTGCTCGTCTTATGACAACTACAAGAGTACAGGAGGCTGTATGGGAATTATCGGAGAACATGATTAATAAATAATTCACCTGTTCTCTTTTTGAGTGGGGTAGTTTCTTTACATTGCATCACTCCGTTGCTAAGACAAGCTTGAAACACGGCCATGAGGATATTTAGGCCGCAGCTATTTTTTGCCCAGATGATTGCTGGTGGAGCTGTGGAGGGCAAAAAGGCGAACAGTGTGCCGCGTTCACTGAGATCATTAGCTAACACGTGAGACTTGGTGTGTTGTGTTTTTCCAACCATGTTGTATTTCTTGATTTTTTTTTGCCTTGCAGGTGGTAGTGGTTGCAAGGAGCTGAGCCAAAGCCAAGCTGATGGAACACATGCTGTGTGTTTAAGCTTTCTGTTGCCATCACACAGCTAATGAGAGGATGTGAACAGGCTTCACTTCTTGTTCTTCTTTTTTTTTAAAGGACCAATGTGTTCCATCAGAAGTTGTTGAAAAGTCAAACAAGAATATGGTGAATCCTTGATATTTTCATCAACTACTGTTGTGTTAAATATTCTAAATGGAATAAACCAAGATGATGTAAAGAGTATAGAGACTGGAATATTCACTCGGTGGCCAAAATAATTATAGTAAAGGAGGTAAATACATTTTATTGGGATGTGTAATTTTATCATATTTCACTATACCAGCGGCATACTTGGTATAAACTAAAGGTATGTTCAAGATTGTTTTTAAATATACCACTACCACACTGTCGTGACACAATTTTTATCAATATATCCACCCTTAAAGGAATTCTGACCAATTCCGCCCACACCCAGTGGAATTCTTATCAACCCTTTCTGCTCCTGAAAGAATTCTAACCAATCATGCCTGCTCCTCAAGGAATACTGACCAATCCAAGCCACTCCAAAAAGGAACTTTGACCAATCCTGTCCACTCCTGAAGTAATTCTAAATAATCCCACCCAGGATGAAGGATTTTGGACCAATCCCACCTGCTCCTGAAAGAATTCAAACCAATCCTGCCTGCTTCTAAATGAATTTTTGGCCAATCCTTCCTGCTTCTGTACAAATTCTTTCTCACTCCCAAAAGAATTCTGGCCTATCTCGCCCAGTCTCAAAGGAATCCTGACAGATCACCCCTGCACTTCAAGGAATTCTAACCAATCCTGCCCACTCCTGAAGAAACTCTGACCAATCCCTTTCACTTCTGAAGGAATTCTGACCAATCATGCCCACACCAGAAAAAATGCCTGACCAATCTCCTCCACTCTTGAAGGGAACTGATCAATTCTGTCTGCACTTGCAGGAATTTTGTCCAATCCCTCTTGCTCCTGAAGGAATTCTGACCAATCCTGCTAACTCCTGAAGAACTGGCCAATCCCATCTGCTTCTAAAGGCACTCTGGCCAATCTTGTCCACTACTGAAGGAAATTGATCAATCCCACCCACTCTTGCAGGAATTCTAACCCATCCTGCCTGTTCCCATTAGCTGACCAGTTTGACCTGACTGTTAATTTATCATGTTGGAAACAAAAAGGTTTAATGAGCATTGTTTTCTATGCAACTGTAGTAACCATTCCAGGAAATTTTTGGAATTCCAAGCCACATAGTTCCTTCCAGCAAATTGTGATTGTAGCAGCATGACAAAGTTGGATTTATTGCCATCTGTCATTGGTGTGAGCATTCAACCAGGTGCTCTACATCTAAATACACATTGAAATGGTGATGAATGCAGGTGCAGAAGCAGTGATGCCTGTGTTCATCAAAGCTATGCAGCTGGTACCAGTTCATAGAAGGAAGTACAGTTGCTCAGATTGATGGAACCATCACGCAATATGGAAGATATAGAAAGCTGTACTGCACTGAGAGTTGGTTATTTCCAAACTGAGAGCAAACAGAGATTGTTTGTTTTATATGTGCTCTTGGCATACTAATAGAACAAGACAGTGTCTCATGGCACCACTGTGTTTGAAAGTCAACCAGACAAACAGCACAGAAAACCCCGAAAGAGTAAAATGAATTGGCCTTAAATGAATAAACCCTGGCCCTGGCCAAAATAAACCCTAAAAGAGAAAGATTGAAGGAAGTCTAACTGGCTTGATCCTTACCATGAAGAGTGGCTCAGATGCAAATGACATGTCATTTCTAATCAACAGGAAATTGGCTTCTTTTTTATTTTCATTTTCTGTTCTTGGTACACTTCCCAAGAGCTGATTGAAGATAATTTGCTTATAGATTGGAAACAGATGCACACTCTGGTCAGACCCTGTGATCTCAGCTTTGGCCTCCATGACTAAAGCAGTACACCATCCATTTCATTTAAGAAAGCGTCATAAACAATTTAGCCAACAGAAACTATTTCTTCTTTTTTCCCTTCTCACTGACGTTAAAGCCCAATTTCAGCATCGCGGAAAGAAAAGACAGATTTGATCCCAGGGATTGTGCTGTTCTGCTTCTGTTGTGCTCCTAGTATCTTAAAAATACCAGGACATCTGGGGGAAAAGCTGGTCCTAGATTTGTTTAAATAATTGTTCCCGCTGGATATAAGAGCAGTGATGTGGAGATTCTAAAATCTGCCCTGTTTTTTCATCTAATCATTGCTTGGCAGCTAGTGCTACTGTGACCTCTTTCCTGCCAGAAACTCCTGTAAAAACCTCATGAAACCAATTTGAAAAATTGGTATTTTACTTTAGGACACAGTTAATAGAGCTATGTACATAACACCTACATAACGTGACATTTTAAGACAAGTTTTATGACCTAGTTAAACATTTATATATTTTTCATCAACTCATGTTGACATAAGTGACAGATTTATGGCTATATTATGTCACTTGAGTTTGTCTCTTAGTGCATTTTTTGTTCCACTGAGAAACAGGAGTAGCCAAAAAGTATAGCCTATATCTACTATATGATTTGTAGACAGCACTTTTGTTGAAAAATTGGTATTTGTTTGATTTACGTGAGAGGATCTAAGCTTTGTATCAGCCTTGTTACCAAATTAGCAACGCATATTAGCTACATACACTCACCAGGGGCACCAGGGGCAACAATGGCGTCTGATATGTCCTTCCAAGCTTTAATTTCTTTTTCCCATAATGTCTCTATACACATTTAATGAGAAGTTGTACTGTAATATGAGAGAGTAAGATGAAGCCATGGTCATAAGTTTTTCTTCCGTTTCTGTCTGTTAAACAGTAAATGGGAATGAATTGCAGGTAGGAACTAAAGTTGAAAAGAAAAAAAAAGCTGAAAAGATGTGTGTGTGTGTGTGTCTGTGTGTACATATATATATATATATATATATATATATATATATATATACAGTATATTCTGGCTATTAACTAAAGAAAGTACCATCTTCCTTTAAGCTTTATGATGATCTGTTTAAAAAAAAAATCTGTGACAATGTCTTGACACCATAATGACAGAGTTGTATATATTCTTTCTGACCTTAAAGTGCGAATTTGGTTTTAATGCTTGACAACATATCACTTTGCCACTCTGACATAGCAGAAATGCACTGAACTATAAGTCAGCTGTAATGCTGCTCTAATCTGGAAAGTGTCATAAAATGTCTGTCAACAAAAAGCTGTGTCACTTGACTTGGGTGTGATGTCAACTTGACAAGTGATCAGAGCAGTCTTTATGGTAGCTGATATCAGCCTTTATCAATATTTATGTATGTTTGTCAGTTTATTGCCGTTTTTTAAACTGTTCTCCATATAAAATGACAATGCTTGGTAAAGCTAAAGACAAAGTGAGCTGCACCCTTGCTAGATGTAGCTACATGTGAAAAGGTCATAGAGGTTTGAGCAGGCGCCTCAGCAGTAATTTTCTGAGGGCAGCTCCCCCACAGCTAGGATAATAGCACAGTTTGGATGATTACGTTTCCATTAACCTACTGTGTCTCTCTTTGGTGCCTGTTATATACAGAAACTATACACACTCTCTTGTTCATTAAATTGCTAATTGTATGATCTCCTGTGACTGTATACCACAGCGATTTGCCTAATGATTGCAATTTTAATTTATGAAAAAATGACATGTCATAAATTTATCTATTTATAATTACATTTAATGTTGTGGAACATCTGTGAAACCAGTTTCTTCCTATTATAACCTATGTTACAGCGACTATAAACAGTCATTCCGCCACTAACTTCTCTTCCTTTTCTTATGCAGGAGTTAATAAGACAAAAATGCAGCAGCTAATAAGACAAAAATGTCACAGAGAAACCACAAAGTGTAAATTGTAAAGTCTTCTGTCCTGAAGAGTTTCCAGTGGCAGAAAAAAAAATAATTCTGACTGTTACAAAGTAAAGACTCCTTCCAAAAATGTTAAATAAACTTCACCATATCAATGATGAGACAATTTCTTTGTAAAATAGTACTTTTTAAAAACCTGTTCATTACTAGGCTTAGATTATGCCATACAAGTACCACTTAACTAGCTGAATTTGCCATTGAAATAACATATTTAAACAAGCACATTATTATAAAGCTGTGATTTCATTTGCAGCTGCTCTACAGTTGCTGTTATAGAAAATTAATGAACAATTTTTGACCAATCAGAATCGAGAATCCAAAAGCGCTGTGGTATAAATTCTTATAATTTAATACACTCTCAAGCTCTGTCAATCTGAGTGATTTGCGTCTAGAGTTGGCAAAAATCACACGCTACTACCAGGAGGAGAGCCAGCACAGTGAGGGGCTGGTGGCCAAGTGCTTTCCCTTTTCCCAGCATACAGAGGACGATGCTGACTTTGAAAGAGCTAAGGGTCAAAACTATCTTTGGTCCCATTG
The DNA here is from genome assembly GCA_037576675.1 of Pangasius sanitwongsei. NCBI lineage: Eukaryota > Metazoa > Chordata > Actinopteri > Siluriformes > Pangasiidae > Pangasius > Pangasius sanitwongsei. The sequence goes on along the minus strand of CM075024.1, from coordinate 2,640,147 downwards.
CTTCACACTGTCCTCATAACGAAGTCTACATATCAAATCATCCTATTAAATCTTTATTAAATGTCATAGATAATTGCCGAGCTAACCTTTATTTAACCGGGAAAGTCTGAAAGTAGAAAATGAAGAGTAATTGTCATCAGAATAAACACAGTACATCATTATGTCAGGTGCAAACTGGATTAAAACAGCACTGCTCTTCACTTCATTATTGCTATATTTTTAGCAGTTTCCCATGCATAAAGGCCACAGTAACAGGTTTAACCATAGCACAATGGTTATTAGGATGCACTGATCCCATTCAGTGGCTGCCATGATTTAGTTCCGACCTTCTGTCAGGTTGGTGCTCGGAGTGCAGGGAGAGGTCAGTTCCCAGCTCTCGGAGGGTCGGAAAACAAGCTTGTTGATTCAGATTGCTTGTTAAAGCTTGTCTGACCGCACACTGGCTAGATCCGCTAACAAGCAGCAGTCTGGAAGTTGTGGCGAGAACTGAAAGCCAAGCTGGAAATGAGAGACCAGGGATGTATTGTATGTTTACTGAACCATGGCTTCAGTAGAAGACATGGCACTTGTTTGGTTAACATACTGTAGGGGTGCGATAGGGGATTGATTCGCCTGATAAACAGGGAGCAAAATTTGCACCTTGTAGTGTTAAAAAATGTTTACCACATCACTGTTAAATTCTGGATTCTGTTTGGTCAGAAGGTGTTGATTCATTTTCTATAACATCAAATCACATGTTTCTATTAATTCATTGTAATATGTTATCATTTCTATAGTAACAGCTACTTCACAGGGACTTGTGTGGCAGACGAGTCACATAATTGAAGCCTAACAATAAACAGATTAATAAATGTACAATCATTGATATGATGAAAAGGAGATGTTTATTTAACATTGATGAAAGGAGTCTCCAGTGTCAGCACTTCGTAACAGTCAGAAATAAAGCTGTAACTTTAAATTTTCCACTGCTGGAAATTCTTCAGGACAGACGAATTCTTCAGGACAGTTTACGTTTTGTGGTTTCTCAGTAACATAACAAGTTGTGTTTTTTGTTTGTTTGCTTGTTTTTTGTTTGAGAACCAAAAAATTGAGGCTAGAGAAGGAACGACTGTTTATTGCTGCTATGACGTAAGTGATAATAGGGACTTGTTAAAGAGATCAAAGAGAGCTCTAAAAATGACAAACTTCCCCTTTAATGTTTCCCCATAACATTTGGTCTAGTTAAATGTTTCAAAAACTTTCTTGGAGAAAAACCCTAGTGTTTGTCTAAGAGAGACAGAGAGAGAGAGAGAGAGAGAGAGAGAGAGAGAGAGAGAGAAATGACGGGTTCACGTTGTTCTTTGCCTCTGTGGTCGATTTTCACTTCTCAATTAAAGCAACGATTCAAGACTATTTCTGAAGACATAACTTGCACCCTGGAAGGATGCAGTTTGTGCCAGCTGTCTTCAGAGCTCTATCACTCTTAAAATCATTCTCACTGACTGCTTTCTGCTGAGCCAGTCATCTTGCCTCGGCAACAGATCATCACTTCCAGGAAGCTCATACCATCATAATTTAGCTCTCTCTCTCTCTCTCTCTCTCTCTCTCTTGCTCTCTCACTCTCTCTCTTCTCCTCCTTCCCACACCGTTTTTTCCCTCTGAGCATGATGGCAGATGTAAAAGCAGTAAAAGGACTTTTCTTACAGTTGTTCTCATTCAGCCCAGTAGAAGGAAAAAAAAATGCCTCAGTTCCTACTTCTGCTGCGGCAAGTTTTCATTCTTTATCCTCCATCGACGTTTGTTATTCTCTCCACTCTCAGAAGGTGACAGTGTTGCACTTCCTGCTTCCACTTAGAGCCAAGGTAGGTACAACCAGCAAGTGGAGCTGCCATGATGAACAGTACTAGAGCTTGTCCCAGGTGTAGAATCCATGCCTTGGAGAGGAATGTGTTAAAAGGGTACTTGGCCAAACAAGGTTCTGTGACCCTTAACATGAATCAAAATGTGAATGACCTTCTGTGTAGCTGGTTGAATTGGTGTATGGGTTATGGGTCAGAAAACATTCATGGATGAGCAGTACAGGCATTCCGGTAAGTGCAGTGATGGCTGGTCGTCATGATAAATGGAAGGACCAGGGATGGATTAATAAATCCTGGGGCGCTGAGCAGTAGTAGTTTTGGTGAAACCTTAGGTGACTAACCTCTTTCTTGCTTTTCACCTTGCAAAATCATCCAACAATCCATGAATGTCCAGCTCTTTAACAAGCTCTGACTTAATGGCCAGCAGTGACAGCATGTCGAGTCTTCTTTGGGCCATTTTTGTTCATTTTTAATCCAATGCATAATTCTCGGGCTTCACTTTCCTTTTCAGTTGTTCTTTTGAGGACCTAACTGACCACTCATTGGTTACAAATTCAGACCCACACACAACATTTTTTCACAGTATGCAGCTTTACAAATTATTGGCTCATGTTCTATGTATCATGTTGTGTGTGACAGCGTAATGGACTAATACACTTCAAATCTGAGCCCCCTGAGGTCCCAGTAGTGGCCAGGCCCCCTTGATGAGTACCCAGTCAGTAATCCGTACTACTTCTCAGTGTCATGCTTGCGCTTGTAATGGCGCAGAACTACATTACCCTTCAGCCCCAGCACATCTCATGACCTGCTCCCATGCTTCTATGTGTTTCCTGTTTGCACCTAATTAGCACCCTTATTCAAGTTCTGGTTTCTGCGTGTGTGTTTGTCAAGCTTTTGTCACATGTACCCTATTGTCGCCTATAGTCCGTATGTTTCTTGCCTTGTGTTCATAGCTCATGTTTGTTTGTTTTTTCACCTTGCTCGTTTATCTCTTCTGAAAAGTAATAGACAAGCTGTGCTTGCCATTAACCAACTTTTCTGTTCAAACCACAACTCTTCAATGAACGCTGGATAATTGCCAGGTTTCCCTGTCACCTAAGCTGACCTTGTCGAGAACGTTCCAAAGGGAAAGTCGGCCATTTTGACTTTCGTGTGGTCGCTATGTGACTTTGTGTTAAAGCTCTCGACATGTGTGCTCATGCAACACAAGAAGGTATCCAGGTGTTGACACACCGCCCCTGGTGGTTAGAAGGGGTGAAAGAGAACTTACAGTTTTGTTGCCCCTTCATTTAATTTCTTCTTTGATTGAACACTGTTTGCTTAGGCTATTTACTTTTGAAATTTTTGAACAATCACTGAAAGTAATCCACTCGTTCACATTCTTTATACCTGTTGCTGTATTTCATTTCATCACTTCTGATGACGTGTTATGGATCAGTGAAGCGGGCTTAAAAAAAAAAATCTGCCCCAGTGCACATGAAATCTAAGGGGCGTCACTGATAGGTTGCATGAATGAGCTAAAAGAAATCAGCCCCATCCTTTACTTCATATTATTCTGTGCATTTTTCTTACCAGTGGTGGAGTTGTTGCGCTTGGTTTGATGAAAGTCAACATGAATCTACTTTAAGGTATTTGTTAACAGGAAATAAGAAAAGTCTTATTTTTTTGCATTTTTCCTTCAAAGAGAGAAAGTACTTAGCCCTGCTAGGCCATTTATACCAGAGTATATGGAACAAGCGCTGAGCTATGTAAGGTATGCAGCACATATGCTAGTAGTTGAGGTCTTTTAGGTGAGTACTGAATATGAACTGGGTGGCACACTGAGACTACACTTGACAGTGTGTCCCCTGAAAAAGCTTCTCTTGCCATCTCTTTCTCCCCTCTCCTGTGAATCCTATTGCATTCTCTCAATTCCAAGCGCTGTTAAGATGCAAGTCAGGAGCGGAAGCATTTCTGCATTTAATTGCCCAGCTTAAATGTGACATTAGAGACAGGCGTGTTGTCGATTTTGCTGTGAAGGTCACAGGGATTTGGAGACACATAATCAACGGCGCATTCTGGCTTAGTTGTGCCTGATGTCTGACCTCTAAACCTCTGGACTCATCATGTACACCTCTGGGGAATGAGATTGGATGAGATTCATGACGTCCCCAAATTGAATGCTGGTGGGAGAATGGATGCTGGCCCAGTTGCCCTGGCTCTCGGCCTCTATTTTACTTAAACGGCTTGGTTTATTAATGGCCGTCAGCGAGTATGTCCTGCACACGGTTTTAACAGATTGCTTTAGCAGTGTCTGGATGTAAATCTCATCTCTTAGTCCATCTCGTCTCTGAGGTCCTGTCTGTTATCCAAGTCTAAAAAATGGTATAAAGTGATTTAAAAGAGAAAAAAAGAAAATAATAATGTAACATGGTGTGTGATGTAAGTTCTCTGGTTAATTTAGCTAACTAGTTAAGGTTTATACATGTTTGTTAAGTTAGCTAGCTAGCTAAGTTTTATAAATTTGCTTGTTAAATTAGGTAGTACTTGAATATGTTTAATATTTTTTGACTGTCACTCAAGTTTTTTTTTTTTTTACTTTATACTGTGTAAGATTTTTATTTAAAAAAACAGCAACTATACTTTCACTATAGGTTCTCTGTACTTTTTCTACCCCTGTACAAATGGTGCTTAATGCCTTTTTACTGGCAATACCACTTCAGATGAGACCTGTGCCATCTCATCTCTGTGGCACTGCAGATAAGCACCACACCAGAAATAAGCTCCTCGATAAGATCTGCATCCAGACCCTCCTCGATTGCTTCCTACCCTTCTTTGCACTTCTTGCCGTAATTATCCAAGGACCTCTGGATGTCCAGAGACAAAGTCTTTGTCTGCAGTGACAGGTAATTCCCATTTTTAGTATGGGTCAAAAATCCAAGGGCACATGAGGTGTCGTGGGGATCTGACAGTGAGTTCCATGTGTGGGCCAGAAGTATTTATAGAAGGATCATCAACTGGTAGACTGCTTTCTGGATGCTGATCGAGTAGTATTTCATCACAAAGAACCAAATACTAAGCCATACTCACTAATGGTTAAACTGTAAAGGTAACTATTGTCGCCATTCAGTTATGCTAGGTTAAGACTTTCAAGGAGTGCTATGCTACAAAATCCTAATATACATTAGCTTACATTGCTAACAGTGAACAGCAGACAAGCATTCACAAGCTCTAGATAGACTGTTTGCTCTGTTGAAAGTCAGTTTCTAATGATCCCTTGATGTTTTTGAAGACTGAGCCAGCTCTTAACAGTGTGGGAAGCTAAATGCCTTTATCAACATATTAGACTGTATGCAGTATGGTCTGGCATTAATTAAGTCTTATGATGAGCCCTCTTGGGTATTCTGTAGGACACTAATAATAGTTTCAGTCAAGATGTAAGAGTAAGAGACTGTAGCTTTATCTTTAACTGCTTCTCACTGATCTACATTTTGTAAATGTCTGGCACAGTCTGGGAAAATCTACTGGATGTCACTGTGGCTAAATTCTAGAATGTCTTGGGTCTTACAGGCTTCATTTTGAGAAATATACACTATCAGGCCAAACGTTTGTGGACACCTGACCATCACACCCATATGTGGTTCTTCCCCAACCTGTTGCCACAAAGGTGGAAGCACACAATTGTGTAGAATGCTTTTCTATGCTGTAGCATTACAAGTTCCCTTCACTGGAACTAAAAGGCCCGAACTTGTCCCAGCATGACGATGCCCCTGTGCACAAGCTGAGCTCCATGAAGACATGGTTTGCCAAGGTTGGAGTGTCCTGCACACAGCCCTGACCGCAACCCCACTGAACACCTTTGGGATGAACTGGAACACCGACTGCACCCTAGACCTCCTTGCCCAACATCAGTGCCTGACCTCACTAATGCTTTTGTGCCTGAATGAGCAAATACCCAGAGCCACACTCCAAATTCTAGTGGAAAGCCTTTGCAGAAGAGTAGGGGCTATTATAGCAGCAAAGGGGGAATAAATCTGGAATGGGACGTTCACCAAGCACATATAGGTGTGACGGTCAGGTGTCCACATATGTTTAGCCATGTAGAGTATTTCACCAGATTGATGGTGGAAATGATTTTATTTACTTAATTTACTTTAACCACGCATTCCTGGAAAGATCATGTTGGGTAAGGAGCCAGTTTAATAACTGCAGTGGTAAAAGCAGTCAGTCTGCCAAAAGATGTCTAAAACCTCACTACTTAAGTGTGATTACCTCATGCAGTGAATGTCAAGCTTTGGTCAAGGTGTTGTGTAACTCTGTGCCATAGAGAAATGGACATTACTGGACATAAAAATTGTATTTGTAAAAAGTTTCACGTGAAGCCACACAGGCCACCACTACTACTAAAAGCAATTCACAACTTATTTTTAGGCAGATGTAATGCAGTGGACACTGGAGCATCTGGTGTCTTTTGTGCACTTTTCTGACAACAACCTTCAGGATCATTGAGATTGAAATACCTACACATACTGTACATGCACCGCTTTCCAGTGGGAAAACAGATTTTGGAACACTGTGACAGTTCTTGGGGGAAGATATTGCTACTGGATTGAAAAAAACGGTTCCTGAAATCCTGTCTTTCAAAGTTATTCAAGAATATTGTAGTGAGTAAATGAGATCATCTCTCATGTTTGCCAGTGGGTTTAAGGAAAACGTCTGCAGGTTGTCTGTCATGTCAGTCAGACAGCCACATCTGTGGACGTACTTGTAAAACCTACCAGTCCCCCTCAAGGGAATGCTAGAAGTGGTCTCACAAATCCACAATAATCATCAATTGCTTGGGTGTGTGAGACTTTTATTACAGTAAAAAAAAAAAACTTTTGCTATCCAGTCAAATCTTTTTAAAAAAAGAAAAAAATGCTCTGATCCAATCTGAAATGCTGTACCTTGTCTTGAAGACATATAGTGAGAAATAAGTTTATGATTAAGTTTTGTGTCTTTTTCTATATAACTGAGTCAGATTTTCAGCCGTGCTTTTCAGTGTGAACCTCGGCACGCATTGGCATTATATTTTTTACTCTATCTTTTATTTACACACACACACACTGACTGTAGCAGCGAGCTGAATGCATTAAAGTGTGAGAGTTGAAAGAAAGGGACTTAGGAGCAAGCACAGGACACAAGGTCAAGTGCAAAGGCAGGTTTTTTTTCTTTCTCCCATTAAAATTTATGCACTGGCCAAAGCCAAGCTGCAAATAAACCAAGTAAACAGCAAGTGAATAAGACAACTGAGACAAAAAAAGATGACTTTGCACAAAAAAATGCTTGTCCTAGCCTGAAATTACCACTACAGGCTCTACATTCAGACATAAATACTTTCCATCAGGCTATTTATGTGTCCAACATCTAGCACTGTTGTAATCTGGTCCAGGACATGAAAGAAGTAAAAAGAGGTGAAACATGGGCTTTGTTTGCACTCTCTAGCTGTTGTAAAACTTGAGTAGAAGCACAAAAAGTCACGGAATAATGTGACAATCTGAAGTTTGAATCGGATTGGATTGAAACGATGAGACAGTCCTATGACATAGAGACAAAACAACGACACTTCTCACAAACACACATACCTGTAAATATACAGAAATACGGGATAACACTAGATTACGTCTAGTGTCACAGCACTGCTACGAGCGATATTGTTGCTGCTTGTGGGTGTGTACAGTCTGTCCAGCATTTTTTATGAGAAATGTTCCATGCTAGGTTTGGTACTAGCTACATTAGCAGATTATCAGTGCAAACTAATTGCACCAACAATCTACATTCACCAGAGGCACCAATGAGCGCTACTACTTTCTTCCAAGCTTTTTTGTCATAGTGTCTCTATGCACATTTAATAAGAGGTTATCTTATTCTGTCATACTTTATATGAGGAAGTTTTTTTTCTTCATTTTTTGGAACTAACAGCAGGTCGGAAATAAGCTGAGAGTGAGGAGATGACATTATGCCATCAATGTGCCATATGATTGGTCTGCGTAATCAACTGAGCGTATCGTTTGGATTTGTTGCTGTACCGCACCGTATTGAAAAATTCTCAACTCACATGCTGCCTCAGCATGTGGCTGTTGCTTTGTTGCTTACCAGTGTCTCTGAAATCACGGCTCCGTGTCGCTCACGTACATAGAAAATAGAACGTGCATAGAATGGTCTCCTGTTGCAGAGTAAGGCAGAAGGGAGTTGGAGAGAAATATCAAAGCAGAATATAACAGAAGAATCTACACAAATCAAGAACAAAATTTAATGCAATTATATACAGTGCCAATGTTTACACCCCCAATGTTTTTTTTTTTTTAAATGAAGAAAAGGAAAGTGTAGTTTTATTTTACAACTTATAGAATCACAGCAATTAAAAACTGAAATGTGGGTGTACTCTGCAACAAGACAACGGTCCAATACAAGGCAAAATGGACAGAAAAAATTGTTTGAAAAGAAGCCTTGATGTGTTAGGACCAGTGCATGGTCACTCCAAGTCCAGTCCAAAAAATAACAATGTAAATCAGTGGCAAATTTCAATTGCAAAGAAAACACAACACGCTTGCTCCCTCCTCAAGCTGACTCCACCCCTTCTGTTGAAATTACGTATGCTTTCTGAGTTGCCCAGAGTTTCCTGGATTTGTTACAACTAGGGGTGGAGCTAATTTCTGGGCCAGAAAAAAAAAAAAACCTGAAAATGTTCCAAATCCATAGTATGGCATTCTTGCAAATCTTACTGTTTTTAAGTATATTTGAAATTCTATGATTAATACATCTTAAGTAACGTGTTTAAAATGTGCATGCTGACGCTTTAAATTGCAAGACTCACAAACATGAAAGAGCGAATACAAAATCACTTTTGGGTCTGAGGCAGAATCGCCCTCACCTCGTGTGTGTGTGCTTGTTATTCTGATGCTGTACCACCTTAAGTCCTATTGAAATTTCTCTCTGCTGCACTCGAAGTCCTACAGGTCATTAGAGATTCACCAGAGGTGCTCTGTACAGATTAAGTGTGAAATATGAAATTGTCCACCATTTGCAGATATGCACCGGGCACCTTCTGGTAGAGTAATCCCCCTCCTCCCTTTGCCAGATGGGAGAAGGACGGAAATTGGGTAAAAGCTAAAGGGCTGGCATTGTATATGCTCTCTCTCTCTCTCTCTCAGACACACACACACACACACACACACACACATCCTCCTCTTCTCCTTTTGACAGATCTATGTGCAGCTGGAAGCGAACAACGCATCGAGTGCTCACGTCTCTTCCCGGCATCAGAGGGCAGAGTGAGCTAATTTTTCCCTGCTAGCAGCTGCATAATGGGATCTGCAGCCTTCCTTGTTCACTGTTCCACCAGCCATCACAGATTAGCTGCAATTAATCTTAGTTAAGAGACGGCGGTCATTGCTTGACACCCGTCTTTGCTGATGAGGTCGAACGGATGCAGATCCGAATAAATGGCAGAGAATATCAAGTCTAATAGGACAGCAAGTCACAAATACAGCCTTGTGTTTGTCACGGTTGGGGATCAGTCGTAGTGATGCAACATGCTTGCTTGTCCCTTGTCCCTAATGGTCTGTCTGTCTTTTTTTATTTCTCACACACACATGAAGCCAGGCACTCCCATCACTCATTCTCTCTCCAGTTACTCTCCTGCTGTCCCTGGGAGACTTCCATGCCTTCTCCCTCTCTCTCTCTCTCTCTCTCTCTCACGACACATTCCTGCTAATGTCTAGACCATGAATTTACAATGAGATGTGCATTAATCACACTGATGTAATTATCAACACAAATGAAAGCTGCCCTTATAGCATGATGATAATTGTTAACTGCTTACCATGAAGGTCTGTCATACATCGCGTCCTTGCAGCTCTGTGGATGCATTAGTGCTAATGGTGGCCTAAATTGTGCTAACGATCAATCGATGAAAAATCGCACAGCCGTAATAGAGAGTTACTGCTAATGATGGTCTATAGGACCAGTAATCAGGTCCCGGATTTCCATTTATGTACACAAACATAGATATGGAACCGGTATAAATGTGCTAGCAGGACTAAGCCTGGTGTGTCAGTTGTCAGGATATTATAATGACATTCCAGAAAATGTCATGACACAACCACTGACAAAAAGGTCAACAAAAATCTATGTCACTTGACTCCGGTTATGTCAAATTGATTGATAGCCAGTAACTATTGCTATGTGGGTCCCTGGCGGACTAGTGGTTAGGCCTCGGTGCTCTCAGCTCCATGGCCCGGTTTGATTCCCTGCCTGGGAACCAACCCCGCACATGACAGTGAACTCCCAGTGCCAGTCCCAAGCCTGGACAAAATTGGGTAGGGTTGCATCAGGAAGAGCATCCGGTGTAAAAACTGTGCTGAATCAAATATGCGGGCCAGTGATCTGCTATGGCGACCCCTAACGGGAGCAGCCAAAAGATACTATAACTATTAATATGTCTTTAGAAATGTTTATGTAGGGTTTGCAAAGGGCTTACATAGCTGTTACGCAGCTACATAACTTATGTAACTACATAACCTCTGAAGTCTACCAAAACCAGTAAAGACACTTTTTTCTCCCACAAACACTAGTCAGTTTATTGAGTTGATTTTATTTATCATCTGTCCCTGTAGGCCAGATACACTGCATAGTCTTTAGCTCTATTTTACATTTGTTTGTACATCAAAGAGAAAAATATTGACTGCTTTGTGTATATTTTGCTTTAATATATTCACTGTCTGAATGTCTCCTAATTGGGTGTGATGGGAAGTGTTGAGCAAATGTGCCAAGGAACATTTTTGATTCAGAATTAATGACCAGTCCCACTATCACATTAATCCCCATTCTTGTTCAGAAATGGATGTTTTTTTTTTGGGTTTTTTTTGTGCTGATGGCTATTAAGTATACAAAACACAGTCTTGCTTCGTAGCTATGGAGATTTATTGATACATAATGATGCATGACACATTTCCATTTCTTAAATTTCACAATAGCCTTTTGTATATCTCTCTTTCTGGCATTTTATCTCCATGAAGGAGTCTTTCTTCTTATTTATTTATTTATTTATTTATTTATTGCTTATGGCAGGAAAAATTTCAGCCTTGTGGGCAAAACCTGTTGGTCACAAACAACTTTTTAAGTCAGAGGGATGTGACAGGGTCAGGTAAGGATGATTAAATACCCTACAGGTTCTTTTCCTTGCTTTGAAAAAACCCCAGAAAGTTTAGAATTTAGCACTTCCCCAGCTTTAGAGCTTGTATTCTAGCGTCGATACACTGTGGTTTGTATTTCATGATGTTCTCCAGTCATTGTGACCAAATTGGTAAACTCCTATACCATTCGAAGTTGCGTTTTGGGAGTCCATGCATAATGCATTAGTCTGTCCATTTTGTGTCTCATCAACAAGGACTTCAGACTTGATCTGTTAAGATGGGTTTCCTTTGGGTTCTCCGGGTTCCTCCTACCTCTGTGGATTGGCTACTTTGAATTGCCCCTATGATTTGTGAATGTGTGTGCATGCTGCTCTCGATGTACTGTCATTCCTGTTCAGCATCTCTTGGGAAAGGCTTAAGATTCTGACCAGGATAAAGGGATTACTAAAGACGAATAGATGAATGAGTTAGGTGAAGCGATTAATGACCCCTCAGACTATTCCAGACAAGAATGCAAGAGTTGTCTGAAGTAGGACTATTAGGGGACTATTTCACACTTGAGTTCACATCCAGGATTCTGGGCTTGTACATTGTACATTGAAGAATTCCTTCTGAACAGAGGATCAATTGTACAATTCCAAAGGTCACTTTAATGCATTCAAGTTTGCAAAATGGTAGACACCATGTTCATCCATTTGCTGCTTTTTTATTATTTTCCTTTGGTTTTTGTGTGCATGGCCCAGTGATGTTTGGATGCATGGCATGCCATTGTGCAGGAATACATGCAAACTTTTAGCTATACATGATGCATGCGTTTTTCGTGAAGTTCTCAGTGCAAGCACTTGAACCACAATAATGAATTGATTGCAGTCCTCCAGTCCTATGAAAGTGAGGTTTTATATATCAGTAAGGTGTTCCTTCTCCTCCGCTGATCATAACAACCCTTTCTCTGCCATCAAGAAACTTGAAACAGGAAGTAACATGACATGTTGAATCGATCATGTTATGTTACAAGGTGCATAACACTGAGAATGGAGAGTTTCCACACACAATGGTTGAAGCAGTTGAAGCGAGCTCCAGACCACCATTTTTAAAAGGACCTGGGATCAGTCCTCCCTCTTGACTGCCTCCTGGAAAACAGCTTTCACACTCCGACAAATGTACCGAACTCATGAAGCGTACCAAGTCTGGAAAAAAATGACCTTAGTTACAAACTTACATGATCTGTGTCGGGGAATTTGGAAGTTTTGAAGAAGCAGTAATACTGTATATAGCAGCAGCGCTACACTAGCATTGTATTCTTTTAAAACCACTGTCATTTATATCTGGCATTTTGCTTTGTACACTGAGTCACTGCTACTTAATGTGTGACAGTGTAGGAGTGTGTCCATTATAAATTGCTTGAGCATAGTGCAGGATGTTTTGGGTTCTAAGGCTATGTGAGTCATCACATGAAACATCACATGAAACATTTTTGTCAGTGACCTCATGCATTAGCTCGCAATTCCTGGCCATTCTGGTGACCATTTCCATGCTTCATTGCCAAACAGAATAGCACGTGGAATTATTTTCCTGCTTGACACAAGTGCTTATTACCCATGTCACTCTGTGCTGAACATTTTGCACTACCCTAATGGTAAATTTCATCAGGTAAATTATTCTGCAGCACAATCGCTGACAAATCAAATGTCACTGCTCGTCCAAGTTTAATGACTTTTTTCTGCCTCCCACTCTGCTGTTTTGTACTCAAGGCATAACGATGGAACCAAATGTATCGTGAAAAAAATGTTCTTCCCAAGGTAGTATTACACAGTTTAAGTAAATTAGGGCGGGTCGAATTTGACCCTCGACCGCTTATCGCACACAAAAGCAGCTGAATTACAACGCCTCAGTGCTCAAAATGCTTTGGTGGTGGCAGAATGCAATAGAGGTGCAATCTCAGCTTTGTGCGGTCCCTTGGTTTAAACGAGACTCCTGCTTTGACTGAAGATCAAGGGAATAAATTACCCTACTGTGGGGAAGAAAGGTTCACACTGTATTTATGCAGTTCTGCGTGACTTGCAAAATAGTTGAGGGGAACTGGATTGTTTCTTTGAGTTGCGAGCTTCAGCAATGGTGTGAAAGTGAAACAGGCACAGACGTGATACAAGTCATATGAGCACAATGGAGAACTTTGTTTAATATTCCTGATTTTATGAGGATTGATTTGTAGTTGCATGTTTACTCGCTCTGTGGTGGCATATGTGTGTGTATATGACAAATGGCCCCATCCAGACGTATACAGATATTTTTGAAAACGTTTTTTTTTTTTTTCTCTGTGTTTTGACCCCCTGTCCAGACATAAACAGCATTTTGGGTCACTAAAAACAAAGCTTTTCAAAATGCCCTCAAAGGGAAAAAAAACGCATGTTTTGAAAACGGTGGAGTCACAGCGCCAACCTGATTGAGCCCATTGCGGTTTTGCGTGTATTATGAATGTGCCAGGACTCTGTTTATCATAGCTACTGACCAGGTCGTGACTTTGCGGGTTGTAATTTCTTATTTGATAAAAATCTTAATAAGTTTTGTGTTTGCAAATTAATTTTGCTTTTGTTTTATTTTTGCCCCCTTGTGTGGAAGTGCAAGAATCTGGTACAGGCTGTACTGCTCCTGAATTCGTACTGCAAAATAAGATTTTGGACAAGACTTGGGCGAACATTTTGTATTCAAGTATAACCTTAAACAGAAGTTCCATCTCATTGTCATGGACAAGAATTCTTTTTTAAAACCGAGGGGTAAAATCTGCATTTTAAAAAAAATGTGGGCGTGGCCTAAAGACTGCAAAAACCCTGCATATATACATATTATTTTCCATCTCAGTCACATGTAAACAGTCAAGAACACTTAATATCTCAGGGATATCTGAGGCAAAATTTATTCTTTCTTTCTTTCTTTCACCTAGACAGGGTACAGTTGTCGTCAGCGTATTAAATTGATGTTCACCTTTCTGGGATTTCTTTTTCCCTTCTTCTAAATGCACTTTGCTTTGCTTTCTTTGACTCTGCTTAGACATCCTTCCCCATAGAGTTGTTCGATTTTGAAACATCTGTCACACTACAGTCACGCTCTCGTTCTCTTGTCCCCTCTCATCTCTTGGGGGGAAGGTTCTTCTCAAACATCTGGCCATTCTTCTGGACATGTCTCACACTCTTCCACTACTCATCTAGGCTTATCCACTTCAGTGCACTTTGGAAGTGTGATAAATACACCCTCCATCCTACCTGTACTTATTCCTCTTACCTCAGGCTCCATTTCTTTTCTCCTTTTGTTATGGTGGTCCATAAAATCCAAGTGCAGCCAATTAAGCAGCGTGGCTTATAGATGCCTATCTAACAACAAATAGGAAGGCTATTCATTCTCATAGCGCCTCTTCTTCCTACACAGGGTGAGTTCATTTGGTGTGGTTTGACGCGAGAAGATATTCATTTAGAGCTGCTTGTCATTCCTGAGTAAATGCTCATTAAAATCTACAAATATTCCCTTTTCACATTTTTTTTTCACCCTGACAATGCTTCATTCTATTGCCTGTGCACTTCCAACCACTAGTAATTATAATAGTGTCTATGCGTACATATTTTCAGTTTAGGCTTCATCTTATTTTTCACATATAGTGCATGATGATGATCAGACTTGAGTGGAGTTGCTGCAGAATTTAAAGAGATAAATATGAGCTAGAAAAAATAAGTGGTCAAAACTTTTCTGAGTTGTGGAGTATGACTACTTCTTTGCTCCTACACGCCCACACATCCTCACACACACAGAGCCTTGCACTTTGACTAATGAATGGTGCTGGAGATGCGTAGCTCTGGCACATTTATTTAAACATTTCTCATCATTATACCTAGGCAGGAGTGTACAGGATAAGAAAATGCTTCATCGAACATGTGCAGTGACACAATCAGAAGATAAAAATAGTAGTAAGTAGAAGATATAGTATATGGAAGAATGGAATACAAACCTCATTAAATGCAACAAAAAGTACAAGAAACATGACATTTTGGTATTCGTCGGAATAATGTGTTAGTGCAGCACAGAACACATTGTGAACACGAGTCAGCAACTATTCAGCAGAAAACCGAGGTCGATATTATGAAGTGCTTGGTGTTATATATGGCAGTCAAGTGTGGGTATTTTTGTGTTGACAGAGATATGAGGTTAGTGATTACCTCCCAATGGGAATGTGTGGGTGTGAGAAGCTTTATGGCTCAGAGAATCCATTCTTTAGTCATGAAGGCTAGAAATGGATGCACTGGGATTGCTTACCAGGCACCAGGGGGTTCAAACAGTCCCTGATTTCAGGCTTTCCTTACAAATTTCCCACTATAGATTGGTGAGAAGGCATCCTTTGTGATGAAACACTCTGTTTTGCAAAGTTGCCATACCAGACGGTGCTCCAGTTGGCTAGTAAGCTCTCAACTGTGCACCTGTAGAAGCTGGAAAGGAGCCAAGGATACAGACTGATTTTCCATTGCCTCCTTTTAAAGTGGAATCTTTTGAGCATTTTGGACAAGGGGGAGAGTACCCGTTCCATGTGGGGCCAAAATTGTGCAGTCCTTCCATAGCACAGGGGAGCATGATTTCTTTGAAGTCAGCGATCATCTCTGTAGTTTTGTTGACACTGAGGGAGGGATTGTTGTCTGTGTACCATACTGCAAGGAGGTTCACAGCAGGGTGGAGGTTTCATCATCAACACTGGTAACGAGTCCCATGACTGTCGTCGTCGCCTGCGAGCTTGATGGAGTCTGAGTCATGCTTATGAGCACAGTCGTGGGTGTACTGCATGTAGAGCAGTGACTGGAAGATGAATTCCTGTTGATGAATTTCATGTTTAGTGTGTGTGTGGAGGATGTGTATTCTCCTAGTCTGGCATCATTTCTAGATCTTTTGACAAAATAGTCATTCAAACAAGTGGATTACTCAGGTATTGGGGTGGTAGCTGTAGTCTTGAGGCAGGTGGAAATCGTACCCAGGGTTAGTGATATTTCAATGAAGGTGGCAGTTGACTGGCACAAGGACCAGTGCTTAATTTGTAAAACATGAGGTACAAGAACACCAGGGGAAAGTTCACACAGCAAGTGGACAGGGAGAAAAATGGTCCAGGTACATATATACACTAAACGTCAAAACAACCATTTTGCTCAGGACTCTTATAAAAATGAATATAAACATGAATAAAACAACACACATACTGTCTATGGCAGTTTGTTTTACTTTAGAAATCCAAAAATGCACATATGGAACACACAAGGTTGAATTTTGTGAGTGAATTTAATTTTTATTAAGGGGGAAAAATGCTGAAAAAGTCACCTGATCCACGAAAGTAAGCTCCTGAATGCAGGCACTTCAAATCTGAGAGGTGCTGGATCCTGTACAAATTAAGTACTGAATTCAACCCTACTGGTCCAAATGTTCTTGCGTCAAGACTTGACAACTATGGGAGTTGAGCTGTCACTTCCTAGGATAAAGAGTTTTGAGGTCCTCCTGCTGGGACGTAATAACAGCTGTTGCACGACTGACTTTTCCCTTGTAGTCAGTAATTGGCTGTAGTCTCTGCTACATGCACTGTGGTTGAAAAATGGTTTTGCAGTTTGTAGTTGTTTTTAACACCTACCTTTTTGACGCCCACCTTCAGCCTGTGCCTGGTTGCCCTTAGAGCTTCCCTTTCACCAGACCTGAAAGCTGCCTCATGGCCTCTCAGCTGCCAGTGGAATACTCTGTTTAACCACGGTTTTTGTTTCGGATGATTCACATTTCCTGATGTAGTCAGCTACTGGTGCTTTAAATTCCATTCACGTTCATGTGTGTTCTTGCTGTTGCTGATATTTTGAACATTTCCAAGTCTGTACAGCCAAAACAGTAGCAGTTTTGACTCAGTTCCCTCTGGCCACTTGCCTTCACTGTTGATTTGACACATTTCAGGAGAGGTTGGTATGTGGGAAGCATGAACAAAGAACAAAGAAAAAATATCTGACTGAGGTTTAGACAAAGCCCCAATAGGACAGAGGTATTTGTCGAAACATGATCCAAACTGATTTCCCCTCTTGAGAAGCTACACATGTTGGTGAATACTGGAAATAACTATATTAAGATTACTGAAGTCACAAGAAGCAATGATCACATATTGCTGATTACAGTACATAACATGATTGGAGCTAGGTTAACAGTTCTTTAATATAGGATCTACAAAGCCACGACAGTGACATTAGTGAATTCTCATGGGGACCGTCACAAATTCCCCTCATTGGTCTCTTACCTAATATTTGCACCTGTTCTGATTTCAGCCCTTGATTATTTGTCTACGTATTCCCTTCTATTCATTTGTTTCTTTGCAAAGTCATATCATGCATTTGTACTGATTAAGTTCCATGCCATGTTTTTCTGTTTCCTGTTTGTTCTGGTTTTTGACTCTCGCTCATGTTCTTATTTAATCGTGGATTATCCCTGGTTGATGTTGCCTGCCGATTCAGTGACCTATGCTACAGACACTGACAACGATTCTTGGATTTCTTGAAGTATGCACACCTGCGTCCTGCCTCTCACTACTGCAGGTTGCCTGCACATTGCTATGAAAAATTGCAGATAACATCAATAGTAGCTCAGAATAATGACTGAGCTGGTGTGCTGTGCATTATTAACACATGCCGGTTTTTCCAACTGAATGGCAAAGACAAAACTGTTATTGAGAAGCCAGGTTTCCCTAAATAAGAAAAAAAAATTCTTCACATTGTCCCTTCAAGTCTGAAACTAAATTCTTGCCATCTTGTGTTCTAGGCAAATCATAAATTTGAGAGTAAACTTAATTTGAGAATAGGTGGAGGCGGTCATGTTAGCTGCCTTAGCTTAGCTTTTAAGTAGGCTTAACTTACTTTTGCTGTCGTCTCTTTCTTGGCTTGGTTTGCATAATTACTACCCTTTCTGGGCCTTGGTGAGAACAATAGACAATGAAGACCATATGGAAGGCTGAATAATACATTTCTGCACCTGTTCATATATTTTAGTAGGGTCAGGTATCCTGAGTTAATATATTACATACTATGAGAAGAGAAAAGAAAAAAATATGTAACACAACACAAACAAAAAGCAGCCTTTAGAGAGAGTTCATTCAGCTGCTGCTGTCATTGGAAGGATATTTGTTGCCCTTTTACTTGCAAGTGCAATTAGTCAAGAATTATAATCGCACTTCTTTTCCCTGAATTATTCTATTTCACATTCTCTTTCTCTTAACCTTGATTTGATCTCTCACTCTTACTAGCCCCCCCTATGTTACTCTCACTTGCTGTCTTTTTCTCACTCTCTCTGCCTTTAAGCTAAACACCAGTAATAGCATAATACTTTCTGAGAACTGTAGTTTATGCCAGGTCATCATTTTTATCTCAGCACATTTTGGGCATTGTCGTGAACTGATAGCTGTTTTACTGCTGTTTTGGATAATCTGTTAGCTCTGCAAAGTGAGAAAATATCCAATAGTTCTTTGGTTTATGTAATCTTTTCACACTGGGGGTTGCATAGATCAGCCAGTGAGTATATGCGGTAGAAAACAGAAAGGCAGATGGTAAAGAAAGCAGGCTAAATGCACTTTGTTAGTCTGGAAATTGTCAATACTAGAGGAAGCCAATTCTATAGTCAACTGAACATTGTGATCTCTGCCATGACCAATGCTGTGTGAAGGAGAGCTTTCAGAGCCACGGGTTGCACATCACTCTCAAATCCACACAGCTGGTTTAGAGCAGTGCATTCCAGCTTACAGGCTGATCTGGACTTTTTTCCAGATGCGACTGAGGCCAAAGTTGAACTCCCAGCACAACTGTAGACATCACATCCTCCCTCCAAGGATCCTTGAGCTATAACAACTTCTCTGTTGATGGACATGTGCTTCCATGCTGCTTACTCTCAGGTCCAGAATCAACTCTTTCAGCTGAACTTTTTTTTATTAACAGTATAGCCTTAAAGAAGCCACAAATGTAGTTTGTAGCCATGTATGGTGGTTAATTGAAGTGCTTTTTTTTTTTTTTATGTTGTACACTTTATGTTTACCAGCATTTAACTGCACTAATAAAATAGCCTAACAATAGTGATGTCCAAATCAGCTTTAACTATGGAGGAGATAATTAGCCCACTACTTTTTATTGTTTGGTTGTATTTTATTTTTTACTAGTGAATTGTAGGTCAACTAGTAACAATTTATACACACACACACATACCTGGTGTGTTGAGCATTCACCCTTGATGTACGCCTAGTAAATGATTTTTAGATGTCTATTTATTTAAATATAGTATGGAACTGTTATTAGTCTCTTTTTAATGCCTTGCTTTTTCTCCATGGCTATTTCTCTTTCTCTCACTCAATTCACTACCAGATGGAAATGATAGAAAACCAGTTTACATACTATGGCCCATTCAAGAGCCAAGCTCTGTTGGAATGCCAGTGCAGTTTCCAGCATGTCATTGATAAGCCCGTGGTGCTTATTTAGGGTAAAACTGTTGAGTTGTAATAGGCGTAAGTGGAGACAAACCTTAAACTAAAATGGTAACTGTAACAGTGATGCAGCTTTCATTTAATGCAGCATTGTCAAATGCACTTTATGGGTCACATCACACTGGCTCCCACTGGCCGAAATGTTTTTTTTTTTTAATAATTTTTCCTGATTTTCTCTCAAATTTGCCAATTCTCATCCAATAGCTAGCTCTCCTCAATCACATAAGAGCGACCAACTAGGGAGGGTGAAGTCTAAAACCTACTTCCTCAGAGACACCCGAAGCCAACCAATTAATCTTTTTAAACTGCATCACAGAGTAGTGTAACGCACTCGGAGTAATGCGCTATCGACCCTCTCCTGCATACATGAGCTCACAAACACTCACAATTGGCCAATGTCATTCTGACTGACAGTATAAGCAATGCTATTCCTCAACTAGACCATATGTTTTACACTCTTGTTTTAGTGTTAGCCATGGTTGATTGAGCTAGTGAGTTATAAATATTTAAACATACTCCTATTACTACTGCTTCCACACTTTCATTCAAGTTCATTAGGCAGGAATGGTGTGTTCATGTCTTTAGGGACAGTTGGTCTCTTTTTGTTAATCTCACAGTCTTCTCCAGAGAGGAGACCTGGGTAATGTAGTGCAGCCTCCCAGCTGCACCTGCTTACACTTAATGACAGCCCCTTTAAAATGCATCAATAATGCAGCCTGTTATGTTAAAGGACCAAATAACACAGCCTTTGAGAAAGCAGTGTCACTGGTATATACAACATCAACAGATTTTTCTTTGAACTGGCTTTTCTCAGAAAACCATATCCATTTTTTTTCTGTCTAAATTGTAGCACAATTGCAACGTATTCTCAGTGAAAACAGGAACCTGTTAGAGTAATCTAGGACGAGTAGCAAGGTAGATAAGGACAATGTAATTGTTTCTAAAGCCTTTTGACAAGTCTCTGACCACCACATTAGTTTCATGCAACATGATTATTGAAGGTGTTTAATTACACATGGTAAGTGCTAAGGAATGCACTTTCTCTTTTTTTTTTTGTGAGAAGAAAAGGTTTTTTCATTTGACATTTTGCTCCCAAATGAATTGGGATGAATTGGCTGAAAGGTCTGCATCAACAAAATTGTTGTTAACGTTTGAATTTTTGACTTTTAGTTTTGTCACACAAATCATGTTTCCATGAACCTTTCAGATATTCCGATTTCTTGAACGGCTAGTGACCAAGGTTCATAAACAAAACATTTGACTTTGACACCAATTTATTTTTTTAGCCATTATTATTGATTTCAACAACAGAATGGTATGATTTGAATGAGTGTTTGAGTAAAATGTCTGAGAGCAGAAAACTTTTGAAATCTAGTTATGAAAGACCACTTTGCCATTGTGCTGTGATTTATTTCACCAACTCGCAGGCAGGCTCATCATCTCGAACAATTTACAACAGTTTGCTGCATTCGCTGAAGCTTAAATGCCTTAGGTGAGATTTAGAGAGCAATGTAATGGCTGGCTATTGTGGAGACGATAACCACAGCACACAGTCTTGTTTTTGTAGATTGCTTCAAGATGGCATAAAGACAGCACAAAGCTCTTTCTCTTTCATGGCTTTGAGATTAACACTTAAACTGATGGAGATCTGTAAACACAGAGACTTCTTCAGAGGGGAAGGCAACACTTACACTCCCATACACATGCACACAGAAGTGTATGTGGACAGATACAGAACACATCTCACTTTCATATTCATTCCACTTTTCCTACTGGGGTTCATGGTTGCAACAGGCTGGGAAGGTCAGCCCAGACTTCCCTAGACACAGATTCCAGTACATCCTTTGGTGGAATGTTCCCAAGGTAACAATGAGAGATTATCTTTCCAAGAGGTCCTGGGCCTACGCTATCCAGTGGGATGCTATCCTGATACAGCTCTAACAGGAGCCAACCAGAGGGTATCCACATAAGTTCCCTGAACCATTCTTTACATTGAGGATTTCCTAGTTTGCCAAGCTCCTCACCCTATCACAGAGATTAAGCCCATCAACTATGCGGAGGAACCTCTTCTCCACCACCTGTACTCCCGACCTTATTCTTTCAGTCACTACCCCCAAATCTTTACCATGGGTACGGATAGAGTTGTAGATTGACTGGTAAACAGAGTGCTTTCTCTGCAAACTGAGCTTCTGCTTCAACACCACAGACTGGTATAGCAACTCTAACATTGCTGACACTGACCCAATCTGTATGTCCATCTCACACTTTCTTGTCTTATTTCAAAATAGGAATAGGAATGCCCAACTTGTGCTGCAGCAGATAGTGTTGCTGCCTCACAGCTCCAGGGTTTGATCCTGAGCTTGGGTTACTGTCTTGCATATTCTCCCCATGTGTCTGTCTAGGTTTCTTCTGGGTTCTTTGGTTTCCTTTCACCTCCCAAAACCATCCCAGTAGATGGACTGGTAACGATAAATTGCCCCTAGGTGTGAATGAACATCCGAATTTAGACTGGAGTTCCATCCTGCCTCATAGCGCAGTGTTCCCAGGCTCTATATCCACCACAACCCTGAGCAGGATAAAACAATTACTGACAATAAATGAATGAGCCTGATTTAAATATCTCTTGGTTTTGCCTGATTTGTTCTTTTACTTTGTTAGCAATATGAAAAGGACATCCTATATCCCACTGAGCTTGCCATCATCCAGTGACTTTTAAAAAATAATGATGCTGAAGCTGTTGTTGTGGGATTAGTCATCAGTCTCAGCCAAGCAAACAAATTGACAAAGTTTATGACTTCACCTTGCCTTCCTGCAACACGGTAATTGTGTTTAAATTGTGTGATGGAAATGGAGTGACAGATAGCTTAGGACGAATGGATAAAAAAAATAAAAGCATAAAGGAAAAGGGGGGGAAAGCATAAAACCTATGAACAATGGCCTTTTCTTTTCTTCCATAGAGCTAGAGTGCAGAGAGAATGGGCTGCTGGTACACAGGATTCTTCCATTAATATTAAAGCCACTCTACTAGACTTTTTCGACCTTGATCTTGCTGGGGCTGGGTGCCCTGTGCCGAATGCGATATTTAGAGTCTGTTTGTGTGCTGCACTCACCACCCCAGACCAACTCGATAGATAGGCGATTTGGAGAATGAGAGCTTATTGACTGCAAGATGTAATAAGCTCTGTCAATGAAAATTGGATTACAGAACATAGCTGAGATGAACATATGATCTGATTTATACTTAGGTTCAGACCAGGTGAAAATATGATCATGGGTATTTTTTTGTGCTTGGCACCATATTCAGGGTGAAGAAAGTGAATATTGGCAGCAAGTGTGTTAGAGGAAGTGCTGAACATGCTGATGTGGGAGCTGGAGGAGAAACACGAGTTAGTCAGTTTGCCAAGAAGGATCACTATCAATGCCCAGTCAGGAGAAAGACTGCCATGATGTGATAGGATTTAATGGGAATGTCAGCCTGGAGTAAAATATGATCACCAAGTTTCTTACTTCTTCTTCCTACTTCTTCTTAATCTTTACTCATACACAGTTTGGGATTCTCTGCCTTGAATTTCAGTTCACAAAAACTTACAGTTCATGCTACACTAGGTTAAAAGAGTCAGTCATCTAGCATAACTAATATACGTTAGTATTGGTGTCACTGTACTGTAGGTGTGTAGCAGTTAGCTCCATTTCAATTGTTTTGGAAAAACGCTTGAAGATTGAACTAATGTGGGCCAAAAATCGAACCTTGAACACCTCAGACAGGCTGATACATCTTTATAGCAAAGTGTTAGTGAATTTTTGATTCTAAATGGTCAGAATCAACAGCTCTGACAGTAGGAAATGAACCGGAGCCATTTATTTGGCATTTTTGGAAGGAGTCCTCAGTGCCTGGAGTCTAGTGCTGCCTCAGTAGCGATCTGACCCATCCCAAAAATAATATTCCAGTGTCTAGGAGTATGTTATTCCAAAACAATAAATAAAGCCTTTTCCATTTTGAGGGGAAAAAAGCACATTTATTTGAAACCGTTCACAGTTTTTAAAAGGTGCTGTATTTTTAACACTTCCAATAATTCTAGCCATCACAAGTGACCTTTAATAAACTGTTGTGGGGTGCCTGTTATTAATATTCATAAGCTGATCCCTGATGATCATTGACATTTATTAGTTGACTCGCGTAAGTTCCAAAATATGGCTGCTGCCCACCAACTGTACCTTCATGCCCCTGATTCTGATGCAGAATGTGTAGAAGGAGAAGACAAACAATATTCGATTACAAGGACTGCAGATCAGCAGTTTATCGCAGAAGCTGATTTAGTCACAGAACTGGTGAGTCAGAAGTGTAATCTTATCTTATTGAATGGTACCCTGGTGTGTTCTCTCCCTTGGTTTGGTTCATTAGGAAGGTGAGAACACAAATAACTGGTCCATGAGCATGTGAGCGAGGTGATCTTAGTCCGCTTCCAAGTGAACTGTAGAACTGTATAATTGCAGTGAGAAAGCGATTTTGACTCTGAATCGATATATATATATATATATATATAAGGCTTTCAAAACTTTCTTTGAGGAATGAGTTTTAGGAATGCATTACATGCCCTGCATGCCTTTTTTATTTTTATTTTTTTTGCTCTTTGGATAATTTCTTTCATGCCTATTAGTCTGTTTCCTGATTCCAAATCAGAGCAAAATTGAAACTGTTGATTTGTTTGCTGTTTGTTTGGTTTGGTTTCTCACTGCACATATTTAAACAATCCAAAAAGCAAAAAAAAAAAAAAAAAAAAAAAAAAAAAAAAGAAAAGGTGAGGGGTGTGTAGGACTGAAAACATACCATAAAACACCTTCATTCATTTGTCAGAAGTAAACAGACCTTACCGAGTGTGTGTGAGAAATCACAACAGTCACACACAACCTAAATAAATGATTAGGAATTTATATAAATAACAGGTTTAAAACGTTTTGAAAATGCATCCAGCTTTTATTTTGTCTTTTATTTCAGGGTTGCATTCAAACAGACTAAATGCTACATATGTGAAACAACATGCTACAACTGAAACAAAAGTATTTAATTTCACTCTGATCCAGACTCCACAAATGGACTAGCAGGCATCAAATTGTTCTTAGCAGACATAAAACCATATTTCATATCTTTAGAAACACACATCTTTTTGCAAGCTGTTGCTGTTCCAAAAAACATACACTGATTTTATTATTTAATATGTAAATATTTGCTGCTTCTACCCATAATCCAAATTTTATCTCTGGGGATGAAATGAAGGTTTATTTTCTACTTTGCAGCCAGGAATGCCACATTTCTCAAACTCCATTCACTTATCTTGAGTCTGAGTTAGGTTGGAGTTTGCTAGCAAGCTTTAATCTGTTCTTAACTTTCCTTGAGTTACGCTTACTTGCACTGTACATTGTGACCATGTGCTGATCACAGTAGGGTATGAAGAGAAAAAAAAAAAAAAATGCTAATATATGTATTTCCTGGTTGTCATAGAAAAAGTGTGTTGTTTTGAGCAGTTTTTAAGATCTTGAATTGAAGAATTTCTCACAATTTCTTTGTGCAATGATCAAAATATACGAAAAAGCCTACTTTTAAAAAACAGCTCTTTTAATTAGTGAAATTAAGTCGATATCAATTACAGCGGCTAAGCAGTTAGCTATAATAACTGTATTATCTCACATTCTAAACACGAATGACCAGTTAATTGGACACTTTTTCTTCTGACAAGAAAAAAATGCACCATGTTTTTTTTTTCTCCAATTCTCCTTTTTAAACACCGTGCATTTTTTTTTTTTCTTCCTGAATGAGTCGGCCTTTCATTTGTAATTCAAAGCTTTCTAAGACCTGCTAAGACCTGGTGTGTCTAATAGCCTTGCTCATAGAATTTCACAGCCTACCCATCATCAGACAGATAATGCTAATGTATTCAGCATGTAATTTCACTCGTGCTGTGTACACAGATGCCCTTTTCCTGTTTAGGTAAATAGCAAAATGTCCAGGGAGCGAACATGACAGTCCAAAAACACTAAGCTTGAAAGCACATAATGGGGAATGGTATTGTGTTCTGTGGAAATGAGAATATACCCAGTAGGAAATTTCCCATAAAAAAAAAAAAAAAAAAAACTTGTGAAAAACAGGATTATCTTCTGAGTTCAGATTATGGATCTGATACACTGGTGGATATACACTGATGTGTGCCATAGATGAGAAACCAAATGAAAGACTGGTTGGATTTTTTCAGCACGCAGGAATTTCCGAAATTCATCGTTTCCTGAACAGCCAGATGTTCATATCAGCTGTATCTTTATTTTGTCCGCTAGGATTTTTAATTTAAGAGGACAGTGCTTGGACATTCAGGCAAACATTTATTAGACCTGCTTTGGTTAGACAAAAAGGACATTAGTGAGTAGTGGAAAATGCTTACTGTATTTATTGTGGTAATATATTGTAGTAATTGTAATTTGTTACTGTATTTAGTGATTATTTTGGTGTGTTTATACTTTACTTGAGTGTTATTAAAATCGGATACTTGTACTTTTACTTTATTTCACTTCCAGGAAAAAAAATCTTTTTACTCCTTAGATTTTTATTTAGACCTTCAAAATACTTGTTACAAATGTCGAAAGTTCTTTAGTTCTGTGACTAAATCAGCTTCTGCGATAAACTACTCTTCTTCTCTCATCCAACCAATGACTGTATGTTATAAACAAATCAACCAAATAGCTTAGCAAACTAGCTAAATATGGAGAATAGTAGAGCTTTAGTGACAGTTTTTTTTTTTTTCAATTGCTCCTGCTGCTAATGAGCTTAGAAACTGCTGCTAATAAGCTTACAAACCGCTACTAATGAACTAACACTGCTGTTAACAAGCCAACAAACTGTTACTGCTGTTAACAAGTTAATGAACTGCTAACAAGCTAACAAACTGCTGTTGTAGAGCAAGGCCCACCCCAGGGGAGGGACATATACATTTCTAGAGATCATCTAATTACAGCGCAAAGATTAGCACAAGCATGAAAAAAAATGGAATTGTTTTCGTGAAAGTTTTGTATTTTTTCTACATGTACAATTGTATTGGCGTCCATAACACTACGGGACAGAAAAACACCGAAACACAAACTTTGCTTTCAGGGGCACTTTAAGAATAATTTCTTAGTACTTTTTCCATGCTTGGCATTAATCCACAACCATCTGGAGACCTGCTGATGGAAACATCTGCCGATCATGTTGAAGCCAAGAAATCAAGTACAACACTAGGTATCAACGCTCACCTTTATACAGCAGCTACAGAAACAACAGGTCTTCCTTTTGGTTTTTAGGACTTTGCTCCTATTACGATGGCTAAATGGTGACAGTGCAGCCTTGTGATATCACACTATATATGCAACTGCTGCCATTTTGAGGACTGAATAGGGAACTGACTGTATTAGTGTCATTGTGTCTGTGCTTCATTAGGATGATTTATAATTGATCATTTATAATCAACTACACTAATAGTGCTAATACACCTCACTACATACGGCACACCTTCAATGAATTGTTCCTCCACTATGTGCGTCATAGCTAGCTAGCTACGTTATGGGACAGCTTTATCTCAGCAGCAAGTATTGCTAATATGAGCATTTTGACAGAGTTGCCTACAGTAACCTTAGATTCATGCTATTGGCTGACAGGAGTGGACCCCAGTGTAGTATTCTGCTGTTGTAACGCATCCTCAGTGTGTTCTGAGATGCTTTTCTGCTCACCACTGTTGTAAAGAGTGGTTATTTGAGTTACTGCAGAATTCCTGTCAGCTTGTACCAGTCTGGCCGTTCTCCTCAGATCTACTGGATGTGTTTTTTTCACACCATCCTGTATAAACTCTAGAGACTGGTGTGTGTGTGTGTGTGTGTGAGAATCCCAGTTTCTGAAATTTCAAACCTGGCACCAAAAACCATGCCACTGTAATCACACCCCCCCCCCCCCCCCCATTCTGACATTTGATATGAACATGAACTGAAACTTCTGACCTGCTTCTGCACGGTGAGTTTAAGTGAAATCAGCAGTTCAGAGGAAAGCATATAAGGATCAGAATCTATCCTCTAGAGTCAGCTTTGTAGAAGTAGCGTTTATCCTGTTCTGACATAAGTTTCATTCTGACGTAGCCACCTTTCACATCTAGTTCTAAACACAATTAAAATAAAATCTGAAAATGTATAATCAGTCTTCCTTTTCCCTTTTTCTTTCCCGTTCTCTTTCGGAGCTTTGGTACGCTGTGTTCAGAATC
Organism: Pangasius sanitwongsei; assembly: GCA_037576675.1. Lineage (NCBI taxonomy): Eukaryota > Metazoa > Chordata > Actinopteri > Siluriformes > Pangasiidae > Pangasius > Pangasius sanitwongsei. The sequence continues at coordinate 2,612,366 of CM075024.1, read as the reverse complement.
CATTTCTACACCAAACTCACACTCTTCAAGATGGTAAGTAAGGAATAATACACAATGTGGTGTGCTCTTATAGGCAGAAAATCAACAATGGTTTCAACAAAGTTACCGTTACCACCCTGAAGGTGATCGTTTTTTTCTATATCAGCACATCCCAAAGTGTTTTATTCCTCTTATATCACAGTGATTTGCTGGTGATTCAAATTTTTAATTGATTAATGAATGACACATTGTGCTTTTTAACAATTTATTGTTACATGCTAGTATTATAGTCATCATTTCTATAGTAACAGCTCATTCACAGGGACCCACATATACAGGTGAATAAAATGTATACTTATTAGTATGGCTAATTTAGCTGTAAGGAGATTTCCTATTTAATATTTTTGGAAGGAGTCTCCAGTGTCAGAACTTTGTACCAGACAAATGTTAAGGTAAGTTGTGACAAGCTACATTTTTTTTAGTCTTATTAATATCAATAGAGAAAAAAGACAGACTGGTGAGCCACAATAATGTTCCATACCATTAACTGTAACTATAAACAGATAAAAAAATTTGACGTGTCTTTGGTAATAAATCAAATTTGTATCCAATACCAAACTGCTGTTGTGTAAGAGAAACAAACCTCTTCTGGATGTGCTGTTTTTAGAAAACAATCAGCTATACGGTGGTAAAAGTAACTCCACTTCGCATGAGCCCACATCACACCACTGCACCTTTGATTGTTTTCCTATAATAGCATGCCTGGAAGTGTTTCATCTCTTAATATGACACACACACACGCTCTCTCTCTCTCTCTCTCTCTTTCTCTCTCTCACCACACTCATAGTAAATTGAGCAAACCTATGTTATTTTAGCTTCTTTTATTGTTTTGATGCTGAAGAACATTACTTTCTTGATTGCTTCCATTCAATGCTTCAAGATGCGTTTGAAAAAAATGTGACTCGGACGGAAATTATGACAGACATACAATAAGTACATAAATGTTTTTTTTTTTTAAGGACTTCTGCTCATTTAGTGATCTATAATAGTGATCAGTCCATTCATGGAAAAAACCTTGAGTAGAAGTGTGATTTTATCTGGGTTGCTAAGCAATAAATTAGCTTAGCAGCTAAAATCACAATAGAAATGCATTTTGTATTCCATTCAGAAATGGCCATTTGAGGCTCCAGCATTGAAAGTCTGAGAGATTTTTTTTTTTTTTTTGAGTGAGGAGAAAGTATGAAAAAGTGACTTCAGAACTCACATCTTACATGTCATTCATCTCCTGCTGCAGAACCGAATCCTATATAAGGCAGATTATATAACGTACGTCTCCTTATGTAAAAACTGTAGGGCTGCAATAAATCCATCTTTAAGACACTGGCAGGGTGAGAGTCGATGGTTGTTTATGCAACAGTTTCACGGTCACACTTTTACACTTCAGGTGTAAAAGACGGAAGTGGGGGGAAAAAGGAATATGATGGGGGGGGGAGGGGGGAGGTAACAAAGCAGTATGCTTTATTAGGATGTGCAAGTTCCAGTGTCTTCAAATGATACACATTTAACTCCATATTTATGTACAGCAGTAATCCTATCTGTGTATTTTTTATTTATTTATTTCATTTAGAAAAATTTTATTTTGATATTTATTCTACTGTGTGTGCTTACTTCACCGTATTTCCCCAAAACACCCACAAACTTCTGCACTGCAAAAAGAAATTTCCATAAATCTTGTTTTTTTGTTTTTTTTCCCTTACTTATGTGAGGTTAGGAGGGTAGGTGGATCTATAAAATCTACTATATACGTGAACTAATAAAGACATTTAGCAATAGAAAAAGGGACAACTTTCCTCGCAAGAAATCACTTGTGTGTGTTGACATTTTGCACTTCAAAAAAGATTTTTTTTAAATTTTCAATTCATTAAATAACATTATATTTGTGTGTATACATATTTATGTATTGCAGCTACTGTTTTATGTATTGCTGGTAGGTTGGTATTTAAATGGAAAAAAATGGTAATTCTACTGTGTATGTTAACTTCATGTTTCCTTCACCAACAAGGAAAAACTTAAAAAAAAATAAAAAAAAATCACTTGTGTGTGCTGCCATTTTGGTATTTTGCATTTTTCAAAATGAAATTTAAACGAATTAATAAACATATTTATTTCTACCTTTTTCTACATCTCTAGTTTATTTTTATCAGTACCGCAGTAATTCTTTACTCTGCTGAAGTTAGGACGGTGAGGGTCTATAAAGTGGGAAAAAAATAGAGACTTCTACAATTCTACTATATATGTGGACATAATGTCTACTTCACCAATAAAAACCATGTTTACAAAAACCTTTCCCTGAAAACGTGTGTTTGTGTGTGTGTGTTGCCATCCTGGTATTCACACCATCGTCAGCACCATATTTCCCCAAAATGGCAACAAAAGGAAATTACCCAGCAACTTGTTGGCATTTATTACACTCTTAGGCATCGTGGTCTTGCTGTGGGGCAAAAATGTTGCTTTGAATGGAGCAGTGAGCGAAGTCTTTCCTGCATGTGGCTTTCCACAAAGGCCTTTACATCAAACACAAGTAATTACCTCAGACATCAATCACTCCCTCTTTCTCCCCCCGTGTACCATACACGCTACGTCCATCACCATTTACCATCATACACCGCTGATCCTGCACTGCCACTACACAATCCTAAATCATTTCTCTGATCTGTAATTATATCCTCCAATTTGAAAAGAAATGACCGATTTCCTCAGTGGTGATGTAAATCACGCCAACAGAGCCTGGAAATGGAATTTTCCTCCATGACAGTTGTTTATTACATTAAGAAAGGTTCGACTGTATTCGAACACTTAATAGCCTTGCTTGATGACCACCAGCAAGGAAGAATGTGCAAGCCAGGGTTTTTTCATTTTTCAGTTTCAAGCCTGTCAGTTTTAAAATGTTCAAGATGTATCACCAAGAGTACGTAGTACTTAAATGAACCTTGACACTTGGAGCAGGTTATAACAGCCTCGTGGGCAAATATCTGACAAGTAAAAGTATTAAACCTCAACGGTGTTGAATGAATTGACCTTCAGTGCACGTGCGGAAATGTACCTTGTGGCGTTTCGGTTTTTCTGTCTACAGTCTGAACGCTAGCAGACTCGTCTAGTGTACAAGTCCAGACAGTTTTGTAATCGTGTTTGTCACCCTGTATTTATCCGAGTTATTTTCTCGTTCTATATCTATTTAGTTCGAGCTCTGTCTTTCTTTCAGTGTCTCTGAAAAGTCCTGTTGCCTGTTGCTGGTGTCTTTTACAATTAATCGATTTTTCCCTCCCTCCCTCTCTCTCTCTCTCTGTAGTACTTGCAGAGGCGACAGCAGGAGATTGCTCAGTGGCAGAGTCAAGGAAAACCGCCGCTGCCAGAGGAGGACGTCAGCAAGATGTTCAAACCCCCAACAGCTCCTCATCATGGACACACTCCTCATCGCAGATGCCTGAAGGGGCCATTCGCAGCCATTCACAACCAATTACACTCCCTTTATTCTTTTATAGTCATTGATTTCCCCATCGGTACAGTCGCAGGGGTGTGAGAAGTGGGAAACAGGCAGGTTTCCATGTTGGCAAAATACCGGACAGGCCTTAAAGCAGACGCGCTGCAAAGAAACTGAATAACACTCAACAGCCTAATATTTAATTTGCACTGATTGCAGGGGACGGTGGTGGGGTTGAGTGGGAGGTGCTTTGAAGTTGGTTCAAACTTGTTATAATGGATTGAGTTATAATTGAGTCTGGCATTTGATTACTCAAGTCCAATTATAATTAAAATTCAAGCAAACATTGTATAAATCCTTTTTTTAGGCTTTCACCAAAGTGAGGATTTGATGATTATAAAGTGGAGGGTGAAATTTGGAACACAGCTTCTGAATTTTGAACACTCAGAAGACTGTAGGGTCCAAAATGAATAAGACATACAGGGTTTGTGTATATTTAGATATACACAAGCTATATTTATATACACAAACACAAATATAAACTAATATATACTGGATATATATAATACACGAATGGTGCAACTTGGCCGTAGACTACATTAAATATCCAAAAGTATGCGGAAACCAGACCATCACACCCATACATCCTTGTTGAACATCCCATTCCAAATCCACGGCCATTAATAAGGAGTTGGTCCCCCCTTTGCTCCTATAACAGCCTCCACTCTTCTGGGAAGGCTTTCCACTAGATTTTTGGAATGTTTCTGTGAGGATTTGTGTTCATGTAGCCACAAGAGCATTAGTGAACTTGTGCACTGATGTCAGACAAAAAGATCTGGCATGCAGTCAGTGTTCCAATTCATCCTAAAGGTGTAGAGTGGGGTTGAGGTCAGGACTCTGTGCAGGCGAGTCGTGTTCTTCCACACCACACCTTGGTGAACCATGTCTTTACTGACCTTGCTTTGTGAACAGGGGCATTGTCATGCTGGAACAGGTTTGGCCCTTAGCTCTAGTGAAGGGAAACTGTAATGCTACAGCATATAAAGGCATTCTTGACAATTTTGTGCTTCCAACTTTGTGGCAACAGTTTGAGGAAGAAACACATATGGGTGTGATTTATAATGTGTCCATGTACCGTATTTTTGGTCATGTGGTGCATTGTGTAGTGTAGCAGCAATAAGTGTAGCAGCAAAACCGAGTCTCATAATAGTGAAAGTGTCCCATAGCAGCACTGTAAAATGCAGTTTGCAGTGATGTTTGTACTAGAGTGGTACTGCATTGGGGTTTGGACTTGTCCAGGTGGGCATTAGGAAGCTTTTGAGGAGTCTGGTGGTGGTGGTGGTGGCCCGGCTATTCTCACAATTTGCTGAAATTTGTAAAGAATTTAAGGACTTACTTGACAAATACTGTGAACCTGGGCCAATTCCTTTTACTGCCTTTAATCCAGTGTTATAATCTTGGGCCATTGCCTTGATGACACAATTGCCACCATAATTGACAAATTTGGCGAGCCGTCATTGTCTTCTGTTCTTTGGAGCGCTGCCAGAATATAAGGTATCTCATAATAAAAATGTCACAAAAAGAGAGAAACACTCTGTAGGTCAGGGTGCTAACCAGTCTGCACAGAGCAGCTGAAGTGGAACAAAAAAACTACTTTTTTCATTCTTTTTTAAAAATTGGCTACATTTACTGCTATTTGAGAACTTTATTACACTCTTTAGCACCTCTATAACATACAGAAATTATTTTTTTGTGTAATTTGATTAATAGGAAATGAGAAGCAACCTGTTGCAACATAATTATCTCGACAGCTTGGGCCAGTCCATGTCGAAGGTGTTTATCTTTTAGGATCAAGCACACTTTGGTAGTTTAGCCTTTCATAAATTGTCTCGCACATCTTGGCAAGACACAAACATCTGTAAATTGAGATGCTGTGATGACAGGCGTTTGCAATAAACTCTAAGGAGGATTTATGCAGCATGTTGATTCAGGAAGCTCGTGCTTTAGATTTATGTGGGTGGAAAATGGGAAGATTTTGTTTTTTTGTTGTCTAATTAAGGAATAGAATGAAATCAGCTTGCAGCACTCTTGGTTTACAAACAGTAGGAGGAACGAGATTGCATGTCTTTGGGGCTTAAATGTGCTTTTAGTTGGATCTATGTACAGGGATATAATGTAATACAACATAAAATGCATCCACCCCCAACCCAACCTACTGTATGCTAAACTATAATCTTCCTGTTTGTCAAACATCTCACAAATCCTTCATCATATCCACCCACACCTTTCCTAAATCAATATTTCCTTTAGGTTTTAACCATTTATAAGATATTTTTGGAAGGGAAGTGAGTTCACCTCTATGCACTGCACTTAGAATCTGTTGTTGCCATGGCAGTTATAGCTAAAGAGGGAAAGCAAACAGAAGTATTGGAGTTAAAAAGAGCTCAGCTTACTGTCTGTTTGGAGTATCGCACATTCTCTCTGCGTCTGGGCTTCCTCCGGGTTCACCGGTTTCCTCCTGCCACCCTAAAATATGCCTGTAGGCGGATTAGCTATGCTAGATGTGAATGAAGGTGTGAAAGTGTTTGCATGATGCCTGTGTTTGACTAGACTCCCATCTGTAGTGAATTCTCCGGCTTTGTGGCTAATGTTCCCAGGAAAAGCACGGAACGTCACACTGACATGGATAAAGTCATTACTGAAGATAAATGAAAATATGTGTGGTAGTCTGGGAAACCTGGATAGATATTATTGTGGCTAAATTCTGGAATATACCCAAAAAATGATGAAAAATTTGGTTTCAACTAAAATTGAAGTTTTCTCTGCAAATAGTAAATAAATATTTTTTTAAACAAAAGGACTTGGAAACGTTTTACCTTGCCTCGCAAAGTCAGTCTGCCTAATAATGTCTACAATCTTGTTATAGGGCTCATCATGGACTGCAATTTCGAATCCTGACCATGCCACAGCCTTCCATGGCCGGGAGTCCAAAGAAAGCAGAATTTACTGTGCTTTCTGGGTGGAAGGAATGGTGTTACTTTCTCCCTTGTCAATCACAGTGACACTAACTAATTGTCAAAGATTTCCACCGAGCTACTGACATAGAATTAGCAGCTGTTCAAAAATGTCTCCAAGGAAGCAAAGGCTAGCTTTCACCCTCCCTGGTTGCAAGACGATAGGAAGAGTTAGGTAGTGAGTGGGAATTTGCAAATGACCACACACAGAGAGAAGGGCAAACAGAAATAGTGTTGAAAAGGCCGTCATATTTCTTGTACTGATAATTACGTGGTTTTTGGGAAAAAAAAAAAAAACTTTCCTCAAACATCGAATGAAAGTCCATCAAGTTCAACAAGTTGTTGGATGTGCCATAAATGTCTGAGACCTAATCAATTCAGTTTATAATCAGAAAATGATTGTGAAAATGTCTGTGATGCTTGTGCACCACATTTAGGATGAAATGGTCAAAATTTGCCCATGTGAAAGGTTTTCCAAGGCCAGCACACTTACAGCCAAGGGTTCTGATCTATCAAGCGCTATCCAGAATACAGGGAAGAGTTCCACACACTTGGTTTAAATAAGTAGTTAATTAGCCAGTGTAGAAAGTGGGCTGGATGCCAGACATTACCGAACCTGCAAATATGTGAACCACAGTCTAGTTAATTGTTCCTAGTTGCTAGATCTTTCAAATACTGTTTTTTGATACCTAGTAAGTGATTCAGTGCCCAAAGGTACAGAATGTCCTCAGATTATTGTCAATAGCCATAGACAGGGATCCATGAGCCTTGAGATTGCTTTTAAAATTATTAAAGAGATATTCATACATTTCTTATACTGACAATTGCCTCGTCATTATTTTGGAAAAAAAATACCCAATGCACAATTACCTGGCACATAATGGTGTGGCAGTAGAGCAAATATTAGTTCTGAATAGCTTCTCAGTGAAACCTGGAGCACAAAAAATTACTGAAGAATCAGACAGTATGCTTCAAGGAGAAGGCCAGTCTACCTGCTGAATCATCAAGATGAAGAGAAAGTATTCAGCCCTCTGAGGTCTGTGATGAAAGACCTTACATATTGCATAGATAGATAGATAGATAGATAGATAGATAGATAGATAGATAGATAGATGCACTTTATTGGTCCCAGAGGGGGAAATCTGGGAGTATGACTTATCATATGTGGGATTCGATTCTGTACTAGAACTCCAGAAGCTCGGCTGCAGATATTATGAACACAATATTATCATATATTATATATATATTATCATTTCTACACATTTCAGCACATCAAGAGCATCGTATTTGAATTGACATGATAATCAGACCATCTTGAAATGGAATACATTTTGCCCTAAGCTGCTTACTGAGCTCTAATCAAAAACTCTGTTTGACATCACATTCGGCACTGGCTTACGTACAGACACAGTGTTCTGGTCTACATGGCCAGAAGACAAAGCCTACAGACCATCAGTCACATGAAAAGCTGCTCTCGCTTTCCCTTCATTATCAGAGATTCTATAGCTCTCGTGATTAATACTTCTTACCTGGGAAAGGTGACACAAAAGCTTCTGAGTCATTATTCAGTAACATGATGATATTTAACATGGAGAGCTACAGTTCCTTGATTGAGAGGCAGTATATATGTAAGTGATTAGTGTGATACCATGCGACAAAGACAGAAGACATTATTGTTTGTCATTAAAACTGATCTGATGGGTTCATTAGAAAACAGGAACATGGGAATTACTCACTGTCTCGGTGTAAAGGCATTGTCCAGACCTGTGCTTAATTTTATAATTCAGATATCCATAAGAGTTAATGAATGGATGTTGGGGTAACCCTCTGGAATTAATGGACGGTCGTTAGCACATCCAAATGGCATCATGTCATATTCTCACAAGTAACTCCAAGACTACAAAATTATTAACTCGTGCACATGTAATAAAGTTTCCGTGCATATCATTTGCAGGAAAACGGGGGGGGGGGGGGGGGGGGGGGCAAAAAAATAGGGGGGTAAATAAAAGTGGGTGAATTTTTTAAGTTTATTTTTTTTGGTTTTGGTACCGGTTGACAAAAAAAATTATAAAAATGTAAAA
>CM075024.1:2559832-2603801 GCA_037576675.1 Pangasius sanitwongsei | reverse complement strand
CCCCCCACCCACCACCCCCCCCCCCCACCACCCAACCCCCCCCCCCCCCCCACCCCCCCCCACCCCCCCCACCCCCACCCTCCCCCCCCCCCCCCCCCCCCCCCCCCCCCCCCCCCCCCCCCCCCCCCCCCCCCCCCCCCCCCCCCCTCTCTAATCTGCGGGATATGAACTATGGATGCATTTGTTCAGATGATTTTTATGGGTTTTGGATCCTGTTACCTCAATACATTATCTAAAGGTAAAAAATTCTAAAAGTTTGCCTGAAATAATTACACCAAACATTTGAGTTCAAAAACATTTTTAAGGTGCTATAATACAGAAAAAAACAAAATTCATGGCAAAATGTTCATAAATATCTTAGACCCCAAAGGGCTGACTGCAAGAGAAATAGAGAGGGAGAAATAGAGAAAAAAATGTCTCCAGAGGCACTTTTGTGATTGACCAGACCTCATAACTGACCGCCCTTTCACATCTTTTTCTTCACAAAAACATAAAGTGCCACACAAATAATTTCGAAAGCAGAGCTGCCACACGAACTTGACGATTGCAGTTAATCCAGACTGACTGCCTTACATGCAATAGTTTATACCAATGCTTCTAAGCATTATAAGGCAGTCATTCGATTAATATCCATTTTAATTTTCTTTAAAATTCCATATTTCATTGTTTACACTTCTCTTATTCACCTGACAAAATGCATTGGCTCATTGCGCATCATTCATATTGATTAAAGCCATGTGTTAGAGCAGCTTGAAATCCATACTGTTCAGTGAAGGAAATCCCAGACTGAGAAACACTGATTTAGACAAAATGCTTCCCATCTTAACCTTGGAGCTTCTGAGAAACTCCTTCAAGGCTGAGAGGGGCAGTAAATTCTTTCCAAGTGTCAGCGGTTTCACATTGCTTACCGCAGGGACATGGGAATAAATTCTCCCCCAGTTTTCAGAGCAGAGATTACTCGTTCCTGCCATGGCCTTCATCCACACCTTTCCAGCTCTAGACTTGCGACATAGGAGAGGGTCGGGCACTTTGAATTTGCATATCAAAAGAAGGAGGAATATTTTCAGATAAGATGCTTCAATGCGTACTTGAAAGACGTAGAACTATTGTAACTCCTAATGAGAATTTATAAAGAATTATGACAAGAATTATAAGCCATTATATAAAATAACCAGCCACTTTATTAGGGCACATTCTCATTTGTGCAATTTTCTTCACAATTGGACAGTTGACGATTGAAAAAACTTCACCTGCTCTTTGTCCGATCTTCATCTGGCCAGTTAGGGTGAGCCTGTGCCCACTGTGGCCTCAGCTTCCTGTTCTTGGCTGACAAGAGTGCAACCCTGCTGTTGTAGCACATCTGCCTCAAAGTTTGGCATGTTCTGAGATGCCTTTCAGTCCACCATGGTTCTGAAGAGTGGTTACAGTAGCCTTCCTGTCACCTCGAACCAGTCTGACCATTGTCCTCTGACCTTTCTCATTAACATAGTGCAGAACTGTTTCTGAAATGTTCAAAACCAAAAAAAAAATACGTTTACATTTAAGACTATCAGGAACACACTGGCAAAGCTTAACAGTAATTTTAATTGTATTTTTTTTTTTAAAAAATGTATTCCAATGTAGTGTCTCACATTAAAGCAGGAAAAAAAAAAGATTCCACTCTTGAAAAGTCAGGCCTAATGATCTGATTATACTTTATCTAAGAACCGGATTAAGGAAGCACATATATATTGTAATTACAGGTCTGACTTTATCGTGCTTATCTGTAGAACAAACTCTAATTGGCTCCAGTATCTTAAAGCGGCTTCAGACACACAGGATGAATTATCTGTTAATGTTTTCTGTTGGTTTTAATTGAGTCCATGTTGAAGCCTTTGGGATCATCAGTCATTTCCAGCATGTTCCACTAGTCTGCCATTAGAACCGGATTATACAGTGTTATAACTCTTTATTTATAACATCTAAAGAAGCTCAGAGCCGGTGTGATTTAGCTAACAGGGCTCATTTGTATTGATTGTATTTCTGTAATAAGACTTGTTGCCTGAAGCATTTGATGTGTATGTCTTTTTTTATTTGCTCATTTCGTTCATCATCATTAGAAATAGATTAACATGGGGTGTGTGTGTGTGTGTGTGTGGAGGAACTGAGTTTAAGAAAAATGAACAACGACTTTGTGTTGTTTTATTATTTATCATTATTGATCACTTAAACTTGCACAGGCTTCCAAATGAAATAAGAGTCTGTGATAATGTGTGTGTGTGTGAGTGAGTGAGAGAGAGAGAGAGAGGGAGAGAGAGAGGGAGAGGGAGGGAGGGAGGGAGGGAGCGACATAGACAGAGAGAGAGAGAGAAAGACAGACAGACAGGCAGATATACATAATCAGAGAGACAGATAAAGACCAACAGAGAGAAAGAGACATACAGAGAGACATAGACTGACAGATAGTGAGAGAGGAAAAACAGGAAAGGAGAGAGAGACAAACAGACAGAGAAAGAAAGAGAGAGAGACAGGCAGACAGAGAGGCAGAGGAAAAGAAGGCGAGACAGAAAGAGACAGACAGATTATATATAAAGAACAAGAAAGAGACAGCAAGACACTGTATATGCAAGACACAAACACACACACAGAGAGCGGGAGAGAGAGAGAGAAAGAGAGAGAGAGTTTTTCAGGCATGTTGCTCAGAGGGAGTAACACTTGTGAAATCTGTACTTGTATATAATATAAATAATAGAACCCTTTTGTCCCTTTAGCTGATTAATTATAATAAAATTGTCTCCGTTATAAACTGAACCACGGCAGAGGCTCATTTTAATATTCATGATTATTGATAAGTTTAACTCAGTAACTTTACATGCATACAAATAACTGCAGTAAATGTATGTATGAGAGAAAAGCAGACAGAGTAAACAACAACAAAAAAAAAATTAAGTATATTAATCACACTGTATGTCACAATGACACACTAGAGTATAAATGTCCTCAGAAATCCACATGTTCACTGATGTGACTGTGTAACGAAGCCCTGATGTCATTATGTCACAACCTTGACCATACCTCAGCGCACTTAAGTGACGGAATAAGCATTCTAATCTGATAATCAATAAATTAGACTTACTGATCGATTGTGCGGTCTTAGATATTAAGTTACATTTCATGACATAATATGTTGAAATAACGAGTTATTAGGCGGAAATAATGACATAGCATACAGACTTTTTTCACAACTTGCGGTTCGGGGCTTCATAACTATGTACCTGGAAATATTATAATATAATTACAAACTTCTTTATTTCCCTGGTGAGAATCGCAAATTATTGTTTATGCAGATTTAAATTTAGTTGCTTTAATAATCATTATCATAATCATAATAATAATCAATAATGACTGTATAAATAATAACAATTTATTTAGGACTTCGGTTTGAAACCGTTTCTCCTGAAACTTTTAATTCATCTGCTCTCATTTATTACAGAAGTACACTTTAGTAACTCATTTATTTTTTTTTTTTATATATGCACAGCTCACCACATTTTCCCTAAGCAGCAGCAATATGCTTGATATGCAAGATGATGATAATGATGATCAGTTTTATATATATATATATATATATATATATATATATATATATATATATATATATGTACTGTATATTCTGTATATACTTATGTATTGTATATGCAAATCACGTGCCAAGACTGAAGACCAAAGGCAAAACTCCCATCTGTTCCCTCAGACCCACAGTTCGATATCTATCTATTCAGCTTTTTTTAACAGCGTGCTGAGCTGTAGCAATGTTTAAGTAAAATAAAAAAAAAAAATGAAGTGCAATTAGAAGTTCAACCAACACAATTAACCAGCCATTCAATCGAAGAGGCTTTTTCGCTTCAGTTTACTTTTCTGCTTACTTTTAGGTTTGAGAGCACGAAAGGGAAGCACGTTTTTCTAGCACTTTCTATAAGGCTCGTATTCATAAAACCTTCACATCATAATGATTTTGCATAATTACTGCCACAGTGCATGTTAACAGTACGGTTAAAGAGTATGACGTTCTTTAATAATATCCTTTTGTAATTGTTGGCAAATTGCTGTGGGAAAAGAGGAATCAAATTCTACATGGTGTGCTGTTATAGGAAAATAATCAACAACACGGTGCTGTGATGAAGGTTCTGTTGCCACCTAGAAGTTGATTATTTCCCTGTAACAGCATATTCCAAAATGTTTTATTCCTCTTATACCGCAGCAACTCACCAACTATTACAATATTTTATTGCTGTTTCTTTTTTTTTTTTTATCCATTTATAGTTACATTTAAGAGCCACAAAACAAGTTCTCACTTATAGAAGCTATAAACAGTCATTCCCTTACCAGCATCTGTTTTTCTTTCTCTCTTGAATATATTTCATATGATGGAAAAAACACAGCTTGTCGTCTTACTGAGAAACTGAAAAGTGTAAAATCCTGTCCTGATGATGCTGGAAAATTTAAATTTACAGTTTTACCTCTGACTGTTAGCGCTGACACTGGAGATTCCTTGCATAAAATGTTAAATACACACAATATCTCCTCAGGAAAAAAACAAAAACAAAACTTCACCATATCAGTGATTACATACGTGATAACCAGACATGTCCTTGTCTAAGCGGTTACTATGGAAACGATTACATATTAGAATAAGCACTTCAATTTAAACCTGTGATGTGCGTCAGAACTGAGAATCCAGCAGTGAAGTTACCACTGTAAAAATTATAAGCATGGTCATAACAAGTTAGCACTTTTTTTTCTGTCCATGAATCTGCAGCTTTACGTCACACCGCTCTGCAGAGTGACATTGCGCCACTTAGGAAATGAGACATCAGGTGAATTCTAATGTCATAAATGCCCTTTGCTAAAAATATGCATGGCATAGCAGCACAATGTGTGTGTGTGTGTTTAATTTGAAGCCCTCTGAATGTGTAGAACTGAATGATTATGGATAAAAATACTACATTTCAATCAAAGAACTTATTGCTAGGGATGCAGCAATAGCTTTTTTATATGTCTTTGGAACTCTTGGGCTGCTATCAATCAACTCGTCATGCTGAGTTTTATGTTAAACAGAACACCTTAAACATCCTATATCTGAGCATGTAGAGCAGTATCAGTGAGCATTAAAAACTGCACTTCGAATCACAAGCAAAGTGTACAGGAAGCACATGTTTCTCAGTACTCGGAGTTCAGTGCTCGCTGAAGTGAACTGCTCTCGCATTCAACAGCTTCTTTTCACTCTCCTTTCACTGCTTCTTGAATACCTGCGAATGCATTTGCGTGCGTGCAATTCTCTGCACCTTGCGCTCATTTGTAATGGCCATGTTCACTGATACTGCTCTGTTCACTCAGGTCACCGTCCTTACGCTCTCTATTTAAGACAGTGTTTAAACAATGTAAATAAGTTTTATCAGGTTAGTTGTATTGTAGGAAGATGATGTATTTCCTCCTTTTGATATTTCCACAGAGCACAGTTTACAGTCTACTTAGATTCTGGATCTCTGCCATTTTGTGTTGCATGTTCACTTTTTTTGACAACATACACTAGGCTTATGTCACATGGTGGTGTGTGAGCCTTTTTTTAACAGTACGATATCCAACCAATACCCGATACCACCGCTAAATAGCAGCCTGCATTTGTTTCGACCAAATATATGAGATATATGAGCACTCAAAAGGCCAATAATATGACAGTTATTACAAAATAACATACTGTGCAGCTCTTGTAAGTGGAAATACTCAGCTTCTAGCACCATGTGATTCAAACTCATTTGCTTTTTTATATAAAAAAAAAAAGAAATAATAAAACAAGTCCCTTTTTCCCAGCATAATCCTTCCTTGGCTTACTGCGAGATTTCTCAGATATTTAGGAGGTGTAGAATATTAATAATGAGTAGGCATGACTTTTTGGGTCGTGGGTTTCGCCTCACTGAACACGACACCATTGGAAATAGATTGCCTGTTGCCATGGCAATGCAACACCAAAAATTCATAAAGGAGGCAGATTTGGTTTCAGGCTGTTCATTATCAGACCCAATCAGTGGAATATGTAGTGAAAGCGTTCTTATAATTGTGTTTATCTGCATATACACTCACTGGCCACTTTAATAGAAACACTTTTATCCTTCCTTTTGACTTTGACCGTGAAGACCAGGTGATGTCCAGTTTGGGTGAATCTGAGCTAAATGTAGCCTTGGATTCCTGCTCTTGGCTCACGGGAGTGGAATCCGATGTGGTCTCCTGCTGTTGTAGTCAGTCTGCCTCAAGGTTTGGCATGCTGTGAGATACTTTTCTGCTCACCACGGTTGTAAACAGTGGTTATTTGAATTACTGCAGCCTTTCTGTCAACTTTGGTCAGTCTCCTCTGACCTCTCTCATCAACAAGCCATTTCCAGCCTCAGAACTGCCACTCACTGGATGTTTTTTGTTTTTCGCACCATTGTGTGTAAACTGTTAAGACTGTTGTGTATGAGAATTCCTGGAGGTCAGCAGTTTCTGAAATACTCAAGCCAACTCATCTGGCATTAATACCCATCATCTGAAAAATTCAAACTTTCTACTCACACAGTTGGAGAAAATACTTACATTGATTCTAACAAAAAAAAATAAATCATACTCATGAGACATTCTTTAATAATTGTAAGATATGTGACAAATATATTAACACCCCTGCTGCATATTTCAATTCAATGCAAACAAATGGTCATCTATGAAAAAAAAATCAATTTTTAAAATTGCTCTCAGGCTCCAGAAATTTTATTGGTGCATTGTACACATGTAAAATCGTTTTTTCATCCATCACAATAGGGAAAATCAAACCGATCTCATGGTGATTTATGGTGCTGATGAATTCTGCTAAGTATCAGGATGTTCTATCCCACAGGCACCAGCACTATGAAGTCTAGAGTCTAGTGTAGAGCTTCACAGAGAGTGAGCGCACATCCAATAATGCTGCCTATAATTCTGGAGGAAAAAAAGATGTACTGCAGCTTTAAGAAGCTTGTAGAAACTAGTTTTAACTTTATTTTGCAGGATATTTAGTTAGAATATCTATCAAAGCTCTTGTAACAAACAAAAACCTCCACCCCCAAAACCCCACAATATACCCAGAATGCATCTTTTGCTGCTAGCCTGACATTCCCTGCTCCTCATTATGCACTCTTTTCATATAAGCCTTGTTCTGAGTGTTGTGAAACACATTATCCCTTGAAAAAGGTACAGTTATACGTGCCTAAATTGCTACATACTGTAAATTATCCTGAGATGGGCCTGATTTATGCTAACCGAGGACCTGTTTTACCCTAAAATAAACTGACTACAACATCAACTATAGCATACATCAGTCTGGCAACAGAATATTTATCATTCATCCTGTGTGATCAAGGAGGTAATGCTAACTAGCCTACTGCTGATGATAACTATAGCCAATAGGTAAGTCTGACTAGATTCATTTAAATGATAAATGTTAATTACATGATTGTAAATTCTGTGATTTCGTAATTACATATAAGTGCAAAGTAAGTAATCAGGAACTTTTTCTCTCTCTCTCACTCTGATGATTGCTCCAATGCTTTGGTGATGTGTACATCCATGACAGTTCAGAGTTGACTGAGACAAAATATCCCCTGACAAAATATGCCACAGAGATCACGCAAGAGTGATGGAGCGTCTGAAACCCAGGTCAAGGCTGAGCCAATTGTTACGCACCAAAGCAGGTCTTGGACAATGACGCATGGGCTAGTCCCTGGTTGCACATCAGGCATGAGGCATAAGCCATATGGAGGCCATATTAAAAAACGATTACACCACAGTACTGGTCACTTCTCAAATCCTAAATAAAAAAAAAAAAACCCTTATGTTCACACTAGCGAGTGACAAAGCAACAGGCAAGTGTTCATTTTCTACATCCACGTGCGACACTGAACTGTGATTTCAGTGATGGCAAATGATATTTTCTCAATGCTATGCAAATTAGGTATGATGTGGTAAAGCAACAAAGCCAACTGTCTGACTACTGATTTCTCAGACCAGTCCTATGGCACGTGTATTCCGAGATTTTTTCAGTTCCCCACTCATGACTGTAGTTCCTACCTCCAATTAGTCCCCATTTAGTATTTGATGCACAAAAATGGAAGAAAAACTTATAACTCTGGTTTCATCCTATTCTCCATCTTATACAAACTCTCATTAAATGTCTATATATATATTATAAAGAAATGTTGCACAGGCCATGCAACAAGTCACATGTTTTTTTTTTTTTTTTGTCTTAATAACTTCAGGAGAGAGGGGGAAAAAAAAGTGCTGGTGAGAGAAGGACTGTTCAACAGGAAACAAATTGTTTATTAGCTTTTGACATTCCACAACATTAATTGTAACCACAAATGGATAAAAAGTAGGTGAAAGCCAATAAAAAGTATTGTTCTGTAATAAATAAAAAAATGAAACCATTGGAAGAGAAGTAAAACACTTCAGTTTTAGGGAGAATCAAAGAGGTCATTCGTTATTTTTTTTTAACCACTTTTTTGTTTTAAGGTTTCAATTCAGAGGTATCCATTTTATTTTAGGTGTAAGTGCTTGTGTCTTCTTCCTGTCAGAACACTCAGCACCCTTCCTCTCTGCTCTCTTTCTCCGTTATAGCAGACATGTGTTACATGCACATGCTCAGACAGACAGATGTCTGACTGTAATGCCGCACTGATCGTCCCAAACCACACAACCAGCGCTGATATAACAATTCAGTTGTAGCTCCAGATTTTCTCTGTGTATAAATCTACATACCAGCAGTAGACGCAATCTGTATTTGAGAGTTCTAGAGTTTTAGTGCAAAATCTTGGAGATCTCAAGCTTTTCCACCAAACTTCACTGAAGGGGAAATAAGAGTGTCCCTGAACTGCGAAACGGAGTGAAACGTAGCAAAGCTTCCCAAACCTTGAACATCCTGCAGAACAACATTAACTTCATTATGAAAAAAGATTGAATGAACACGGCACAACTGCAACTGTGCCTAGAGTAGGCTTTGTACCAAAAGTCAGTGAGCAGGAAAAAAACAGATATTTAAGACCCATTAGTCTGACTAAGGGTAAGGGTAATGCTCAACATGATGCTACCACCACCGTGCTTCATTGTGGGCAGTTCCAGGTTTTAACACTACAAAATGTGAAAAATGTCAAGGCAATGTATACTTATGCACTTATATACACTTATGTATAACTTTTCCATTGTTTATATTAATCAATTTATATAAATTCCCCCACTTCAATCTTATGAGATATTTTGTGTAGATTCATGACATAAAATCTCAATTAAATCCATTTCAGTTCCAGGTTGAACCACAGCAAAATGTGGAAAGGTTGGGGGGGGGGGGGTGAAAACTTATACAAGCCACTGTATAACAATAATGAAATGATATGCTAATATCCTATAGGCTATAGCGTTGGAACCAGGAACTCACCACAGTGAAGCATGGTGTCGGTAGCATTATGCTGAGATTTACTCTTATCCTTACATGGAGTCATAGTGATGAGCTTTCTTTTTTTTAAATAATGGATTTAGTGCTCCATGGGATGTCAAATCGATGTTCAATCGCCATCAGAAGAAATAAATCTATACCTATATATCAATATAGTGAGTTCTGTGGATTTAAAAAGATACTGGGGATGGAAATATGGACTGTCTCTAATAAAGCACTCTCATATTTCAGTATTTGAGCTCATAAAACTTAAAGGCAGCGACACACACCAAGAATGAGCTCCCTATCCGTGTGTATTCCACAGCAGCGAGATGGAGGAAGCTTTTGAGATGCTCCGACCTTGATAGCGTGCAGAGGCGATCTCTCGCATGTTTCACAGGGATGAGAGACTGTCATTTCCACCTGGAGCCTGTGAGAACCGAGGGCCTGGTGCTCCACAGCAGCCGCTATGATTAGTGTTACTGCAGGATCCGGGATGGGTGATGAATGATGGCAAGGATTTTGTTCAGCCTAAAAAAAAAAAAACCCCATTCAATTCCCTTTCAAGTGGTGGAATTTACTCTGGAGGGAAAAAAATTAGCTTCTGAAGAGTCGACATGGTGAGCCTGCTTCATTGAGGAACAGAGAGGACCTCCTCACAGCAGAACCTGAGAACTTATCTGTAAAAAATGAAGCGCTATTTGTAATAGAGAAGAAAAAGCTGTATAAAAGTGTGCTTGAATCTCTGATTGTGGTGTGGAATTTCATACATTTTTCCATTTTATGTCAATTTTCTAAGTTAATTTTCAGCGCACATGCTGTATCCATTCCACTTCCTTGTCTCATATAATGAGAACCCACTGAGCTATTTCCGCTCATTAGAACGTACAAGCAATACAATGAGGTATGTTTTACCGCCTGACATTTGTACACATTTCAATGATTCATTATTATTATTATTATTATTTTAAATCTGAAGCCAGAAGGGAAGCACCACCTCAGCAGAGCACCGCCTCAGCAAAAGGAGGATTCTACAATATATTTATGATTATTTAATGACCCACACACGTTCCAGTGGCTTTGATAATATTTATGCCTATAGGGCTGAATGTCCCTAGAGGACATGGAGTCACTTCACAGCTGCACACTCCTCTGTGTAGAGGCACTACAGTCAGTGCTGGGATTAGCATTTCAGACAGTGGGAAGATGGGTAGTGTTCATATGGCTTCATAAATAATGCCTAGCTTAAGTGAACCTTTATAAAAGCTTATTACAATAGGTCCCAGGATGTATTTTGGCATTATACCTCTGAAGAGAACCAGATCCAACATGAGGTACAGTGTAATATCATTGCTTTAAAACAGGGTGTCAAACGTATGCCCCGCGGTGCTGGGCCTGCCTGATAAAGGTCCTAATCCGTCCCACAAAATGAACTTAGAATCCATGTTCCAACCTGAAATCCTCTTGTTGACTGTAACTGAATAGACCCCTTGGTGTTTGTAAGGAAAAAAAATGACACCCGAGTAGCCTAGCAACCTGATGCATTAGCTAATATCTAAAATCTAGTTATTATTATGGATTAGCACTAAAAGACATTGAGTACTATTCGGCTAACACTTTCAAATACTGTAACTCTAGAAGGTCGTTACGGCTTGGCATCCTGTCAGTGGTTAAATGATGCTAAGCGGTGACCTAGCCCGCAACGGCCGGACATATATACATATCCGAACATTTATACTAGTAAGAAATCGAACACATACAAGTCTCTTGATGTTTACAACTTTTTGTGGCATGCAGACATAATGTTTTATGATTACAACATCGTGGATTTTGTGGCACCAAACCAGATTCCGTAAAGTCATTTGTAAACTGAACAAATTTAGCTAGCTGAACACCTCCATTACAGGCAACTCTTCAGTAAGAACGTGACCTAGCTATCTAGCATAAGAGAGCCAGTTTCTCGACATAGATTTTAGCTATTTACGTTATTAGGCATGTTAGCTAACTAGCAAGCTAAGGCGGTTATATTTTCAGTTAGTTCACTGATATGATAGTTAGCTACTTCGCTGAGATGAAATAGGTGCCGCAAGGTAAAAACTAATTTCCAGACTTTCCAATTCTGACACCCAACAGCACCACACAACATATTAGATCTCAAACTCTGAATTGCTTTTAAAAAATAAAAAAAAATATGTAGTTTTCCCCTGTTTCTGCATCCAGTAGGTGCGACTGACATCAGAGTGATGCGTACGACTCAAGGGTCTAGTTACTCAACTAGAGCAATAATCTCATAACTTAAAATGTGCTGATGATGTCATTTGTTATTAGCAAACTAAACATTTGACACTGTAAGCACACCTCTTTCCAAAACAAATAAATTACACAGGTGAAAACCTGCACTGTCGCAACTTTTACAAATTTTTAATTTGTAAATAATTTTGCTTACTAAAGTTTGCCCCACTACACACACTTCAATATTATGTGCTATTTTGTTATTTATCAGATTCAGGACATAAATTCTTTATCAAGTATCTTGTATAAAGTGTGTTTATCTCAAGAAAAGTGTTTCATATTTATAAGGTTTTTATAAATACCGATGACAATGTCAGGATAACTTACATATGAGACATAATGAGTTATACATATTTTCCATGGCCCTAATGTGTTATAAACAGTGCTTATAATGCATTCTGTAAACAATTAATACATGCATTAGAAACATTGCTATAAACTGTAATGCCTTTTTTTTTTTAAAAAAAAGAAACAATTATATCAAAAACGTGAATAATGCCTTATGAATGAATTATAGTTGGTAATTAAAGTAGTCATAGATCATGTATAGGTCATTATACATATGAGCTCCATAGAAAGAAGTGTTATCTTTGGTGAAACATAAGTTGGTATATTTATTCAATTACAGTTCACTTTGTAACCTGACATGTATTCATGCTTTATTACATATTATTTGTGCTTTATAAGACATTACAAATGCATTACGAATGCAGAATTCATAGATCGTTTTACCACACATCTATTTTATAGCCTAAAAGTTTTCTATAATAATTGTGCTTTTTTATATGGCCGTGTTCAGGAAGATTGCGGCTTTCTTTTGTGTGTCTGCGAGAGAACGTGGTGCGAGTGGCAGCTGAATTTGCAGCTTAAACATGTTCTGACACTTCTGTTTCAACGTGCCAAATGCTTCATGAAAGTTCATTCTGCTGTGAGAAAAGCATTCACGTAATTCAGAGAAGCTGTAAAAGTGTTTAACACACTCACTGTACTGCCTTTTAACAAGTACCACACAGTGCGAGGATGCGTTCATCCCGACCTCAGGCTGAGCTAAACGCCCAAACATCCAGGAGCTCAGAGTCCCACGTTCTGTCTCCATGACTAATGGAGAGAATTTCAGAAAGCCGATGGAATAAATTTCTCCCAAACTCTATTATCTTCATCATGAAAATAAGGTCACTTTATCATCCAATCTCTTTTTATGAAATTATCATCTCATAAGAAAGGCACTCTTGTGTGTGTGTGTGTGTGTGTGTGTGTTCGTGTGTGTGTGTGTGTTGGATTATTCGGCGTAACGCAGTTCGCAGCAGAGCTCTGTCTTCAGAAGAGGTCGTGATTGAAAAGCATGAACTGCGAGAATCAGTGAGCTAATTAAATATAGATTGAAAACATAGAGGTGTTACTTCAAATGATTTGGAAATAAGAGCCATGTTAGAAATGACACTGATGATATTTGATCATGCTTTGAGTGATATATATATATATATATATATATATATATATATATATATATACATACATTGATTGGCCCTAACATTAAAACCACTGAGAGGTGAATAGCACTGATTATTTTGTTACAGTGGCACCTGTCAAGGGGTGGGATATATTAGGCAGCAAGTGAACAGTCAGTTCTTGATGTTGATGTGTTGGAAGCAGGAAAAATGGGCAAGCGTAAGGATCTTTGACAAGGGCCAAATTGTGATGGCTAGACAACTGAGTCAGAGCATCTCCAAAACGGTAGGTCTTATGGGGTGTTCCCGGTATGCAGTGGTTAGTACCTACCAAAAGTAGTCCAAGGAAGGACAACCGGTGAACCAGTGACAGGGTCATGGGTACCCATGGCTCATTGGTGCGCGTGGGGTGTGAAGGCTACGCCATGTGGTCCGATCTCACAGAAGAGCTACTGTAGCACAAATTGCTTAAAAAAGTTAATGCTGGCTATGATAGAAAGGTGTCAGAACACACAATGCATCACACCAGTCAGAGAGCCCATGATGACCCCGTCCATGCCGAAAGCTTCTACAAAAAGTATTGAAGATATCAAGGCAAAAGTAATTTATGTGTCAGAATTTAAATTGTTCATGTTCACTGTTCATGACATGCTATAAAACACTAATGAAGCACATAAGTAAGGAATAAAACACTCAGTGTCATTCTGTTGCAGGAATATAATCTTAAAACAGCACACACATGTTTTTTTATTCCTTTTATTTTATGATTTTTTTTTTTATTTATTAAAGAGCAGAATGTACCTTTTATCCATTTATAGTTACAATTGATGTTGAACATCCTCGAGTCAGTTCCTGTTCTCACTCACGTTATAGCAGCTGTAAACAGTAGTTCTTCCAACAGCCTTGCTTATTTCTCACTCTTGAAGTTAATAATACAAAAAAAAAAAAAAAACATAAAGCGTAAAGTGTAAACCATTAAACCATCTTGAATACTGGCGAATTTCAGTAATATTCCTTATTATGACATAACTTTTAAAAAATTCTATAATTATTAAGCATTAAGCCCCAGGGTATATTTACTACTTATGTCAAGCACTTATTTCTAAGAAAGAGAATTTGACCTGATCTTAAATTCATTCTAAGATTTCATTTCTTCTGCTGTGTAATGGTTAAACTGATTTGATAAATATTGTGTTAGAAATGAATTATAGTTCCACTAAAGATAGCACCAGAGCTTCAGCGTTGCTTCTACAAACCAAAGGTCCCAGAGCTTCAGTCCTCCTTTAGTCGCCTGTGCCTTTCATTTTCATTTTCAGAAAAAAATGCTCAAATTAAACAAGCCCAACTTCTAATATAACACTTCGTTTATTTAGAGTCACATGCGTGATGAATGCTAAATGTGCTTCCAGATTGAAAGAAGCACTCACAACCTGAACAAGAGTCCACCTCTACTACAAACACACTCAATGATTTCCCCAGGTGATGCTGCTCACAGATTCGTTCTCTCGTCTCATTCTATTTTGCCTCTGTTTTCCTTAGAATGTAAAGCTCTGAATAAACCAGCGATCCTTCACTGCTGTAAAGCGATCGTGACGACTCACAGCAGGAGCTCCAGCTATTAAAGCCTGCCTGGAAATGTGGATTGAGGAGCTCAGGACCATGAGGGGGAGCTTTTCCCCACTGCATTACTTAGTTTTTGGTTTGTTTTTTTTTCTTTTTCCAATGGTGTGTTAATGTAGTCGCTGCCTCAAGCAGTCATAAATAGATAATAACATAGAACAAACGTTGAAGAAATGAGGTGTGGCTGCAGATTTCAGACCACAGAAATAATCATCGCAACTCTAAATGAAAGTGATTTAAAGTGCGGAGATGGAAATGTGAGCACGTCTTTAGTCCATATACAGAAGTCATTGAGTAGGAAGAAAGAAGTCATTGGCACTGATTCAGAAACTCTCAGCAGGGGCAAGGCGACATTAATAATGACATAGCCTCAAACAAAATGAAGTCCAGAGGCTATCACACTTGATTAATGCTACAGATAGTATATCCAGTGAATTCTTTTGATAATTTTGTCATAGGTAGTTGAGAGTCATCAACATCCAGTCATCCAACATCACATTCCAGCAACTTGTTTCATGCGGTTTTGGACATACCTTTGTACCTTTCACCTGCTTTTGACACAGCAAATTTGGACACTGGAAAATGGAGGCATACTTTTCTTGTGTTTCTCAACCTCACCCTGGGTGGGAAACATGTTCACCGTGGTGCGCACGCATTTCTGATGTATTCCCTAATCCTCCTTTCCGTCTTCTAATCTTTGCAATACAGTCTCTTACAATAGAAATAGTTCTTCTGTACATCATAGAACCCAATCTCTGGCAAATCTCTACTGCAGTTTTCAGAACCCGTTCTAAGCCATAACAGCGTTTCCTGAATCAGTTCTCTTTCAAATCCGAGGAGATCAAATGGCCCTGAGAGATAAACAGGTTGAATATATCACATCTGTATCGAATTCCATGACGACCTTGAAGAGTTCAGTTCGGTTTGAGCTGCTTCGCTGGAGCCATGGTAACTCGAGCTGCTCTGAGTCGAGGTAATTAAAAAACATTTTCAAGTCTTATAATTGGGGTGATGAGTTTCACATTTTCTGTATTAATCCATGTCAACTTATCTATTTCATCTCATTAAAGCTCATAATCAGATAAAATTATGAAAAAACTCTGGTGTTGTATAATGAGTTATCTTATCTACTGGAAAGTTCAGACACTCTTTATTCGTACACTGTACGTATTAGCTCTTGAACATTGGTTGCATTTTGCTTCATTTGAAATGATTTTAAGTTCTTGTTTATCTGTCATAATTTTCATTTTTTCCTAGGAGATGATACGATTCTGGAATGAAGGCTCGATCTGATAATGCTTTGTGGCTTTTTCTGATTGCCACTCTTTTCCAAGTGGGATATTTTTGTCTCCATCAGTTACTCTGATAAAAGCCACATCTGGACCCATCAGTTAAACTGCTGCGTCCTGTTTGACAAGCACTGGGATTTTTGACGCATGGCGAAACAGTCGGAACGTGATCGTAGGGTGTTTATTTTGAGGTCAAATTGCACTGACAAATTGATGGACTGTGTCCACTGGGAAGATTGATTTGTTTGGCAGTTTTATTTTTTTTTGTTTTTTTTTTTGCATGAGTCACTTTGAGAATCAATGAGAAAGTATCTGACTGAAAAAAACAAGAGACATGTTGTACCTGGTTGACTATTGCATTTACTGTTTCTGTCACAGCGTCCCAACCTGAGGAACCCAATGTCATGACATCCTGAAATAAAAAGTTAATTAGCTTCAGGGCTCAAAAAAAAAAAAAATTCTTTCCACTGGTAATAGTAGGTCCTAAAATCTGAAAATGTCCTCATCCTCAATTCATGTTTAATGTTTCACATATTTTTCATTTGTAATGGACTGATTTTCTCATATTAATGTATTTTCACACGTAGGCCACATGGTTTCATATTTTTTTTTTCATATGATTTAATTTTCACATGTGAGTCTTCATGTGATTAATTTATTTTCAATTGTTTGTAAATGATTTCTTTATTTTCATGTGTCTTTATTTTCACACATGATTTTTTGTCACTTGATTAACGTATTTTCACATGAGACATCTCCATGCTAAAGGCCTAAATCAAAGCTCATATGTGAAGATCCGGAAGCAGAGATGAATCGATTTGCGTTAGTGCAACACTTTAGGTCGAATTTATCCACCTACCTGCCGTTTAGGAGAGTGAGATGAAAGTGAACGCACTCTGAACTGACTTTTGCTTCCAAAATAGCGAGGGAGAGTGAAGGAACAGAATGTTAAGAGAAGGAAAGTAAACAACCCGAGCGAAATTATTTAAAAACAATGCGTCGTAGTGAGGATTTAATACCAAAATGATGCACGAGTATTAAGACTTGAGATGTAACTAGAGACTTAGGCGCTATTCAGTTTGAGTTACACGCAATTCTGTCCTACGACTTACATCAGGTTTTCTTGCGTGATATTGTCTTGAGTGAGGAGCAGTGTTAAGTCCAGCGCCACTGTCTGACATCTTGATGTAATCACAATATGTCATGCCGAAATTTAGTCAACACACTCCAAAAAAAAAAATTCAAGGCCAATATTAAATACATAAACATGACACTATTAATTAAATATTTAAGGTCATTGAAAAGTTTCCTTTTTTTATCGCACAAAAGACATCGTAATCAGAGACCTTGTTTATTTCAAGGAGAGATTTTTTATGGATAAAATTATGAATTCAATTGAAGTGACACTGTAAGCGTTGTCAACTTATCCTTCAAACCGTGGACAGCATTTGTATTTTTTTTTTTTTTTTACAGGAGAGTGCATCATGTTAA
Source organism: Pangasius sanitwongsei (assembly GCA_037576675.1). Lineage (NCBI taxonomy): Eukaryota > Metazoa > Chordata > Actinopteri > Siluriformes > Pangasiidae > Pangasius > Pangasius sanitwongsei. Next base: position 2,586,189 of record CM075024.1, on the reverse strand, counting down.
CAGAAACACTGGGATTATTTTATGAAGTCGACAACTCAAAATAGCAAAAAAAAAAAAAAAAAAAAAGCAGGATAAAATACCTCACAGCACACACAACTTAATGAAGCCATGCACACAAGTAACAGTTGGTGTGTGATATAAAAACAAAACAATAGGATGCACTGGATCAAGTGCTTTTTTTTTTTTTTTTTTTTACTGAAAAAGCTAGTGAATTCTTTCGAAGAAAACACAGCTTGACATTTTACAGAGAAACCGCAAAGCACAAACTCCTCTGTCCCGAAGACATCGGAAGACTTAAAGTTACAGTTTTACCTCTGCCTATTACAAAGTGCTGACACTGGAGACTCCTTCCAAAAAAAATGTTAAACGAACATCTCCTTTGTTTAAAAGAAAACTTCACTGTAGCAAAGAGTACACGCTTTTTAAAAATTCAGTTATGAGGGGAGTCCAACACACAAATCTCTGTGTAAGTGGTTACTATAGAAAAGATAACATATTAGAGAGCTTCAATATTAAAACCTGTAATATTGACTCAGTTCTGTTATCATTCTTTTTTTCTTATATTAGTGAAGCGTAAGTAACATTTTGGAAATGTCGTAGAATTAAAGAACAATGTTTTTTTTTATCCCAGAGGTAAACTTGTGGACTATAGGTATAGTATATAGGATATATTAAAAACAGTCATATTTTGTAGGCTATATTGCATTGGGTTAAGCGCATAGTGCACTTAAAACTAAAATTGTGCACATCAGCATTCAAGCATTAAGATTAAAATTCTTCCTCTCTGTTATTCGCAAGTCCAACTTTGCAGGAAAGTGAATGTTTCTTGTGCATTGTTCAGCTGTATTCCGGTCAGTCCAGCGCCGCTGCCTGACTGCGTCCTGCAACAATTTTTCATTCATGTCTTTGTGCAATGTAAATACACACGAGAACTCTGTGGAATGTCATTTGAAGGCAATATTAAACATTAAAAAATCTGACAAAAATCATGCAGTAAAGAAGTGGCTGAATCGCCCACGTTTCTGCCGCAACAGCATTTTTGCTCATAAGTGTCACTTTTAATTCTATATGATGCTGAAGTACAGGATTCAAGAAACTGTGATTTAAAAATGGAATCTACAAGCTGTCTTTATTGGCCTCTTCCTGTGTTATTATTATGCTTATTTTCAGACTACTGTGAAATTAATAAGAAATACAGTGAGGGGAAATAAATTTGACTTATTTAATATACTTCCAATATATTATATATTAATATACTTCCAATGTCTTTTGACTCTGTATGTATGGATATAGACAATACTTACACTATGTTAAAATATATCTATATATAAAAAGGTTATATAAAAATAAATCATGTTCTCGATGTAAATGCTGCAAAAAATGTTTTCGGGCAAGTTGCACCAGGTGTCATAATAAAAGACATTGCCATTCTTTGGGAAGATTTCACACAACAATAGCAATCATGGCGAAGGTGAAGAAACTTCCGAAAGTTCTCAAGGGGCAACATTATCAAACAACACGCAAATGGAAAACGTTACAGAGCCATAGAAAAGACCTTAAACATCCCTGTCTGTACAACTGGTTAGATAGTACATTATGCAGGTGGAAAGCTCATGGAACGAAAACTAACCGTTCCCCATGCAAGATTTCACAACTCGTTCTCAGACTACTGATAAGCAAGGTAAGCACTCACTCGAAAGGAGTTGCAGGATGACCCGAAAGCAGCAGGAACAATAGTTACACCGAGAGCAATAAACAATGAACCGCAGCGCAACGAACTGAAGCACAGAGATGAACGTCTAAAATGCTGGTAATTTGTGAGGTCTGAATACTTTTTTCCATTTCGGTTCAGTTTTTTATGCATATCTTTGTTTCTGCGTATGAATGTGAGCAAAAAGCTATGTATTCATATGTAGAAAGTCAGCAGATTTTATGTGTGTAGATTTGAAGTGCATATGCGTATGCACTGGAAGCATATTAAATAACCAAAACAAAAAGTGTCTTAATGCTTATTTCCTCTGACTAGAAAGTGCTGATAATTAATGTGGGTGGATTCCAGATCGTTAACCTGTAATTAAAAAAAAAAGAAAGAATTAAAATTAATTAATAGGAATTAAAAGCTAATATTTATGTTCAGTACTCTGGCTACTTTTAGATTTGTATATTATCCTATTATTCTGAGATTTAAAGACTTAAGAGCAATTCACAATAGTAGTTATCCATCCATCCATCCATCCATCCTCTGTACCACTTATCCTACACGGGGTCACGGGGAGCCTGGAGCCTATCCCAGGGGACTCAGGGCATAAGGCGGAGGACACCCTGGACGAGGTGCCAGTCCATCGCAGGGCACAATCACACACACACACCCATTTACACACTACAGACAATTTGGAAATGCCAATCAGCCTACAATGGATGTCTTTGGACTGGGGGAAGAAACCGGAGTACCCAGAGGAAACCCCCGAAGCACAGGGAGAACATGCAAACTCCACACACACAGGGCAGAGGTTGGATTCGAACCCCCAACCCTGGAGGTGCGAGGCAACAGTGCTAACCACTAAACAATAGTAGTTATAATTAAATTGTAATTAGTCATATAATTGAATCTAGCATTTGATGACACATCCTTAGTATCACAATATGCACAGTATATGTTTTGTATTTTTTTTAAGTATAATTTTTAACATTTGGAATTGTGCTGCTAGCAGCTTTAAAGCATGAAATCTCAGTGTGTGTGTGTGTGTGTGTATGTGTGTGTATGTGTGAGTAGTGGCTGAGTGTAAATTGATTGTAAGATCATTTCTTTGCCCATTTCTTTGCTGTAATGTCCATTCAGGACTTGGATTCATTTCTGGCTAACGGCACACTGAGCAAGTCTTTGTGGCGCAGTGTTACTGCTGCTTTTACGACTGTAGGCTGAATTGCACGTATACAATAAAAAATTATGGTTTATTGATTTGAACTTGTGGAGTGAGACTCCTGTGTGTGTGTGTGTGTGTGTGTGTGTGTGGCCATTCTGCAAACTGTTTTTCCTTTCTTGTGGTTCGAGAAAAGATTATGTTTAGGTGTATTAGTAGAACTAAGAAAGTATAAGAGCATGTGTTAGAGAGAGAGAGAGAGAGAGAGAGAGTATATATAATAACTTTTTGATCTATTTGATTCACTAACCCACTATTGTGACTGTTAACTATATTACCATTGCAATTTTCTTGCCTTTTTACGTTTTTTTTTTTTTTTTTGTAGGACATACTGTTTGGTAACTCACACACTCCTTCCCCCTAACACCTGCTGAGCTGTGTGTCGTCGCTCATGTTGTCCTTCACGTCAGTGGCGGACACCGAGCTGGCAGTAATTGCAGAGGGTATCACAGATGGGCATCAGGAGATGCCAGAGTTGATGTGGCCAATGATAGCAAGATACACAGAGGGGCTGATCAGCTTTTTGGAGAAGGAACCAGTAGAAGAGATCCAATTAAGGTAAGCAGGCATGCAAAACCATTTTTAGAAAGATCTGTTGGAGTGCAAAGGTTTTGCAGCTGGGAGGATTTGCCTGATCACTGGAAAAAGCTGACTGACTGACTGACTGACACTGATTAAGGGCCACATTCAGACTGAGGATTTATTAAAAATTGCATAACTATAGACTTAAGCACTATTCAGAGATTTGCGTGAGAGTTATGTTATGAAAATGGGGTGGAGTTTTCCTAAACCAGAGGTGTGTCTGAAATAATTTTTCTTATTATCAGCTTGAGCAAGGAGCATGTGTCACACTGAAATTTATGTTTTTGACTGTAGAAAATACTCAAAATCTGACAACCTCAGAGGTCCAAACTATACACAGCTGATTTTAATAATATGAATGGATAGAAAAAAAGGACGTACATAACCCAACTCTGAATACAAGGAACTTTCCACACCAAAATATTTGGACTTAAAGTTGCTGACTCTGAATAGCTAGATGGAGATATATACCCAAACCATGGAAATGGTATTTTTCTCACCTTATGAGCTGTTATTAATCCTGCCTACTGCGTTAGGATTGGCCAGTAGATCATATTCACAATCAGTCTAAAGGCAGGATGGTTAAAAGACAAACGACTGAAAATGGAGATCCGGCAAAATATATGTTTTGATTCCTTTGGGGGAAAAAAAGAATTTATCTTCAATGGTTCTACTCTTTTGCTATGGGTGCTATGGTGATCTGAATAACTTCTTAATATCCAAATATCCAATCAATGGACTTGACTCGACTTCCATTTTGTGTAGGGAAGAATGATTCGGGATGTGAATAGAGGAGAGTGTGCACTTAGAGATATTAAATTTTGGATCAAATTATGGCTCATGATCATTGGGGAAGTTATCCAAAAGTTAGTGCATGAAGATAACACATGATGTGCAGCTAAAACATGACATGCTTGGATACAGGTGTGCTAGAAGTTCTTATTTCTAATGATTTCTGAGAAACAAAAGAACATACAAGTACTAGGACAGCGATTTCGCATCACCCCGGTAGCAAACGATGTTGCTCAGCACCACGAAGGTGCCATTTGAGGATTGAATTGGCACTTAGCCAGGTCCCAGCTCCATTCTCTCCCTCTTCCCATATGGGACGTCAGCTGGGAAACCCGCAGCCCCTCCATTAAAAGTGACCACGGTGGACTGTGATTCATTTCACCCAGCACAGTTGCCAGCACAGCTCTCGGATTTATTCATTAATATATAACCAAGGCTCTGTTATGGTGTCATTATTCAAATCCTCATAGAATATTTGGACGATTTTCAGCCAAGGACTGTTTCCAGTTACGTGTGTACACTTCATCACAGCAAACCTTTATTATATTGGTTATATAGCTGATGGATATCTAACGCACTGTAAATGTTCGGCTCTCTGATGCATGCATAACACTGCAGATCCATCACACGAACCCTGAGTCTCTCTAATGCATCAGTCCCGTGTATGACTGATGAGCTGCTCTATGAGGAAGAAGGGCTAAAGCATGCAGCTGCTGAGTGTAGCAGAGCGTTATTGTGAACAGGTACCTCAGCGTTCTGGGATTTTTGTGTCACGGCGGCTGCATGCAGGTAAATTACAGCAGCAGGAGTTGATGGTTCGCTAATGCCGACAGCCCAGGGGAAGCGCAGCGCTCAGCTCTTAATTATCTCGCTTTAACCATGCATTTCAGATGGTTCTTTAAGATAGCCGAGCTGAACTTGGTACACTCTGGTGCTGGCCTTTTGGCTCACAGCATGGTTCATTTGAGATTGTGTTTCTGTCTGGTTGTGTGTGAAGAATGCCAGGTGGTTTTGACTGGGATTGAATTGATAATCTCACCATGAGCTGATATTGAATAAATCACTGAGGGCCACTGGGGCTAGTGGAGCACTTATCGCTTGGCTGAAACATGATAAGAGCTGCTGGCTGCCTGCGGCCTGATGAAGCCTGTTGTCAGACTTGCCGTATGTCCAGGATAACGTGTTGTCTCAAGATCTCTTCTTCAAAATAAACACACTGGTGCTGAATTGAATTCACAGTTTCCTCTGCTTGTGAGGTTGGCTACTACGGAAAATTAATTATATTAAAGAAAACAACTTACGCGTTTGATTAGATAATAGTAAATAAGGGACATCATTTGTACATCTTTAAAGGTTTATTTCTGCCTAATTTATCTTGATAATTAAACATAGAAAATTTTACTATGCAAATACTTGGAATTTATTTTATGTCAAAAATATTCACAAAATATTAAGGAAAAAAGCTTTTGGGAGTATGTTGCTATAGGTAAATATTCAGCAGCAGAGTGGTGTAATAAAGCAGATACTGTTATCACTCTGGAGTTGATTATTTTAGATTATACCACAACACCGTTGAATGCTCGAATCTGACTAGTCAGAATATGTGCATTATTTTCGTATTACAGCACAGGTAGTTCCAGCTGTAACATGAATGATAGGTTAATATGAATGGGCTCGCTCTAATATGTTATTGTTTCTAGAGTAACAGCTCATACAGAGGGATTTGTACAGGGACTTGTACTCAGACACTCCACATATGCTCCTGACTAATGGGTTTGACTCACTTGAGTTTAATTGATGAGTTTGACTCACTTGAGTTTGACTCAGCTGAGTTTGACTGACTTTAGTTTGACACACTTAAGTTGAACTAATTTGAGTATGATTGACAAGTTTGACTCACTTGAATTTGACTAATTTGACTGATTGATGGGTTTGACTCACATGAGTTTAACTGACTTGAGTTTGACTCAGTTGAATTTGACTCACTTGGTGTTTGACTGATTAGTCTGACTCACGTGAGTTTGATTGAGTTGAGGTTAGTTCACTTGAATTTGACTCAACTTTGACTCCTTTGAGATTGACTTGAATTTGATTTCACTTGAATTTGATAAAAGTAATCTTTATGTCAGCTGATGACTGTTATGCCAGTTGTCATGAAGGTCCTATGTACTGGAGGTGCTGACTGACTACGAACACTTCCTACTTTTTAAAGTCATACCTTTCCTAGAAATTTTCACAGGCCTCAGAAGATTCCTGAAATTTTGAGAGCTAAGTCCTCTGACCTTTTACTTTGCCCAGTTGCTCAGTGAACCATGGCAAATTATCCAACATGGCAGAACAATCTCTATCAAGTGCTCATAATCAGATATCGCTTTCCTAGAGAAATATAATTTGCTTCTGTTTCAAAATTAGCTGCTGCCTTTGTATGTGCCGGCTGCTCGCTGTGTGTGTACTGGAGAACCGCTGGTCCGTTCACTTGTCTGAGGAGTTAGACCTCTCAACTTCAATTATGGCTAAACAAGTGCTCACTCAGAGCTGAGAATGGCATTAGCTTTTTTGATGAATGTGATGAACAACCATGCTTGAGAATGAGCACAGCATGCAAATGTACAGTATCCTACAAAACAAATGTGTCTGAGATGATCTTGTTCTCTTGTATAAGGACACTATTCCCTTCCTGACCATTTTGATACATTTCAAACATATTCTATTTCCTGTTAGTGTTTTGAGGAAGCCCTGGTTTTCACATTATTTTTAATGATATCTATGTTGAAAGTCTTACATGAGTGAGGTATTTGGAAACACGATGAAAGTGCCTTTTGAACATTCATATAGACGATGAGTTAATCACAGTCTTGACAGTCATAGGGTCAAGATTTCCACTTTAGTGACAAGGCCTCATATTTACTCTACATTGCTTTAAAAAAAAACATCTTTCTGAGTACTACTGTCTGGTTTGTGTGAGTGCTGTTAATTCAAAGCCCTGAACAATATCCTCTTAATATCGAGGCATGCCTATGACTACTAACTTGTGACTGGCAAGAGAGCTGCAATGATTAGTCTACTAATAGGATAATGGGCCAACTGTTGTATAATTACACTTGACTTGGCCCATTTAATTCACCCAGTTGGTGAAGCCTTCAAATGGGGCTAAATGCTTTACAGCACTGGACTGACTGCATGTCTTGAGGCCCCTTATCCCATCAGAAAATCCCTTGGTAGCTATTAGAGGAAAAGAAAAAAAAAACACCTTTGTGGGGAGGTGATTAGTTTGGATTCTTCTACTATTAAACTGCTTCCCAGTTTCTTTCTAGCACCTATGGTTTCTTTTTAAATCAGATCAATAGAGAAAGGAAGAACCTGAGCCTGGCTTCTTAGTCTCCCATCACACAGGGGCTCAAAATTCTGTCAAACAGGCCACTGGATGGAGCATTGTAAAATTTTCCATGCATTAGCCCATCCAATTAATTATCTAGCATATCGGTCCAGGCAGGTGTGTTAGCCAGGAAAATGCCAAACAATGCAGTGCAATTTGCACCTGTGGTCTAATTGAAAATGTATGTGAGCAGTCTGAAGCCTCCCAGGGCCTAACTGTGATTTTTCTGCTATTATAATTAAACCATTGGAAGAGATGTGTTAGAAGGGAGTATAATAAAAGAGTATCATAGAATGTCTCTGGGGTGGTAGACCAGAATAGTGATACTATTACTGCTCATACTTCTACTACTACTACTAACAATAATAGTAGTATTAACAAAGGATATAGTGTAAATAATAATAATAATAATAATACTTTTATATTATATACACTATATGCACTATATCCACTGTTAATACTACTACTAGTACTACTATTACCACTGATAAGTCTGATACTACTACTACTACTACTACTACATGTTTTAGATGCATAGATGTGTAAGTTTAAGTAGCTAATCAGATTGCAACCTTCAGGATTCTGAAGCTTGTGTCCACCTAAGTATAAAGAAAATATCCATCCATCCAGAACACTCCATGAGACAACTCTGTAATGGACCTGTCTCTTGTCTACACATTAAGAAACTGATATATACTTCCCCGTTCGCCACCTAGACATCCTTCTGTTGTAATGTGCATATCTATCCTTTTCTACTATTCCTCTGACTTTTCTAATTCCTTGACCTTGCTGAAGGTTTGTACTGAAGGCCTAACACTTATTTCTCCATACCAGCAAAAAAAAAATACATTTGAACTTGCTATGATGTTCAAAATGTTATCCAAGCTTAATCAGAACAAAAACACTTTAAAAATATTTAAAATGCTGTGAAATTTTTAAATAATGCATAGAAAAAGTGGAACAAAGTGAAACTGAAGTAGAGGCAAGACAAAAAAGAGGTCCTTTTCATAATAATGCCTAAAACAACTGAATACTATGAGTAAAATTTAATGAAACACGAACACATGGGGGCAGTCAGGGCCTAATGGTTAGAGAGTCGGACTTGTAACCCGAAGGTTAACCTGAAGGTCGTGGGTTCGAGTCTCGGGTCCGGCAGGGATTGTAGGTGGGGGGAGTGAATGACCAGCGCTCTCTTCAACCCCCAACACCACGACTGAGGTGAGACCCTTGAGCAAGGCACCGAACCCCCAACTGCTCCCCGGGCGCCGCAGCAAAAAAAAGGCTTCCCACTGCTCCGGGTGTGTGTGTGTGTTCGCTACTGTGTGTGTGCACTTGGATGGGTTAAATGCAGAGCACGAATTCCGAGGATGGGTCACCATACGTGGCTACACGTCACTTCACTCACTTACATATTGAAATTTGCCTGCCCTTTAAGCTGTTATAAGGCTCGTAAGTGAATGTAGTATGATGAATATTTAAGGAAGGTGAATTTTATTTTGGCTGAAACTAAATCATCATCCCTCACTTTTATGTTTCTCTGTTAGAATATTCAGTAAGCCTGCACCAGATAAGTCTCGATTTTGAGTCAAATACATCGGGTATTGAAAAATGCACTAGACCACTGGGAGCTTAAAAAACATTTCAAAGTTTTTATTCTCAAGAGCATTGCAAATCTGCACAATAATTCACAGCTGAAAAAAACAACAGTATACTGTTGAGATTGGTATAACCATAGAGTGGACACTAGAGACCATTTAAACACTACTGGTGGCAATATATCACTGGATATATTACTGCTATGAATATATATAAAGCATTTCACCCGTGAAAGAAAGATAGCACTTGAGCAGATAGATATAAATGAGATGGAAATCTGTGGTGGAGTGGAGACTGAAGGATTAGACCAATTTGCTGTCTGTTTAGGTCAGTTTTGGCACCAGGGCTTTACACTACAGTCATGATTATAGAGGTTCATCAGGCTGGATGAGAAATTAAGGACACTCAGCTTCAAGATCTCGTCATCTCCCTGGAGAACTCTCTGCTCACAGCATTTGCAATTGCACAAAACCTCGGTGTAGGGCGATTTGGTGAGGAATTGGCCAATTCTCTCCATGGTGACCACTTGTTTATTCTCTTCTCATCTCCAGATTGGACTACTGCAAGTCTCTCATGGCAGATCTTCCCCTGTGCACCATCGGAACCCTGCAAATGAGCCAGAATGCAGCTGTTTTCAATCTCCCCTCAATCTCACCCCATTGCTCAATTCCCTTCACTGGCTTCTTGTAGCCTCCAGCATCAGATTTAAAATGCTGAGGCTTTTCTTCAAAGACAAAAAAGACCAGCCACCACCTACCTCAAGACTCTGATCAATCCTCGCTTCTGACTGGGCTCCTGAGTGGTGCGGAAAAAATGTTCACAAGCTTGAATCTTGATGATGCACAGTGCTGGGAGTCCAAGAAACCAAAATTGGACATGCTCTCTGGGTTGGAGGGACGTTGTAATTTTCTCTTCTGTCAATCAGAGTGGCTGTCAATCGTGTATGCACAAGTGAGTCTTTAGTACTTTCCTCCAAGTGTTCAGCCACCCTGTAAAGTAGCGTGTTTGAAAACATGCAGTGGCTTCACCCTCCGTGGTTTAAAAAAAAAAAAAAAAAAAAAAAAAACTTTTTTTTTTAAACCTATTAAAAAATAGGATTAAAAAACATGCTTCTGACTACTTTCTGTTCACGCCAGAAGTACAGTTCGACTGAACCCATCATCCTTCCATACACAAGGCAGACAAACATCAAGACTCTCTGAACTGGAACTAAGGCGTATGTCTTAACAGCAAAGGCACAGGCTGTACTCGATTTTTATTAACTTATTTTTCAGCTTAATGGTACTCTACTCTACTCTTAGATAAAATTCTGACCTATTTGTACTAACAGGAGGAAGTTTATTGTGCGAACTTACAATTTATTTTGACTTAATTTAATTTGAATGTATTTATTTCCAGCAAAGCTGCTTTGTGACAATGTCCATTGTTAAAAGCGCTACACACATAAAATTGAATTGAATTAAACTATAAGGTACTACTCTAAGGTGCTCTTGCTCTTTATAAGAGCATCTGCCAAATACTGTGGTAGTAAATGACAGTCCTGTAGTTCAAATCTGGTCTCAGGTCACAAGGGAGAAAAGGCCTTAAATGTACCCTTACGACCAAATAATGGAGAGCTGTCAACAAAAAGGCCATTGCCTCATGACAGTCATCATTTGATATATACTAGAATACTTTGGGTGGCTATGGCATGTGTGTGGTATCTGAGGCAAGGAGAACAGGAGGCTTATTCAACATGCTAGCAACATCTCCTGCTTTGAAACAATGTGCACGCAATGTGTTTCTTGCAGTGGAGGACATTGAAGAAGGAGAATAGAAGCTGAAACATGGCACAAAGAGAAGCAGGCTAAGAGGAAAAAAGGACCGCATACACTGACGACTTCTACACCACCAAATCACAGGTCGTTATTCTGGAATCTATCAATAAAAAACTAGACATACTCAGAATTCTATGCCAAGGGGTTAAAGATTAAAGACTCGTGATCCCTTTAGATCTTTCTCTTCCAATCTGCACACCTCAGGCAAGAATCAGAAGAAGTCCACATATTTCTGAGATGTGTCTTCCTACCTAAAATAACCATGATATCTGAATGCATTTCTTCAGATGAAATTACAAGAGCTGTTCATCGCGTGTCCAATAACAAATCACCAGGACCTGACAGATAACCAGCAGAATTCTACGAACAATTTTCAACATTTCCATCATGATTCAAAATGCCACACTACCACGCCATATGAATACTATCCTGATTGCACTCATTTTGAAACCAAATAAAGACCCCGTTCAATATTCCAACTACCATCCCATCTCTTTAATAAACTTTGGTATAAAGATTATAAGCAAAGCTCCATGATTTAGACTAGAATCAGTAATCTCCACACTTATAAACACAGATCAAACTAGTTTCCGATAAATCCCCGAATAAATCACGAGTTATTGTAGCATTACTGGATGCCAAGAAGGTGTTTGATAGGGTTGAGTGGTCTGTTCACTTCTCCTCTCTCAGTCACTTTAGGTTTGGACCATATTTCATGAAATAGACAGAAATATTATCTTTCCTTAAGACTTCATTCATGGACTGGTGTCAGTTTTGCAAAAGGCTCTCAAAGACACGCTTGTCTTTGCATCATCCAAGGAATACCTGCAGCGTCTGCATACAAATTGGGGCTTTGCTTCAGATTTGTTAATTAAACCCCAAAATTCAGACACCTGCCTGCCGATATTCAAACAATGCATAGTGGGCGTCTGGATTTCCAACAGGGGGATTCAATCAGACTCGCAATCAATATTAACAAGTCCTGAAACGTCTCGCAATCAGAGGCAATTTAGGCTAATGCCAGATTTTATATTCGAACATAAAATGAATATAACAGCTGCTTCTTTTAGCTTTAACCCTATATTTCTCATGGCTCGTGGATTTGCTCATGTTGGCTATAACAGTCATGACTGACATGTGGTACACACTGAAAAGAAAAGAAGCAAGGACTGCTGGGTCGATCAGGGGAGAAGAAGTGTGTGAAAGAACAGCAGCCTGCTGGCAAGAGATAAAAATGTTTATGATTTTGAGAAAAGGACCATGAAGTCTGTATGCATGCATGCTGTGTCCTTGAGGCAAGCATTTAACCTGAACCTGTTCAGGCAAATTTTACCAATCCAATTCCTAAGACAATTCCTACCAATCCATTTTCCTATGACAAATAAAATAGAAATGTGATTGGTAAATATATGAAAACAAAAATGCACCCATTTAACTGAACATCACAGCAACAAGTGTATGAGTTTCACTCTATTAAAATAGTGTAGATTTGTATATTTTTGTTAATTTTAATACCTCAGTACCTTGCATTATTCATTTTACTAATTCTACATTTACATGGATTCTATAAAACTTGCCCATGATAATACACTTCATCTCCAATCATTATATAGGTGTATAGATTAGTAGAATAAGCAAAACTACCACTGGCTTATTAACTTATTAACAGTTAATACTATTTATACAACTACAAAATGTGAGAAAAGTGTAGTAAACTTGCCCACATTCATTCTCCCTTCAACTGAGTCTCCACTGAGTCAAGCTTGGGGTGATTTATTACCAAATTAAAACACTGAACTCTTCCATTGCTCAGTGTTCAGACCTTCTGCATCAGCCAAGCACCCTTGGGGTTGGGGTTTGTGGTTAAAAGTCTGACTTAGGCATTAGCATGTTGCCAAGCAGTATGGTAATGTGGAGAGTCCGATGATCTTAGCATTAATGCAGAAAATACTACATTAACATCAGGTCAGAATTAGTGTAATTGTGAAAAACTGTAAAAGCCTTTAATGTCAAGAAAAAATTCTGTGTGCGAACGTTTTTGACACATCTGAAATGTCTGACAAAGTGGCGGAAGTGCATTATAGCTTCCAACAAATTAGACAACTAAATGTTCTAGATTGAAATTGCAGTTCTAAAAAAAAAAAAAAAAAAAGAAATCTGTCAATCTGTCCCACCACTATAGCTTGATGGAAAGCTGAGAATTTTTTGACAGAAAGTTTCATCTGCAATCTGCAGCTTTCAGTGCTGACAGAAGCAGAACTTTTCATCATTGCCTCATTGAAAAACATTGAATTCCTACTTTGCCACAACCAAGTCTAAAAGTGGAGTGTATCATTACTAAAATGTGTGTAGGAGTCATTTAAATAAAATGATCCTAATAGTACAGTTTTTGTTTTATATATAGAAAGTTTTATTATGGAGCTATTTGGACTGGCGATGTTACAGCTCATAGTCCTCATTTATTATTACTAATAATTTTAATTTTAATATTTTTGGACAATTAATTGTGTTGATTTGACATCGTTTGACTGAAAGACACAGAATGTGTTTCTTTTGGTAACCTTATATCATTTTCACTAAACGTTTAACATGCGGTGACTGTTATTTGTGTATTTATTTTTTTCACTTCAGACTCAGATAACTCTAGAATTTCTGTACCGCCAGAACCTGCTATTTTCTTAAAAGTGTGATGCTTTTAGGGCCCAAGGGCTTAACATGAATACAAAACACCCTGACCACAGTAGACAGTTGAGCCCCAGAGGGGTTTTTATGCATCTTCTCAGACTGAGTCAGTGTGACTGCTTGAGGTGCTGCTTGTGTTCTTGTGCAGAAGTGTAGCGCATGGCCTGTCGGTGGCTCAGCAGCCAGTTGGAGGACAATCTTCCTTTTTGCAGATTTTTAATACCATTTTTAGTCCTAATGTAGTCATTTTCATTTCCACTAGCAAGTCCTTCCCTGTCATAAAAAGCTACACAAAAGGCAGGGCAACATTTATCATGTTCTTCCTCCAAGATACAGGAAGCTAGCCAACATGTTTTTCAAACTGTCATAGGGTAGCTCACAAGGAGTGCTAACTCTCTTCTCTCCATATACATGAGCTAACAGATCCCTAAAATAGGTTACAGATTTACATGGAGATAAGCCTTAGAACCCAGAGCGCAAGGGAAATTATACTGTCTTGGACTTCCAACCACTAACGGGTTATGGAAACTTGCAGTCTACTGGTGATAGCGTCAACTGGCCCCAAGTGCATGGAACTTTAAATAGTGCATTACGATACTCTGTCTTCTCCTCTGATGTTCTTCTGAACACTTCTATTCTCCTCTGATTGAACTACCACCTCAAGAGGCTTGATATATCCAGTCGCACACACCTGAAACCAGCGCAACCACTGGGGCTTTTTCGGGCTGTTGGGGTAAGGGTGCTCATTGTTGCCATTTGATGCTGATCTTATGTTGTTGGTTCTCTGTATAGGATCCCTGGCCTCATAGTAAATAAAAGTCACTGGGGTGTTCTTCACCACCTATCTGCTGTGATAGGATCACTCCCCAAACCAATTTCAGATGCATTTGTCTGCAGGACAAACAGCTGTTAAAAGTCCAAGTTGATGACTACTAGATCTCAGATCAGGAATCCATTTCACTTTTTTTGTTTTTGTTTTTATTTTCTTAAATCAAACTCAGATATCAGATCATGTGCTATAAAAAGAGCTTATAGACAAAAAGGTAGGACTGAACCTGATAATACCACATCAATTTTAGAAAAGCACATTCATGGGATGTTGGAAGTTCTTCATGGTCACCACCTTCTTCTCCCATCACAGGAAGACATAGATAGAATATATTGACCAGATACTATGTACAGTGAGGTTTTTTTTTTTTTTTTGGTGGTCAGTTCAACTCAGCTTCCTGTTTCCTCTACCATTTAGAGGTACACAATGTATTCCATCCTGATCTCTGAGTGGACCACTAAATGTGGCCACCAAAATCTCGATAAGCCTCTGTGAAGTCCTGGGGATTGCCAGATCCATCTCTGGGTGCAGAAATGCTCTTGGGGCAAGCTTTTGGGTTAAGGGGTTACGGGGCACATGCCAATATTTTGGCTGATCCAAGGTTGAGATGGACAGAGATATCTGGACACACCAGGCACTACTTCTTGGGGTTGTGTTAGACTAAGGGCTTGATGTGAACAAAACCAATTTGTCCACAGGAGACAAGTTGAGCCCTGCAGTGGTTGTTATGAGTGGGAAGGTAAAGGGAAAGGGGGGGAGTGTAGGTTGTGCATCTACTAGTGTTCGTATGGTTGTCATGATAGAGATGCTTCCTGCACCCTCTTGCAGCAGCAAAGTCGGCAGCTCAGTAATGAGCTGGGGGGCAGACCTTATCAGCAGAAACTGTAATGGCTAAAGAGATATGCATTTGTGAAGAGTACTACTAACAATAGGTGTATTGAGTCACTCAGTCTTCTTCTCTGGCATGCATCTGGATTTGCTCGATTCCTGCATGATAATGTTTCTGTAGTGCCACAGTCCTTGGCACTAAACCACAGTAGTGTCATAACTGTCAGCTTCAGAACCTGAAGCCATTAAAAGTGGAATTAACAATGGATTAACAGCCTGGAAAGGCCCCACAGAAACTCAGATACTGTTCAACTCCTATGGGCTAGCCTTAGGGGTGGCAGGAATAGGTTACTTTAACCGGCAACATCGGCTGCAAGTGTACTACAAGCTCAATGATCATGTGCTTTGGACAAGTTCAAGCATTAGCCTCTTTAGATGAGACATACCTATCCCAAGCAACCAGTGGCTTATAACAGTGAAATTGAAGATAGAAACAGACCAGATGGCACACACGAGAGGTGTGCATTCTGCCTTACTCCAGCTGTGTAGAGCAAGTACAGAGCAGTGTTTGTATAAGACAGACCTCACAGATGGGTGGATCCTGGGATTTGATGCAAAGACTCCACAAATAGGCCATCCCAGTGGATGGCAGGAAACAGCTGCATCCCATACTGCTCCCAGCATCCCAGACTGGGAAGATGAGGCTTTTGGTAAATCAGCAGATAGTACGGTTGGAGCAGCACTGGCAGTCAGTGCAACAGAAAACGTAATGATGTTGCACCAGAGAAGTCAGTGAGAGCAGGCAGGAGAAGGCAGCCAAGCAGAAGAGCAGAAAGTTAGCATCAAGGCAGACTGCTGCATAAAACTATTTTTTTCATGGTGGTAGCTAGCGGCAAAGAAACAGATGGTGGCATAAGTAGAGACTGTGTCCAGCAATAGGGGACAGATCAGTGCAGACCAATAGATGACCCTCATTCAGCTGTTAGATAGAAGGAGGATGGCATACTGATTCTGTGTGTACAAAATGTTCAGATTGTGAGATTATTTTGCAACGAATATTGGAGAGTACCCTTCGCCCTCTATAGCCTGGGCAACATTTAAAAGTCCTTCGGGAACCTGCCCACTAATGCATATATCTACTTCAAAGATCACTAATGTCTATTTCAATGATCAACTGGTTCACATCAATAATTTTGACAATGTCTTGAGGATTTGTAGCTAGCATTTGAGAAAAAAACAAAAAACAAAACAGTGTACCAATTTGTCAGAACCCAGGAAATTAGCACTACATCAAAAGATTCTTGGCTATGTTATAAAATAGGGAAGCAACAGACCAAGCTAAAATCTAAGCCATGAGCAGATGTCCAGTTCCAAATGACTATGCACCAGGTATACAGTTTGGGGGGATTAGCCTTATATTAGGCTTTACTACCACTGCTAAGTCCCTCCATAGCTTAAAAAGGAAATTGATATCCTGAAAGAAAATGCTGCTAAAAACAGCACACAACCCATTAGTGTGGCAGTTTCTTGGCAGTTTCTTTCCTTGCAGTGATACACACAAACAAAAAGTCTCGTATGGTGCCTTTTTTTTTGCGTAGCTACTACTAAACATGTTTGAGTGAGCGCCAAAGTTATTTCTGAGAAGCTGCATCTAAAACACAGCTTCATACATTTCACAAAAAATGAAGGTCATATTAACACGTATAAGACATTTGAAATTAAATATTAGATTGGTGTCATGTAAACAAGATGATTAGCTTAGGTCCATATTGGACATTAAAAACTGTTACATCTTTTCTTATGATATACAATGGCAGCATTTGTTATTTGTCAGCCAGCACCTGATAAATGACAAACTCTCTGTGGGAGTAACTGTATCTCTCTGCTATCCAGCAGAAGGAGAGTTTGTTGCTTGATATAGACTGATTGCTCACATCTGTGACTCATTATTTATGGTTTACTTAAACCTAGAATTTAACCTTACAACAAAGGCTAACTTTGTTGTAAGGTTACCTTTGGATATTATATTTGGTGGTCCATGGCAATATTTATGAACTGATCCAGTGCCCAGGATTTGCTGTCACTATTTTACTGATATCTTATCTGTGGTTGGTAGCATAGTGTTAGAGAATGGCTGAATTGATAGAAAAGTGGACAGAAAAGTATGATTCCATGGTGTTTTTCTTCGAAACTGCCATTATATCCAGCCTGCTACCCTCAACTATGTGAAAACGAAGGTGAAAATAAGCCTGGCTGTTATAAGAGGCTTTGCTGCCCACCAAGCACACACCAGCGACTTAATGCCCTGCAACTGTTCGTTCACAATCTGTTAAGCTGATAATAAGAGACACATCTGCACTGACCAAAGAATCTCGCTGATGAAGATAACGATACTGACCTCTCTGTATGACTTCATGACATCACGTTGCAGCAGTGTACATAATTATGATACAGCCCATGTGTGAGCAAGTGGAGGTATCACAATATGTTAACGTGTTGTAAAGTTGAATATCCGGAAAACATTTTCTCAATTCAGGTTTATGGAAAGCCTAATGCACTCACTATGGGCTCAGTACCAAATGACCCATGGTCAGATAGCAGGGCAGGGCCATGGGTTGGAAATCTCTACCCATTTTCATTTGCATTTGAACTTTTGTCTATTGTTTTTATTAACATTTCTCTGTATGTGTTTTTGGATGTTTGCCTGAATATTTCCACTTGATATTTTCTCTGTCTTGGATTCAGATACATTAAAGATTTCCCCTGCTCATTACCTCTTGTGTCTCTGAAAGTAGTCCTAATGGTTGGATTTCAGTGCTTTCATACATGATTTGAATTCCTAATCTGGTTATTACCTCATAACGGCTAGACTGAATCACATATTTTCCCCTCTCGTCGTGAATACAATTGTGCTATTGACCTGATTTCTGGTACCTGTCACCCCTGGGAAATAATTTCTTTTTTCTTTCAGATAGTGAGCTATTTATGTGGATGAAAACTTTAGGGAAGCAAACAGAGGTAATATATTTTCACCAATATGGACTTTTGTATCTCCAAGAAGGAGACAAGTGGAACATGGCCCCTTGTTACTATGAATACATGGCAATGCTTTTAGGATTAACTAATGCCATTCTAAACCTTTATCCTTTAAGCTGATAAATGTTGTTAAACTTACTAACTGTTAAATGACATACCTTTAGATAATAGGCAAAATATTTACCAAGCAATCCAATGTTATAAATTTCACCCAGTCTTTCCTTAAAGTTGGCTACAAAACAAAACTGATACTATATGTAGTTCTGAAAACTGCAGGCTTTCCTGAACTGAAATATATTTACCTTTTGCATGTATCTCAACCAGAACCATGTCACATTCCTTCACTCACTAAATCTGCCGCCTTTCACCTCCGTAATATTGCTCGTTTACGTCCCTTCTTAAATATCAATGACGCTGAGACACTGGTTCATGCCTTCATCACTTCTCGACTCGACTACTGTAATTCTCTTTTCTATGGTCTACCAAACACAACATTAAATAAGCTCCAATATATCCAGAACGCTGCAGCTAGGCTTCTCACGTTTTCTAAGAAATCCTCTCATATTACTCCCATCCTACACAGACTTCACTGGCGACCCGTTCGCTCTCGTATTCAAGACAAGATTCTCCTCATCACCTTCAAAGTACTTCATGGTCTCGCTAAGGGCGCTATATAAAATAAACTTATTATTATTATTATTATTATTATTATTATTATTATTTCACCATTTTCCAGCGATTTTCAACATCATATTAATGAGAAATCCAACACAGAGACAATGGTTCATATGGAGGACTCAAAGTCCCAGAATGCAACGCGGCTACAATGAAGTTACTGCAGAGACTTAGCTTAGTTAGTTAACTAGCTAGTTAGCTAGTATCTGCCAGATTACAACAGCGATTATGTTGATGGCAGTATTAGCGTGAAAGTCTATGTTTAGAAGCTGATCTGTTTGAGAGAGCTGGACAGATTAAAGGACTAAAGCGCCGCCGCATCACTTTCTTTAACTAGTCTGTTAATCGACTCAACTCTTCCATAAAATGTTTTTCTATCATGCGAGCCAATAAAAACAGAGCAATCAGTAAGCTGTAAGCAAAGTATTACAGCTCAGCCGTGCAATTAACTTCCAACAAAGTAATGAGTTCGCATGGAACGGCTGTAGATGTTTAATCAGATGATGGTAGGGGTTCGTTTTGATGAGCTGTGTACAGTAATTCGATTCTTTTGCAATATCTCTGGAAATGAGCACACCAACCACGAAGCAGACTTGAAATCGAGGGTGTGTGTGGACGTTTTAGGAAGTGTTGTGTACTTCCAGGGTGCCATTTTTTACCTTGTTTGACGCTAATCCTCTTTCCCTGACTGATCCCTGTGTTGGGTAGAAGGTAATATCAAATCCTTCATTTATCCTGCAAGTGATGATGGAATATCTTCCTCCAGCCGACTGTAGAACGCACCGCAGTGTGGTTCTCCGCTGGTTCCACGTTATCTTTTCCACACTTTATTTCAGCTTGCGCTCAAAGCGGCTCTGCGTAGTCGCTGTAATTGTTACATTAATGATGCTCAGCGTGCATGTAAACAGACCAGACACTAGGATGGAGTGGTGCAGCAGGTATCTCACAGCTCCAGGGTCCGTGGTTCCATCTGGAGCTTGGGTTACTGTGTGTGTGTGTCTGTGTGTGTGTGTGTGTGTTATGTCAACATAATATCTCGTTATTTGGAATTAATATCTCATTATTTTGATTTAACTCATTGTTTCAAGATACGTAGTTATATAAGTATGTTATGTTAAAATAATATCTTGTCATTTTGACCTAAAAGCTCATTATTTAAGATAGTATGTTGTTAATTTAACTTGATATCTTTGGTTTTTTTTTTCAATTTAACATCTTATTTCAAGGTAGTATGTTGTTATTCTAACATAATATCTTGTTATTTTGACTCAGTGTCTCATTATTTGAAGATAGTATGTCCTTATTTTAAACTTATCTCGTTTTTGTCACATCTGGTTCCACCACTGATCCAGAAGCCACCGTTCTCCATCCTGATCCGAATCCGGCCCGGACTTTACAACTCTCACACTCACCTGAGCTCTAACACACCTGTTTCCTGTTTTGAAATCAACTCAGTGTGTTTAAAAATCCAGTTCTCTGGGAGGTTTTGCTCTTTATTCCATGCTGCCATTTTAAGCGTTATTTCTTGTTTGTCTTCCTAATTTAAAATTTATTTATTTTTTAGCTAGTTTCTCCATATCACTCTGTCTGCCCAATCATTTGACTTTTGCCAGTATTAAGCACGGTTCTGCCTGCCGATTGGGCCTGTTAGTAAAGATTTTACTCACGATGACCTCCACTTGCCTCTGAATTAGTGGCCATTATTTTGACTTAATATCCTCATTATTTGAAGATAACGTTGTTATTTTATATGAATATCTCATTGTTTTGATTTAATTTGTTATTTCAAGATAAATATACCAATATTTTGAGTTAGCATCTCATTATTTTGACTTAATGATGCATTAGGTGTGGTGTGAATGAGTGTGTGCATGGTGTTCTGTGATGTTCAGGATAGGTTAAAGTGCTTGCTAATGCTAATCATTTAAGGAAATCTGAGATTGTTAGCCTGCTAACTCATCCGCTTGAACTGAAGATTAGGTTATAAGCTTTGGTTTGTATACAACCTTCCTTTTGGGATCTACAGCAGAACGCAGATGTTTAATCGTTTGACATTTAGCAGACGTTTCAGTCCCGACGGGAAATGTTACATGATGATAGACAGCACCCACTACTTAATCTTATGCTTGACATTTTTTGGGCCTGCAGCCTGATCCACTTAAATAAGAAGCTGACAGCAGTGGAAAAAAGCAGATGTGGTGGCAACACAAGGCACAGAACAGTGTGGGTTCTTAAATAAGTCTCCTCACTGTCCCAGTTTGCGGGATTTCTCGCCGTCAGGTGCCATCGCTCAGAGGTTTATGTAGAGCACAGATGTAAATAAGACTCACTGCACGGCTTTGCTCGAGGATTAGGCTCTCCAGTGCCGGAGTTGGCCAGGATTTAGTAAGTGCACATCATGATGTGTCACGGTACTGGTTTCTACACAGTAGGGACGAGCGTCTAGAGTGTCTATCGAGTAGCGGCTGGTGTTGAAACGCCACCGAGGCGTGCAGGGTGAGTCAGTGCAGAGACGGGATGCTATCAGGAACAGCGGTGCCCTCTGAACTGCAATCACCCAGGTTGAATCCTGCTCCAGCTTCCCGCAGCTGTCTGTCACAGACACATACGAGAACACATAGTGGGGAAAAAAAGTCATCATCAGTTTCCATTGATAGCGGCGTGACACGTGAAATGGCTTCTTTTGTGCCTCCTCCTGAGTGTCGATCTGAACCGAGCCATGTCGCCTCCTCTGTCTTACTCTCATTCCCAACGCAGAACCCTGTTCACGTCGCTCTGCATTACATCTGCATAACATCTGCACATGTTTGCCTATGACGCACAAATATTTGTATGCTCCGGGATGATAGGGCAAATATGCAATGCATCACTCAGAGGAAGCCGTCTGAAAGCTGATTACCTACCGCTTTGATTGAAGCACGATTCACTTTGCAACACTTCTGAGATCCGGCAGCTGGGGACTGAATCTTGGTAAAGTGGAAAGCAGAATGTGTTGCAAAACAGATTTTCTATTATCTACTGTCTGGTGTATAAGGCTACATGCTGAAGCACTGACATTTTTGTTCCAGGGCAGTGGTAAAGCCGAGATTCTCTGATAGTCACCAGATGTTTATGGGTTCAAATCCCAGGAGAAAGTGAAGAGCCCCTGAGGAAAAAAACCTTAAAGCTGGATCAACTATTGGAGGGGAAAAAAGAATAAAATCTGATTCTGTAACAGGCTAAAATGTTATTATAACATATATTTTCCATGACTTGGCCTGCTATAAGGGTGATAAAGTGTGAAAGAACTTTTAAATTAATTGGAAATTCTTAAGCAGGTGTAGAATAACTTTCTTTGGGAGGTCTAGAGTGACCCATCTCATTTTTAGCTTTTTATTTCATTTTTTTTATTATTAATTGAAATGCAGTCTCTGCCTGACTACATCTGCCAAAACGCTGAAAGAAATATTTTCCATGTCTCATTAGTCCTGTCTCTTGAAGCGATGCTGGTAACCATAGGGACAGAATGGGAATTTCCACCTGTATTTGGATTTTGCAGCCTCAAAATAATAATAATAATAATAATAATAATAATAATAATAATAATAATAATAAGCCACCTGTATTTTGGCTTTGCAGCTACTGTGGAAGGAGATCATGGAGCCGTAGGCGTAGCTCCAGAAACTCAGTGCCAGGTTTGTTGTGGGTGACACACTTAGCATCCTGCTCTGAGTCGTGCCCTTTGAAACATTCCCCTTCGAAATGCTCTGAACGTTATACAGGAAGAGACCATTTTCAGGACAACAACGAGATCTCTGATGCGCCATTGCCATCTACAGGACCAACGTGGAACTAAAGCTAAAGTTATTAAACACTGCAGCTGTGGTCACAGTTTGGTTATTTTCTGGATTATGTCTGTTTCCGGTCCATGTAACTAGATTTTGGATGAAATGGGTTTCATTGAAAGGCGTGCTTATAGGAAAATAATCAACAGCGGGGTGCTGTGATGAAGCATAATCGCTGTTACCGCACCAAAGTTTTCCTATCACAGCTCATTCCGAAGTGTTTCATTCCACTTACACTGCAGCAATTTACCAACAAGTTATTTTTTTTTATTTTATTAAAGCATGACATCACCTTTCACAGAGGGATTTTCCTTTAATAGATTAATAAGAGATGTGTCGCAAATGAAGTAGCTACAAATGAGCTGTGGCCGAGTTAGCTAGTTAGTAACCCAGTGGCTAGCTAGGAGAAGAATAGTTTAACCAGCTAATGTTAGCTGATAGCTAGTGTCATATGTTCAAGCAACACTTACATAAAAGTGAGTCAACTTGTGAGGTAAATAAATTCATACAGCAGGTACATTTGGTTACGTGACTAAGCTAGCAAGCTAAGTAACAAGAACGGATTTGGCTAGAAACTTTAGCTCATACGTTTTATCTGTTTATAGTTAGATTTAATGTCGTGGAACATTATGAACGTTACGTGGAGAATAATGTCGTCTTTGAGACAAGTTCCTGACATCACTTAAGTCCTAGCAGCCTTAAACTGCCTCACAAGCCTCTCTTTTTTTTCTCTCTTGAAGTTAATAAGATAAAAAAAAAAAACGCAGCTTGTCACGTGAGAAACAGCAAAGCAAAGACTTTCCTAACTGTTACGAAGCACTGACACTGGAGATTCTTTCCAAAAATGTTACAAGAAACTTCTCCATGTCAACGATTATATGCTTTTCTTTGTTAAATAACATCACATTATTAAAGATTGTTCACCCTGTCGTCCAGAGAACGCAAGTTCGAGTCCTGTGGCTGGGAGTCCAAGAAAGGAAAAACTGGCTGTGCTGTCTGGGTGGGAGGGGCATACTCTCTCTTCTCTGTAAACCGAATCGAAATTAGCCATGCATGCGTGAGCTTAAGTATGAGGAAGAGGGCAGATAGCGCTTTTTTCCGAGTGTGTTATCCTGCCCTGTGAGGCAGCATGAGCAGGAGGAGAAAGGTGTGGTTGGCTGTCTTCACGTCTCAGAGGAAGTACGTGTTAGCCTTCACCCTCCCAAGTTAGTAGCTCCTGGATGCTAGGGGAGAGTGGGTGGGAATTGACCAAGACTAAATTAGTGAGGACAATGAGGTATGAATTCAAATATCTCTATCTAACAAACCTAGGTGTTCAAAATATCTGGCATCTGAATTGTATGCTAATATTTTTAATATGGGGAACCGTGTTAAAAAAAAAATTCTTAAAAACAGTGCTGGTGAGAATGTGTGCTCAGTAACACTAAAAAATCTTAAACAAACTCGATTTTTTCCACCACGTTCCCCGTCCTCAGCCAACCCTGAGCGTCATTCGCTTCATGATTAGATTTCTGACCGAGCTGCCATCTGGAAAGCAGTATTGACGAAACACAATGTTCAAAAAAGTGTGTCATAACTGCGTTAAATGAGCCGCAAGCTGGACCCGAGAGCTCTGGAAAAGGGTTACACGCTCTCGTGAGATGCCTTTTTTACTGTTTCTTTAGGCTTGGGTTTGTTTTTCTCATCAAGAGAGCCAAAGAGAACCTCAAAAACGCAGATTGTCATCTGTTGGAAATAAGACAGCGCTGAACAGCTGAGAGTTAAATCGTTCCAATGTGTACAGCAGAGGAGCGTTTTAGAAGACAAAGGCTGCCGTGTTCCCTGAGGCAATACGTCCGTATCTTCCATTCGGTGGTGTTGCTTTATTTATCGCCTCAGGGTGAATGAAACGCTTGATTGCCCGCCGTTTGTGCTTTGTTATTCAAATGTGGAGCTCTGAAGTACAGAGAACCGCACTTTTGTACCTCAGGTG
Source organism: Pangasius sanitwongsei (assembly GCA_037576675.1). Classification (NCBI taxonomy): domain Eukaryota; kingdom Metazoa; phylum Chordata; class Actinopteri; order Siluriformes; family Pangasiidae; genus Pangasius; species Pangasius sanitwongsei. The sequence goes on along the minus strand of CM075024.1, from coordinate 2,561,259 downwards.
ATGTTTGCAGAGCCTGTAATGGTGTCCTCACTGAGAGGTTCCTCTGGGGAACACGAAGGTCTCTACTCGCATGCAGAATGTGGAAAATGTTACAGCCATTTCTCTGGATAATGGCACCGGAATGTTCGGACTGGAAAACTCAAGAGAGAGACACAGCGCCTGAGACGGAACTTGTAAAATCCACAGTGACCCACCGAAGGTTTTATAGACATGGCAATAAAGTCAGAAAAAAGGGTTCTTTTGGGGTTCTTTGGAAAGGCAAGGGTTCTTAGTATTCTAGCGCAGGGTTCCTTGGAAGTAAAAACCTAAGAACTCTATATGGTGGTACACTTTTAAAAAACAAAACTTCCTCAAGGTTTTTTTCTATAGTTAGATGGTATAATCCTTTTAGTTCTTTAGTTTTTTAGTTCCAGTTTGGTTTTATTTGGAACCATTCTGATACAGAACCACTCTGTTGCAGGGCTGTAATTTTAAGTGTTCCCCCCAGATGGATGGACCAAAGAATGGCTTAGGGAGCTACACTTTTAGAAAAAGGGTTCCTCGAGGGTTCTTTGGATAGTTATGTGCTTTACATTGTTTAGGTTCTATATGGTACTGTTCGGATACAAAAGCATTATGTTGTATGGTTTTATCTACATTCTTGGGGTTCCCCTAGAAAACAAAAAAATGGTTCCCCGAGGGTTCTTTAGGATAGTCAAAGGTTTTTAGCTTCCTAAATGGGTTCTACCTGTAATAAAAGAAACCCCCTTGTTGAAGGGTTCTACATAGTGTCCTAGATGTAACCTTCCATCCTAGGTATGGTTCTTTGGATAGTTGTTCTTAAGGTTCTGTTGTGTTAAGCTTGCTAGAGTGGTTCCCTGTTGTGATATTGAAATGCTATGTTGTATTTTCTACGTTGTACCCTTAAAGGTTCCCTCTTTCAAGGTAAATCGAATAGATAAACCAAACACTTTAGGGTGCTACACTGGAAAAAAAAATTCCCCAAGGGTTCTTTGGATAGTTAAGAGTTTTAAGCTATCTAGAGTGGTTCTACTAGGAACCTTTTTCTAATACGTAAACACTCCATTGTAGGGTTTTATTTAGAACCTTTAAGGGTTCCCCCAGATGGACAAACTAAAGAACATTTTACGGTGCACCACTCTCAAACAAAAGGGTTCCTCAAGGCTTCTGAACAGATAAGAATGATTAGTTTGCTAAAAAATCTAGAAGAGATTAAGTCTGGAACCCTGTAAATGGATGAATGGATGGATGGATGGATGGATGTTGATAGAACCTTTGAGTAACCATTTGTTCTCAATGTAGCACCTGAAAGCATTTTCAGGTTGTCCTTCTCGGAGAACTCTGAAATTTCCTATCTATCTATCTATCTATCTATCTATCTATCTATCTATCTATCTATCTATCTATCTATCTATCATCCATCCATC
>CM075024.1:2530303-2559732 GCA_037576675.1 Pangasius sanitwongsei | reverse complement strand
CATCCGTGATCTTTCTTCATTACAGGATTTCAAAACCCACCTTAAAACACATCTTTTTCTTTCTTGTTTTTCTGATCCGACTGTATGACCTGATTCATGCCATGGATTTCTTGTTTATTGTCTTTTGTTCTTTGTCTGCTGGGTTTTTTTTTTGTGTGTGTTTTTTTTCTTCCTCCTCCATATTGTAAAGTGACCTTGAGTTTGCAGAAAGGCGCTATATAAAATCAACTTATTATTATTATTATTAGAAGTTCAAGGAGATGGAGAGCTGGGTGCATGTTGCTACAAAGCCATGACATCTAAATAGTCTTGAAGCCATTTTAAGAAATGCTTAAATTAATCATTAAAGTAAATTTTGCAAGATTTCTGCTTATTAGCTATTATTTTCATGTGGTCACTCAGATAATGTTATTCTCTGTGGCCAAGGACCTGAGTGTATAACCCAAAATGCACTCATTTTTAACAGTAAAAATTAGCTGAAAGCCGTGGTGTGGATTAAAAAGGTAACACTAAAAAGACTGCCTAATGAACTAAGCCACCAATCGTTAGAGTGCCTATCTACTTAGTGTTTCAGTTAGCTTTATGCATCTTGTATAAACCACTAATTATCTGATTAGTTATGAAGCTGGCTTTTAGAGACTAAATATTCACATTCATAAATACTGAAAGTTTTGTTTCTTCTGTTTGATGCAGCATGCATTAATTCTGTCACACATGACATGCTCTTTGAAATTCCTGATGGCTGTTACTTGCTTAAAAGCACTCTGCTTGGATTTAATGTGGATCTTCTGATGAACTCGTAACACACTGACCTTTCAGATGTCAGCAAATTATAACCACTCTCAAGGCACAAACGTGTCGAGGATGTGTCCGGTTGTGTTCATTAAATTATGCCTTTGCCTAATTTATGGAGGGAGATGTTGAATGCTTCATCGACTTCCAGTTTAACCCCAACGCTCTATCATTCCGCTGCGCTAAAATATAAAAACCCTGCTATAACTGTAGCGCACACGTTTGGGCTTTATTAATTCAGCACCACGGACAGTTCCTAAGAGCCTCACATGCTCTCATACTGAGTAGTTCATTAATCTTTTAGAAATCAATGTATTATGATAACGTATGTACAGGATTTCTCGAATGTGCTTGGGAACATGTATATATTTTCTTTATATTTTAATTTTTCTGAAGTGTACTATTTTTTTCTGTATTCGGTTACTGTGTCAGAGTTTGAGTGTCTATCTAGAATCGAGATCCTACTTCCTACACACTTATTACCTCTGAACATTTGATGCTTAAAGCTGTCATGAATCATTTCATACCCGCAGTACTGTGACACCTTTTCATTCATTCGTCTCCGGGAAGAGTATTATCCTGCACTGTATCCAGAGCCTACCCCAGGAACATTGGGAATGAGGTGGGAATACAACCTGGATGGGAACGCCAGTTCATTTGCAAGGCATCATGCGCACACACACACTCACTCACCTAGGGGTAATTTAACATAGCCAACCCACCGAACTGGAGAACTTGGAGGACACCCACAAGGACATTGGGTGAACATAAGAAACTCCACACAGACAGTAACATGAGGAAACTGGGGTAAGTGGAGACCCTGAACCTTGTATGGTGGCAATGCTACCTGCTGCATAAGGTCCTTTAAGGTACAGTTAAGTGTTCTTGGCTGTCTAATGGAACCCTTCTGTTAAGAAAACACTCTGTTGCAGGGTTTTACACAAAGTCTTAAAGAGTTTCCCCAGGAGAACAAACTGAAGAACACTTGAGTTCCACAATTAACAAATTTCCTTTTTTAATAAGAGTGTAACCTAAGAATATAGTGCTTAGCGTGCAATGTGAGACGGGTTCTTCAGGGGTTCTTTAAAATAGGTTCTTTCAAATGTTTATTTGGTTTTAAGAGGTTTTTTCTCAAAGACTGTGGCAACTAATGTTACTGGAGTATAATTTCAGTATACTCTAAATATGAAGACTCAGCAAGGGTTCTTTTGGAGGCTTATTGGTTCTACCTTTTTGTGACATAGAACCTTTAAGGGTTTCGTAGAGAGACAAGACGAAGGAATTTTGGTCCTAATCTTATGGGAGTTGTTGTTCCTCTTGCGGCTGCTCCGGTTAGGGGTCACCACCGCAGATCACTGGTCCGCATATTTTGATTTCAGCACACTTTTTATGCCAGATGCCCTTCCTGACGCAATCCTCCCCAGTTTTATCCAGGCTTGGGACCAGCAGTGAGAGCGCACTGTTGCATGCAGCCCCAAAGGCTGGGGTTGGTTCCCTGGCTGGGAATCAGTAGTCACAGCATTCAGCACAGCAGTCAGAACGCTAACCACTAGTCCTCCGGGGACCCCTAATCTTACTGGAGTGTGATATCAAAAATAAAGTTTCAGCAAGGGTTTAAAAGAGTTCATTCTTTGAATGGTTATTGGTTATGCTTTTTGACTTATTGGTTCTTTTGGTTGGATGCTTTCTAAAGTTCTTCTACTGCAGTGGAACCTTTAAGCATTCCCTAGAGGGACAAACTGAAGGAATTTTTTAATGATTATTGGTTTCTAAAGTTTGTTTTCTGTATCTTTATAGGCGCATGATTTCGGTATACTTTAAAGCTGAAGATTACACAAACGTTCACAAAGCGTTCTTTGGATGCCTATTGGCTCTAGCTTTGGGTCTAAAGGAGTTCTACTTGGAACCATTTGGGAAAGGGGTCATCTCTGTTGTAGGGTTTAAGGAGGGAAAAACTGAAGAATTCCTTAGGGCCCCAAATTTGTTGGTTTAGACAGAGTAATTTTAAGACTGTAATTTGTCACACTGTACGAAATCCCGGTAAAATGTTGTCGCACAGTTCGTTATAAAATTCTATAACAGATAACGTGCATGATGTGTGTTCTCCATCTCGGATTACACGTTGAAGATCCTCTAATGATAGACCTGCAATTGTAATTACAGAAGTGCAGAAAACAGGCTCGCGTAAACACAAACGTTCTTCAAAGGGAGCTTACATTCAAGGTATTCAAGTTCATTTTTCTGTCCATTAGTATGTTTGGTTTACGTTCCTCCGTATTTGTAGCAGTCCCATGAGTCTGGGGGTCATCCTCCGTGTTCCTCCTATAGACAAGCATCACAACAGTGCTCACAATCTGAGACTTTAATCAAAAAGATTTCTGACACTCTGCTGTCTTCGCTTGCAGTGATGCCAAATCGATTGCCACATTATGCATTCTAAGATCAACTATCTCAACTCACCGCCAAAGAATTTTTGGTGTTATTTTTGTCTGAGGCAGCAAAATGGATAAGTATGGTTTAAGAGTAGAAGACTTTGAGGTTCTTGTTGAAGATTATGATTCTTTTAGGAGAACCAGCTAAAAGATGTTTTGTTTTTAGAGAGCAGTTTGTGTGTGTGTGTGAGAGAGAGAGAGAGAGAGAGAGAGAGAGAGAGACTTCTGAGTTGCTTGTATAACCTATAGATGGCAGAAGACTCCATCCTAAAGCGCACATTTCACAGCACGCTTTTAGATCCGAACTCGATTTCCATTCTAAGCAGACTCCACACATCCGCAGCTAGGAAAAGTTGCATGCTTATCACACGCATCAAGGCTCGCGCGCTCCGAGTTTCTGCTTTAACACGTCTTCTCTAGCTGCTTTAAAACGTGTCAGGAACCTGCGCGCGCGGATCAGACCTTGGAGCATTTTTTTTTTTTTTTTTTTTTGGGTGTGTGTGTATGTGTGTGCGTGTGTGCATGTGTGTGTGTGTGTGAGAGTGAGAGAGAGAGAGAGACTATTGAGCGCTGATTAAAAAGCGGCACCCGCATGCTGTCGGGTGGTCGCCTCGTGCCGAGGAGCTCCGGAGGCGCGCGCACTGCACTCTGTTCCCCCGTCGGCCGAGATGGTTGAGTCCTGTCCCCGCGTCTCGCGCACCAAATCGCCGTAACGCCGCTCTCTGACCGCTCAGCACCAGCCTCTCCGCGCGGGGGGGAAACAGCCCGGTTTTTTTCGCCAAGACGCTCCGACATGACAGAGGCTCGCGGTGGATTTGTACTCCTTTCCGACGGAGGATGCGTCCGGTGCTCTTCTCGCGCGGACTCTTCTCGCGCCAAAGCGGCCAGGATCAAAGGCGGATTTGTCATTTGGAGCGTCGTGTTTTCGCTGATGTGCACGCGCGCGCACGGTAAGCGGGCCACAGTGGCTCCGAAAGGGCGCTGATTTGCACCGACCTGCGGTTGCATTTTATTACGCGTTATTACGCATCATGAAATAAATGAATTCATATTGATTAAGAAAATACATGCATTGCTTATTTATTATTATTATTATTATTATTATTATTATTATTATTATTATTATTATTATTGCATGTAGTGCCAGTGATCTTGTGCATCTCTGGATCCCTGTCTGCATAATGCATTAACACCTTATTGGACGTGCTGGAGGCTGATGCGCAGTGTTTTGCAGTGTTGAGCAATTTCATCCAAATCTCAGCAGGGCTTTATTGCGTTTATAAGCAGTCATTTCCAGTAACACGGTGCTGGTGTGGATGATAAACTACACCTTATGCTTAAGGCTGTGCTTTTGTCCAACATGTCAGCGTCTAAACGCGTTAACACGGTTAGCAAAATTTGATCTGATTATAAAGTTTTGCAGTGAAAGGGAATTAAGTTTGCCATCACAAAAAAAAAAAAAAAAAAAAACACCCCCAAACTTCAATAGAAATGAGTGCTGTTTAAAAGTTTTAAAGGCGCACGGATGAGAAAAGACACTTAAGTTTTGGAGTTTGGTTGACGGTGATAGATGACGCTGAGTGGAAATGGAGGATGGGGCCACACTCTTTGATCGCGCGCAGCTGTGGAGGTGAATTGTTGCGCGCGCATGCGCAGACGCGTCTGCGTGACAACGCAGTCCACACAGGAGCGTGAAGTACGACATGAGCCTTAACGTTTAGAAAGAAATCAAAGAACGCAAGCACTCTGTTTCTCCATTTCTTTTGATCTCTCTGTTTGGCACACTTCCTGCTCATCCTCATATCCTTTCAGCTGTAGGAACCCTTTTCATTCTCTGGTTGTATTATTAATTATTCATGGTGCATACCTCTGCTTTGCCTTGTGCGTGCTGCATAATGTAGTCTTCATCATCATCTTTGTGACTGTCTTTACTTGGCATTCTGAGATCAGGCCAAGCTTGGCAAACATGCATGTGCAGAAAGGTTAACCATTCACATGGTCATGATCTTTTCCCCCATATGATTATTCTCGTCATTATTTCCTGTCATATTGGAAAACACTGCCCATGCCATGTTTGAACTCATTTTAAAGTGAATTCTACGATAGATGTGACTGTCTTTATGACCGGGACTTTGTGGCAGATCATCCAACTGGTGTTCCCTTGAGTATTTAGTCATTTATGTAGCCTATAATGTGTACGCTTCAATTATTTTAGTTGCTATGAATCCAATATTTCTTGTCACACTGATCATGTGTGAACTAATTTTGAAAAACAGCATATGTGAGTGTTTGTGAATCTTATGCTAGGTGAAGTTATTTATTTCTTTTTCACTAGGGGCAGAGTTGAATTGAGTGTGTATATGGCACACTTTCTTGGTTTCAGAACGTAGGCGTTTCGACCACTTCTGCATGATATGATCTTGCTCTTAGTCATAAAGCGCAAAATTGCAGAGCTGAAAAAGTAGTAGATTTGTGTCAATAGACCAGTAATCAGTGACAAAGTGGTGTGATGTGGCGTGACTTGAAGCAGAGTTACTCCAGAGTTGATTATTTTCTAATAAAAGCTTGAACTGATGTGTTTTATTCCTTCTAACTGATGTGTTTTATTCCAGGCTGCTTGTTCAAATCAAGTGACAAGTCAGCTAGGCTGATAATTCTAAGAATTCGGTTACAAATATAAGAACTTCTATAATGGTGGGTTTTGATTTCCAATACTGTAAGAAAATTGAAAAAAAAAAAAATCCTGCACCACTGTCTATGCTTCATGAATGCCTGGGGGTCTTTCGACCCCACTTTGAGAGTCACTTGCACTAGACAAGTTAGTTCCTGTTCTCACTTATGTTAAAGCAGTTTATAAACAGTTGTTCCCTCACTAACCTCTCTTTTTTTCTCTCTGTCTCTTGAAATTAAGAGAACAGGGGAGAAAAAATAGCTTGTTTTGTTATAGAGGAATCAAAATATGTAAACTCCTCTGTCCTGAAGACTTTCCCATGGCGGAAAAACGTACCGACTGTTACAAAGCATTGATACTGGAGACTCCTTCCATAAATGTCAAATTAATGTCTCTATAAGGATATATGTATATATATATATATATATATATGTTTTTTTACATACATTTTTTTGGTTCTTATTATTCTAAGATTATGTAATTCGTCTGCCATACAAGTCATGTGAATTAACTATTACTATCAAAACAAAAACATATAATAATTCTTATCAAAGCATAATTTCCCCCATCATGAAGACTTTCCAGTGGCAGAAGTAGCTTTCAAATGACACTAGCCCCACGCCGCTGCGATCTACAGTGCCCAAGGAAGAGGTAGAAGAACCCGGCATTTTAGCCGACTTTGGAGCTCTATTTCCATTCAGAATGATGCCTCAGATGCTGCTACGGAGCTCATTATGTTTCCATCGATCATTTTCCCTTGGTCAGAGACTTTGTTTATTCAATCAAATGTTTGGGAGAATTTATAAACTTATTCATTTATTTTTAAAATATAGTGAAACCATAGTACATTTTGTTTACAATATTAAATCTCTGTTTGTAGCAAGTTATCATTTGCCTAGTTTTATACAAAATGCACATTGTTTCGCATTGTGTATGATTCAGAAATAATTTCAGTCATCATCTTTCTTCATTCAAATTTTATTTCAAAATATTCAGAAAATTGAATTGAATCAAATCATGAAGCCAGTATCGTGAATCGAATCAAATCATGACTGGAGTGTGTCGTTACACCCCTAGTCTAGACCAATCAGAGATGGGAATTCAACAGCTCTGTGATATAATGCTGCAGTTCCACCTGTCTTATTGAAGATATTGTTACACCAGTGAACAGTCCACCCAATAAAGACTGTGGCGCTCTGCGAAATCCATCTTAGAGTGTCAATTATAATGTACAAACTGTAATTAACGTTCTTGTCTGAGCAGGCTGCCTGTATGACATGCTCTAAAGTGCAAAATCAAAGTGAATTAAATTATAATTGATGCTCATACAAGTACGGTGCACTTTATCATAGTCATATCACAGTTACATGAAAGACAAACCACAGACTGTAGGCGTTCTCCTTTGCTGAAGTAAATAACACCTTTCATTAGCTTCCGCACTGAATTTGAAGCTCAAATAAACCAAACATTAACTCAGAGCTAAACAACTTCTGTCACTGTACTTTGTCTAGTGGCTTTCTAAATTGGATGATCCTCGTGCCAACTTTCAAATTAAAAGCGACTGTACGCTGACCTCGAAATGTTGGATGCAACATATGAATACGTTAAAACAGATGGATGAGGCGTGCTGATGCGGAGAAAAACAAATCTGTGGAGTGTGAAGAGTGAAAGTGAGAATAGCATTCTTATGTAGAGACAAACGTTTCTTTGTGTACCCAAGTTAGAAGAGATGAAAGTTAGATAAGATTAATAAGTTAGATTAATAGAAAGCAGCAACGTACTGTATATATCTGATTTACACAACAGTGCTGTTTGAATTCTCAATTCTGATTGGTCAAACGGTGTCAGTTAATTTTCAATACATTTTCTATCACGTTTGTACAGTATTTTATATATACGTATATATGTGTGTGTGTGTGTGTGTGCACTGAAAAAAAGTAACTTGTAACATATACTTGTAACAATTTGCATCGTAACAATTTGCACAAGTTTTACTGCTGTAATCTCAAGTACAACGCACTTGCATTCATCAAGTAAAATCTACTTACTACTAAACATGACATTCGTGATGATATTAAGTAAATGTTACTTAATTATATTTAAGTTATAAGCTATATTTATTTAAAGTAATTAAGTAAAGTCAGTGTAGTTTTTTTTTTCATAGACAGGATCATCAAAATATACAAGACATGAAAATGAAACAATTTGGCCTAACTGTTCAGTTTGTGTATGATCTCAGGACAAATGTGCACGAAGTTACCCCAACCTTTAAATGAACAAGGACAACAAGAAGTTATAATGCTTTAAGAGCTCTAAACGTTAAAACAATGATCTAAAACATTTCGCCACAATGTTATATTACATTACGCAGTGAAGAATACAGAAAAATAACAACAGCCATATTATAGCATGCAAATCTATGTATAGAGTTCTACTTGCATGAATAAGAGCATTAGACCAATCACTCCTCATTCATCGCCCTCAGCTTACACTCCACTGGCTCATCCTGCAGCGTATCCTGGGCCTGACGTGATCCCACAACGCACTGCTGTACTGTTCTGCTTCCTTTTGATAGAAACATATGTTTATAAGACTTTTAACTAACAAACTACAGATGAACTTAAACTTGTTTTTGCGTAATAGAAATGACTTCACTGACAAGACTGGGCTCGCAACTTTTTTTTGGTTAAAATGTTCAATTAAGTTAAATATAATGATAAAAAGCATCAAAATAAAATATATATTATTTAGAATGCTTTATACGGTGAAGGGTTGAGCTCCAGGTGGCATTTCTAGCTTAGGATTAGACACTTGCTAACCTTAAAATATCAGACAGGATATCAGTGTTCGTAAAAATCAAACCATTAAACATTTCATTTTAATCTTGTATGAAGCATCAATACTGAATTGAGTGTGTAAGATTTAGTGCCATTGCAGCTAACTGAATAACGCTTCCCTCACACGTCCCTTTGCAAGCGTGTAGGAGAGCCTACGGTGGCCTTCAGGTAACTTAAAAAAACGCAAAACGCTCTCTCTAGCAAGTCTATCTGTCTGCATCCTGCAGGATTACAAGCTACGCCCCTTACAAGGTACGCCCGCTATTACAAGTTATGCCCACAACAAATACAGCTCATTCTAAGCTAACGAAAACACAACGATTCTTAGTTTCAGGTGATTGTACGCTAATGAAAACATGATTATGAATATTATATTCCATTTCTGCCAATACATCTCCCTAATTCCTACACACTGGTCCTTTAAGCAATGTAAATTGTTTCCATAATGCCATGACTGGTCAGATCTTCCTAGCATAGCAACAGGATAGCTGACAGTAGCATTGCCGTCTGGTACAAGGTGATTCCAAACGTTGCTTCATATGCAGACTAGCTCCGATAAATTACTCGTTACGCAGTATTCAATAGATTTAAGAATGGCTTGACCATTTTTTTCTAGTCAGCAGCATACACATTGGCCAGCATGTTTTAGCAGGAACATGGCTAACGTTATCTGCATTTCCTCTCCTCTGCTTTTGACGACGCTCCCTCTGTCTGGCAACCTTTATGCTTTTAGTTTTATAGAAGTGAAATAAATAGCGAAGCTTTCCTGCACATCCACAAATTTGATAATTGTAATACTGCATCAACATTGTTGATCACTGAGCCAAATTTCCACGATTTCACCTCATCCTAGCTTCATCTGCATTGGCCTTGCCCGTTCACTGAGCTACAACCAGACATTCTCTTTGAGCTTGATGTGTTTGCAAAGTTCTTCCTACGATACTCAGTTTACTCGGGTTGTTTACTGAGTTCAAATGAGACATGAAACAAGTGGAGGTGGATTTACTGGCTTCTGTGTTGCTTTTGCTGCTTTCTTTATTAGAGAAAATAGACACTGATGTTGCGTACTTTCGACTGTATTAGAAGTTTAAAAAAAGAAAAATGTGAATTGGGAAATTAGGAAACATTTCATTGTAAGTGTGGGAAAACGTTGTAAGATGATCTGAGAGGGGAGTCACTCTGGCATGCCGGCATGGACGATATGACAAAAATATCATAACACCAGACTTGAAAACATTTGTATGATACATGATATGTATCACGATATATAATTTAGTTAACAAACTGCCAGCAAAACGAAAGTACTGCATTAAAAACTGTAAAAAAAACCCAAAAAAAACATTAAGAGCTGTTAAACTGAAGCTTGATAATAAGTTCTGTATTAAATAAAAGTATTCTAAGTATTTTAAAATAAAAGTATCTTATTTACTTTTATTTTTTTTAAAAATAATTTAAAAAGTCTGTAAAAAAATCTATTTTATTTAGTTTAAATTAAATTTTAAATTTAAAATTATAACACGATACACAATCAGAAAAGCGTATCATGGCATCATTTATCACGATGTTATATCGTCATATCGCCCAGCCCTATCTGAACTCACCACACTTATCATGAGCTATTTGCACCTCATTGAAATAAAGTTTCCTCCTTGTACTTTTCACGTATTTATTCTGTTGTAAATCACCTACACTCGGCACTATTTTTCAGATTGCACATGCGAATGAATACTCTCTGCCTGGGATGTTAGTAGTAAATCAGGAATCTTTCTTAAAGAAATCGTGCTTGAAGGAAGTGTTTGATAATCAGAACTCACTGCTGAAGGACCTGAACATTGAACACTGAAGGACTTAAACGTGCGTTACTCTCAAACATCTGCTGAATGCCGTATCGCAGAAACTAAGCAGCAGGGGTTTGGGTGTAATTCTGCTTTAGAAGAATGATTGCAGCCCAGGAAATGCAGAAGTGCCAACATTTACGGTTTAGCCGTAAATTAGCATTTACGATGTTGGACCCCTCGCTATAATGATACAAGAGACACCTGAAAACTTTGCTTTTGTGCTTCAATCAGCAGTCAAAACAAATGCGAATAAAATTCGCCCAACAGAAAAGCAGAGTATCGCAGTTTAATCATTTTTATCGTATAGGAAAAGGCTAATCCTTTTATAATCTTCCCACTGAGACTTGTTATTAAAAACCTTAAAATAAAATACAACAAATCTTATATTTCAACCAAAACATAATTTCAAAGTTGTATCAGAGATTTGGAGATTTAGAGTTACTTCTTTATTAACCCCTTGCTCACTTGATTAAAGTGATCCATTTATTTATTTGTTTGTTTGTTTATCTTTCCTGTCTGTTTATTTATTTATCCATTTATTTGTTTGTTTGTTTATTTATTTTTTCTGTCTTTATTTGTTAGTAGGTTTGTTGTATTTCTTCTCTATTTATTTATTTATTTAACAACCAGGTAGCAATACTAAAAACAAGTTCTCATTTTTTCATCTGTATTTTATATATTTATTTATTTATTTATTTATTTATTTATTTATTTATTTATTTAAGAAAAATATTACAAAAATCTTGTGTACTTATTTATTTTCTTTCATGTTTATTTATTTGTTTGTTTGTAGGTTTGTTGTATTTCCTGTTTATTTATTTATTTATTTATTATTTAGGAATTTAATTATTTATTTGGTTTGTTTATTCTATTTTGTCTCTATTTATTTATTTGTTTGTAGCTTTGTTGCCTTTCTTGAGTATTTCTTTATTTGTTTAATTATTTTGTTTGTTGTCTATTTATTTATTTATTGTTTATTTATTTTATTCGTTCATTCATTCACTGAAGGGGAAAGGATGGAGGACGCGAAGGACGCATTTGCTTCTTCGGTAAGACATTTGCTTCACGCTGAATTTATCTAGATGAACTTTGACCGGTGAATTCACAAGGCTGGAACATCCTCTCAACTCCGTTAAGATTTTGGCAGTAAAAGAATTTTTTTTCTTGTTAGCAGTGTTGGCACCTGTGGAGATAGCGTTGTAGCGTTGTGCTTTGTGTTTGCTGTGTTGGAGGGGTTTCAGGAGAGCAATCAGCCAGGAGGAAGTTAACTGTGTTCCTAACATGTGATGTGGGACCAGTAGGACTGAGATGAGCCTCATCTAGCATGGAGAGGTCGTGCGAAAACGTTTTCTAACGCAGAAGGAACCTGCAGGATGTAGTGGAACGTGTTATTTGCTCGACAGCAGCGATGTGGATATTGATGGAAGGCTCGAGCATCAGACAGTGTTTTGTAGGAAGATCAATTCCAGCTTGTTAGAATTCAGCTACAGGTTCAGCGTCCAGGCTAAGCCATCATGTCAGGGTGTGGATGCAGTTTTTCAGTGAAGGTGAAGAGGCAGAGCTGAGCAATGCGATGATATGATATGATATTGTGATATACATTATTATATACATGGTACAGTTATACGTATACTGTATATAAAAGTATTCTAAGTGTTCAATAATAAAAATGACTCAGAACATTTATTATTTTTATAAAATGGCTACACAGTTTGGGAGGGAGATGAAATATCACCCTGCGTATCACGTCATAAATAAGTATTGTGATTTCTTGCAATATTGCGATCCTATAGGAAAAGAAAAGACATTTCAGTTGTATCAGAGATTTGGAGGTCATTACTTCTTAACTGTAAAACTTTACTAGCCCCTTATTCACTTGATTGATAAATTGTAAATTTGTTGTCTTTCTTGTGTATTTTCTTTCCTTATTTGTTTTTTTTGTTGTCTTTCTTGTCCATTTATTGGTTTAACAAAAATCAAAGAATACTAAAAATTACGTCTCCTTTTCTGTCAGTATTTGTTTTTTTTGTATTTATTTATTTATTTGTTCATTTGTTGGTTGGTTTGTTGTCTTTCTTGTCTATGAATTTACTTCTTTAATTGTTTATTTACTTTTCTCTTTTCTCTTTATTTATTAGGTTATTTGTTTGTAGGTTTGTTGTCTTTCTTGTCTATTTATTTATTTATTTATTTATTTTATTTAATACAGATTGAACCATACTAAAATTTCTTTCTTTCTTTCTTTCTATATTGACCAATCCTAAAATATTATTTCTCCTACTTGCACTACTTGCACACCTACATGCACTTGGCTCAAAATAAAAAAAAAAAAAAGAAAGAAAGAAATATTTTTTATAAAACATATTAATGAGATTCAGCAGATTAAAGCCGTCTACCTTCACATGAACACACACAAATCCCTAAACATATAAATGTTCCTCTTTTTCTAAATGTTGTTATTATGGCTAATGACTGAGCTGAATATAAGATGCACTACATGGCACTATAAGTATGTGCACCCCTGACCATCACACCCATATGTGCATGTTGAAAATCCTATTCCAGATTTATTCCCCTCTTTGCTGTTATAATGAGCTCCACTCTTCTGCGAAGGCTTTCCACTAGATGTTGGAGCGTGGCTGTGGGGATCTGTGTTCATTCAGCCACAGGAGCATTAGTGAGGTCAGGCTCTGATGCTGATTGATGAGGCTCCAGTTCCAGTTCATCCCAAAGGTGTTCAGTGGGGTTGAGGTCAGGGCTCTGTGCAGGACGCTCGAGTTCTTCCACTCCAACCTTCACACACCACGTCTTCATGGAGCTCGCTCTGTGCACAGGGGCGTCGTCATGCTGGAGCAGGTTTGAGGAATGTGAAATGACCTTTCAGGGTTGTAGTGCTGCAGCCGTTGATGTGTTTAAATGGAAGGAGACGCAGCACATTTTAATTATTCACCTTCCTGATCGACGCATGTTTTCTTTCTGATTTTTAAGAGGGTTTGCCAAATTTCCTTCTTTGAAATGCACCATGATGTTAAGACGCGGGTTAGAGCATTGGCAGAGATGACTTTGAAATAATTTCCAATACTGAAGGCTCATCCTTGTCTGAACAAACAGTGCTGGAAATGCATCCCTCCTGATGCAGTTTTAATAAGTGGCACTCTTGCTCAGAAATTTGGGCAGTGGGTAACTGGAGGAAAGCGAATAAATAACTTTTCATGAGATTTGATTTTATTGATTGGCAGCTCCTTTGTTGCCTTTGCTTCCGGCTCTATCTAATGATTGCATCCCCCCCTGTTTTTTTTTTCACCACAGCTCAAATTCTTCTCTATCGAAATATCTTCTCCATGAGGAAATGCTGATTTCCCAATTTGCACTAACATGCCTTAACACTCATGATTGCTTTTATTATTTTTTTTTTTGTTTTTGCCTTCTCCTAAACACACTAATTGTGTTAAATGAGCAGTGTCCCAGACGTTTAGGAGTACACGTGCGCTCTTTATTTTTGTCTTTATTTCCTTCTTTAGCTCAGCTGGCAGCATGCGGTTGCTATGGCAGTGTGTGTTGCTGTGCCATGATAATCACAAAATTAATTATAATTGAAACTTTTTTTACACTATTACATTCCGTTGCAACATGTTGGGGGTGTGCCGTTATAGGAAAACAATCAACAATGGAGTGGTGATGAAGCGGAGTTAATGTTACAACCATGCAGTCGATTATTTTCCAATAACGGCACATGCTGAAGTGTTTTATTCCTCTTACACCACAGCGATAGGTCTTATTTCCACTAAAAAGTGACACTTTTTATCAATTTAGGGTAACCTTTAATGTCCTAGAACATCTGTGATACAAGTTAGGTCCTTTTATTGCTCACATCATAGCAGCTATAAACCTTTATTCCTTCCCTTTTTCTCTCTTTTCTCTCTTTTGAAGTTAATAAGACAAAAAAGACACTGGAGACTCCTTCCATAAATGTTTAATGAACGTCTCCTCATCAACAATTTGTTAAATCGGTTTATATACCGTGTGGCACATACGGCATACACGTCCCTGTGTATGTACGTTGTTGCTATAGAAGTGATGATGTATTCAAACGAGTGCATTAATATAAATCTGCAGCTCTTAAAAAATTAATCAACAACTTCTGACCAATCAGAATCGAGTATTCAACAGCACTGCGGTGTAAACTGAGATGAAAAGCAATGAAAGCACTACCCCAGGTCACAAAGGTCTTTTTATTTCGTTTTATTTCGTTTCTTTATTTCTGTTCAAGCATTAAAGCAATCAAAACCCCTAACCGTACACACACACACACCATTATCGAAGTCCCACGTGATTATTGTGAATCGTTCGGATCCTGTTGACTGTCAGGATTGCCATCTTGCCCGTAAACTGAGCTCTCTTCCCCGAGTCTAATGGTTTACACGAGTTGATTATGTGCTCCTCTGGCTCTTGATTATGAACCCAACAAGCGTGAGGTGAACGCACTGCACCGAGCTTCATTCATCCGTGAGAGTGAACGCACACAATGGGGCGCTTGACCTTTCAGAATAAACACACGTTAGAGAGTGAAAGAGCGTGATGGTGATATTATTACAGCCATAACGCCAATGTGGTGATCATCACTTTATGGGTTACATAATTGCAGTGTAAGATGTACTTTTTTTTATCCATTTATAGGTACATTTAATGTTCTGGAATGTCCATGAAACAAGTGAGCTCCTGTTCTCACTTACTTTATAGCAGCTATGAACAAAACATAAAAGCAAACCAAACAACCAACCAAACAAACAAACAAAAAAACAAACCAAAAAATGCCACTTGTTAGCTAGAAATCAGAACATGTACCGTAAACTCGTCTGCTGTGAAGACTTTCCCATGCACAAAACTTAGTTACAATTCTCATCTCACCATACAAAGTAAAGTAACAAGAAGTAACTGTTACTATAGAAACGCCGCTTTGTGTGATTTGTCTACTGTCTGAGCTGCCGTTATAGAAAATTAATCAACACCTTCGACCAATGAGATGCCAGGTAGAATTACATGAAGTTTCTTAATTCTAGAAGTGCTAGTGGTAAAACCAATTGAGTGCAAAAATTTACACCCTCCATGATTTTCTGGGTGTAGAAACTATACCTCTATCGTAAAATTGATCAAAAAAAAAAAAAAGGCAAATTTGAGATTTCAGAAGCTGTGGTATAAATTAAAACAATGGAATAGTGTAACTATTTAATTGAGTGTAAGTGGGAAGCGAGGGGTGTCAAAAATAAGTATGCAGTGTGTGGAAGGGCTTAGGGGTCAAAACTAGGGTGGACATGATAATTGCTAGTTCCATTCATCCTCCATTATTGAAGAGTAATTGCACCGTTCTGATTACAAACCCCTAATTAACTCGCAGGGTAGAAATAATTGGAAGTGGTGGGCCTGGATGAGCGTGCGTCCTCGACCTGTTCAATTATTCACGTGTAATTGAGTCGTTGCAAATATTCCATGTGAAATATTAAATAAAAACGTTGAATGCAGGATGGAAACACGTATGTGCACAGAAAATGGAAGACGGCTTGAGTAAATAACAGACTGAGCTGCAGCCTGCAGCTCTGAATTACAGTACAAGCGCCGCAAAGAAGATAGATGCACTGGGAAATTGCGGTGTGTGTGCGGTTTTAACGAGTTGTAACGTGTGCGTACTGCAGCATTGTCTTCCAGTTCATCATGTTTATTCCTTTCTGCAGCATATTTGCAGAGTGCGATCGTAATCTAAAACGTTCCGCTCGTCTGTGTTTGGTTAACGCTCGTTGTGTTGCAGTGTGCGCCTCACCTGAGATCTGAGATCGTGTTGACTGACGCACTGCTTGAGCTCATTACACACCTCTGTGGACCGCTGGAACACCTCAGGCCCGAATTTAATCTTAGATGGTCATCTTTTATCAAACCAGCAGAAGGTTTATTCATGGCAGGAAAATCACAGCATATCTGTACAAGACAGGAAGTGTTTTAATTGGCTGTGATCGTGCATTATCAGTCCTGTAACATGTCGGATTTAATGCTCCTGAAGACGGGCTGAGAGATTTTCAAATGATTCAGGGGTTCTTGTTTATCTTTTACTCAGACTGATGTGCTTTCCTCTTTTTTTCCCCCCAGTGTCACCACCATTGACTTCTATATTTTTTAAGCTTTGTAACAAATCGATTTCAATTTTTTTTGGACATAATTTAGTAAAAACTCACTAGCCCCGCCCCCTTGAGTCTACTCATAACTTCTCATTTCTTTAATTGCACTACCATTGTTCCTTTATATATATATATATATATATATATATATATATATATATATATTTTTTTTTTAATTTAATAGTTACAGCCCTTTGTCCGATGTTTTTTGAGATGTCTGTAATAAGATCGATGAAGATTCAGACTCAGTCATACACTTGCTGGAAATAAAAAACAAGAATAAAAAAGAAAACAAGATCAAAAATACTATCTTCACTAATATAGCATAAGAGTAGCACTATAATAATTTCATATTTCCTTATTATAGTCTGCCATCATACCCATAACCTGTCACATGATCTGTCCCACTTGACCAGAAGCACCTTGTATTTCAGTTGTCTATAACACAGTTATACATGACAGACCTTTCTTCTGAGTTCCTTCGACAGCCCTCAGTCCCTTTTAGCAGGGACTGAAAGAGAGTGATAAGCATGTGAATGAAACAGTGCAGAACGAGGTAAAATGGGGTTAATAAAAAAGATATGAGGAATGTACATGCCGTGTTGATCAGCCACTCCATGAACGTGATAAGATCGTGGCTTGACCTTTTTTCTCCGCCTGACTGGCTTCAAAAGGCTAGCGGCTATGCTTTGATTGATGCTGATTCATGTAGCGAAGCCCCTGCTGGTTAACTCCCGCGCTACAATCGGTGACAATCGACAGTGAACTTTGAGTTAAAACAGCCGGGACTCAGCATGGTGTGCAGCAATTTTTTGCTGAATATTATGAAATGCTATGAATAGGACGGGAAAGGGATATTGTTAGCAGTCTTGCTTTGTATGAACTCCAGTGACTTCACTTTATTGGGGGTTATATTTTTGAGACTCTACAGTATTCCGGGGTATCCCTGAGGAATGACGTATGACAGGCTAATCTGAAGAATCGATGTGCATTTGGCTAAGTGCCTACAATTTTTAAAAAAAGTCTATTGCTTCACTTGCGTTGAGACAATATAGCGCAACAGTGTTGAAGTCTCTAATCGGATTGGTCAGAAATCAAAGGTTTACGTTAATGTGCGCTGCTAATTTCTAAAGTAATACGTTGCACAGAGAATTGCATGCTGGACATTTTCTGTGATGTTTATTTAGCATTTTTGGAAGGAGTGTTGGTCTAGTGTTAGCTCTTTGTAATATTCCACGGTAGAGCTGCACATTTAGGTTTTCCGCTACAGGAAAGTCTTCGGAATGGAGAATGAAGGAAGGAAGGGTGAAGCAAGGGCTGTTTACAGTGGCTATAATGTAATAAAACATGCTGTTGCAGGAAAATAATCAACTTCAGGGTGGTAACAGTAGCTCCGCTTAATCAGACCACACCGTTGTTGATTATTTTCCTATAACAGTATTCCACCAAGTGTTTTATATGTAGAGATGGCACAGAATCGATACCCAAAATCAGTATGGTGGATCGGACATCGTTGAAAAAATAAACGTATAAAGAGACGTGATCATTTTTTAAAATCCTTTTTAAATTATTTATTTATTTTTTATTACAAGTATTTTTACTTTGTTCTTGGTTATATATTTATATTTATATTTATATCTAATAATACAAGTGATATAATATAAGTGTGTGAAAGCTAAGGTTTTGTATAATTCATATTTTGGGCTATGTATTTTTTAAGGAAAAACATTTTAAAGCTTAGTAGTTTTTAATGAAATCAACAATCGGATGGATATGGCTATCGTCTGATGCCCAAGGTTTCATCGGCAAAGAAAATCTGTTATCATTATCATCTCAAGTTTTATCCCTTACACAGGGTTACAAAGGTATTCGTTCCCTTGAAATTCCCCTTGATGTCATTCTTCCGAATCTCACGACAAGCCCTCTTAGACATATGATTCCCTGAGCGTGTGGAATTTGTCAGCCGCACGCGTGTGGTGTAATAAGATGGAGCTCTGCTGCCATCTTTGCCCCTGCTGCTCTCACACTACAAACAAATCAGTCTTGATGGCCCTCCATACACCAGGTACGGTGAGCGCCAGGATTTCAGGATGGAGTGTATCTCTTTAAACGAATGCTGCATCTGGGCTCCGTCTCTAGCCCGCGTTCTCTCCTCCCTGAATGAGATTGATGTGTTTAGATGCTGATTCATATGACCGACCTGCGTTCTCCCGTCCACCATGCCCGCCGCGCACTTAATACTGTTTCTCTTCACGATTTATGGCGGCCCCGTATCAGCCGTCGTGTTGTCAGCTCTGGGAATAGCGGTGTGTAATCATGGTGATGGGTGGATAAGACGGCACGGTGCATCATGAAAAAGAAATAGAAACGGGTCCCACTGATAAATAAAAATAAAAATGAGACATGTTCATGTCTGCAGTTCTTCATGTTAAAGAAGGTCTCTGAATTCTGAATCGTTCCATTACGGTGCATATGCAGAGCTTTTTTTTTTAAAGCCCTTATCACTTAGTGCTGGATTAAATAGAATGGCTTTAAATGTTCGGGTGCAGAGAAGCGCATACACACGAGCTCTTGTGTAACAGGATGGATGGGAAACGTAAAGGTAAAAAAGTCAGTAAAAACATCTCTTTGCTAATGTAGAACTTAGATAACCTGCACTACACAAACAACAATTTGGATTGAATGCAATCCAGACTTAATAATTCCTATATAATATATATAAAATAATATATATAATTCCTCAATAATTCCTAGCTCCGGACATGTTTGCAATCTGCATTTAATTTTTTGGTTTTTAATTTGTCTTTTATTTTCTCATTTGTCTTATTCCCTTCAAGAGAGAGAAATAAAGTAAGACTGGTGAGAGAAAATCCGTTTATATACAGTATGTTTCCTGGACATTCCACAGCAGCGCAACTATAAATGGATAAAAAGTGCATGCGCCAAGCTGTTTTTTTTTTTTTTTTTTTAATTTGGTCATATTAACTTCATGAAAGAAAAAAAAAAAAAACAGTGGCTTGTGAGGGAAGTGATAGCAGGATCTTGTTTCACAGATGTTCCACAACATAAAATGTAACAATAAAAGGATAAAATAAAATGATTGTTTGTTAATTGATAATAAAAAAAAACAAATCAGTTGCTGCAAATTGCTGTGATATAAGGGGAATACGATAATCATTTTTCATAGCATCTTTATTTTTATATTAAAAAGAGCCACCGTTAAAAACATTTTACTTGGTCGCAGTTAATTCTTCTGCACCATACAGAGGGAAGAAAAACCAAAAAAACTGGTATCGGGTGAATTCAATTTATCAATCAGGATTCATTCTACACACGTTTCTGCAATGTTCAGATGCTTATAAATGTTCGAAAAAGATCAAATCTTATGATGGATTAAACCAAAATGGCCAGAAATAAAGAAAATAAGGGGGAAAAAAATCAATAAGGAGGTAAGGACAAGAAATCACTTCCCTGATGGGGTGCTGATTGCAGAGGAAAGAGCACATACACACACACACACACACACACACAAAAACACACACTCCATCACACTCGATTTTGTTGGCCTGTACACTGCCATTTGATGTTGTTGAGACTTTTATCAATGTCTGCGTTTCTGCCCCTCAGAGTCTTCTCACAGGGCTTTATGTAGTTGTAAAAATGCTCCAGGGCTGTCGGGCCAAAGCACTTTAGAAAACACGCCGTCGCTGTTCCTGTCACTGTCACTGCCGTGAGTTTAGCCGTCATTCTGCGCATGGCAAGCAAATTTCCAAAATGTTTGCAAATGACCTTATAAATGATGGTGTGATTCCACTAATAAGGGTAGTGCTAAATATTCTGAAGAAGAGCAACGAGATTAAAACACACACACACACACTTGCTCACTCATTATGCCAAAGCTTTTATGCTTCTCTAACAAGTGAATGAACAGGAATGTCGTGTAATGCAGGACAAGATATCAATAAAAATATCAATAAAAAAAAAAAAAATATATATATATATATAAATAAAAGTGTTAACAGATAAAAGGTTCTCACTATTATCACATTGTTCCCTTTATCGTTACACCGACCTTTTTATTGCATTTGAATAGGATTTCCTCTGTGGAAAATTACACGATAAAAAAAAGATGAGTAAACCCTCACTGTTGTGATGTACAGCATCCCATCCAGGGTGTACGCCTGGTGTTCCTGGGATAGGCTTCGGTTAAACTGCAACTCTGAGCAAGTTAAATTAGTTACTGCAGATGAATGAATGGATGGATGGATGGATGGATGGATGGATGAATGGATGGATGAATGCTCACTATAGTATCAATGCAAGTCCACCAGCAGAATGATATGTGCAATTAGATGGATGGATGGATGGATAGACATATGGATGGATAAGTGGATAGGTACTGTAGACAGGCTGATAGATAGATTCATGGATGGATTAATCGGGTTAATGATTAGATGAATGGATGAATAAGCCGATCATCACACTTTGTGTTTATGTGTACATGAAGAGAGAGATGTCCGCAGTTGTCTAGCGTTACACTAACTGATGGATGGATGGATAATTAAAGGCACTATCTGTGATTATATGTAAACAAAGAGATGGATGTCCATACTACTAACGTTACACTAACTGTATGGATGGAGGGATGGATTCTTGGAAGGATGTTTGAATGGATGAATGAGAAGGGCACTAAATGTGTTATTACATGTTAAATGTGTTAATGTGTTAGGAAACATATGTCTGCAGTTGGCTAGCTTTACACTAACTTACAAGTGGATGGAGTGATGAATGTATGGATGGATGGATGTATGGATTGATGGATTTATTGATGGATGTATGGATAGATGGATGGATGAATATGGAGAGCACTAAATGTGCGATTATGTGTACATGAAGAAACAGATGCCCTCTGTTGGCTAATGTTAGACTGATGGATGGATGGATGGATGGATGGAAGGAAGAATGGATATGTGGATGGATGGATTTATTGATGGATGTATGGATAGGTGGATGAATGAATATGGAGAGCTGTTAAATGTGAAATTATGTGTATATGAAGAGACAGATGTCCTCTGTTGGCTAATGTTAGACTAATGGATGGATGGATGGAAGGAAGAATGGATATGTGGATGGATGGATTTATTGATGGAGGTATGGATAGGTGGATGAATGAATATGGAGAGCTGTTAAATGTGAAATTATGTGTATATGAAGAGACAGATGTCCTCTGTTGGCTAATGTGAGATTGATGGATGGATGGATGGATGGATGGATAGATGGATGGATGTTTGGATGGATGGATTTATCAATGGATGGATAGATAGGTGGATGGATGGATGAATATGGAGAGCACTAAATGTGAGATTATGTGTACATGAAGAGACAGATGCCCTCTGTTGGCTAATGTTAGACTGATGGATGGATGGATGGATGGATGGATGGATGGATGGATAGATGGATGGATGTGTGGATGGATGGATTTATCAATGGATGGATGGATAGGTGGATGGATGAATATGGAGAGGACTAAATGTGAGATTGTGTGTATATGAAGAGACAGATGCCCTCTGTTGGCTAATGTGAGATGGATGGATGGATGGATGGATGGATGGAGGGATGGATTGGTAGATGGAAGGTTGGATGGATTATTAAGGAAAGCACTAACAGTGCTATTATGTATACATGAACAGAAGAGTGCCCATTGCAGGCTAATGTTACTGTACCGGTCGGACAAGAGAAAACAATCTATCTTTAATACCTGACTCTTAGATTGACATTAAACGGTTGGACAAAGATGGACATCCGTTGATTAGTTTTCCGGAAAAATCACTGAGATCGGCTATCCATGAGACAAATCACCTTGTAAATGAGAAAACTCGGCGGAACTCCATACATCTCGATAAATTTCTTACTCTGACAAGTAAGTTTATTCAATCTATAGAACGTATTAAAGATGTCCTTGACAAAGTAGCGATGCAGTCATCATTTCTGTATCATCAAATCTGAGTTTATTACCTAAGATTATCTCCAGGTGTTTGTAATATTTAACAACTTCCACTGCTGAGCCAAGAATTAATGTCCTCCCAGTTTCCAATTGAATTGAGGAACTAACAGCGTATCTTTCATTTTTACGACATTTTCCTGCAGATTAGATTCACATTTACAGCATTTAGCAGATGCCCCTCTCCACAGCGAGTTATAGAAGTGCTTTGTATTCTCTGTTAAAAAAGGAAACAAACATATTCTCATGCTAGTGCAAATGGATTTAACGTGAGGGATTCCATAAAGCTAAAACCCTGTTATAGGGAGAAAAAAAGAATGCAAATCAAGACTTTTTTATTGCACAGGTTTACTGCTGGCTAAAGTGCTAGGTGAAGAGGCGGTTCTTCAGTCTTGGTTTCAAGACAGCTTGGGGAGGTTCTTTTCACCACCTTGGCGTAGGAAAGTAAAGATTGTTGATGCTTGTCTCTTTGGAGTCGATGAAGTCGATGGTGGTTCAACTTGTACTTGTGGTGTTATTGGAAAATAATCAGCAACGGGGTGGTGTGAAGAACCAGAGCTACTCACAGATGGTTACATATTTTTACCATCGCTACTAATTTCTATTCATTAAAATGTGACACGTCACACGTTTTTATCCATTTGTAGTTACTTCTAATGTTGTGGGACAAGTTATCACTCTAGTTACAGCACATATAAACAGTCATTCCCTCACCAGTGTCTCTTTCTTTACTATGTCCTGAAGTTAATCCAACAAAAAAAATGCTGTTTGTCATATCATGGGGAAACTGTAAGGCGCAAACTCGTCTGTCTTCAAGACTTTGCCGTGTCTGACTGTCATAAAGCACTGACACTGGAGACTCCTTCCAAAACATGATAAATAAACATCCCCATACAGAAAACCTCACCATATCAGTGGCATTTTTGTGGAGCATCCAACATGCCAGACCCTGTCTAAGTTGTTACTATAGTAGGGCTTAGGGCTGTAGTCAAGACTGCAACTGTCTAAGACCAGGACTAGCTCAGATCGAGTCCTGAGGCTAAGCTGAGAGAGCGAAAATGCCTGAAATTCTCTTGAGAATTACCGAGAATCCTGCGAAATCGTTCTGGACAATAGATTGGGTTATGACTACTTGGCAACAAGACCATCATTTCGATACACACTCAATCGAGATCAAACCCATATTTAGCGAGAACGAATGCCCGAGATTGAGACAAATCACTACAGAAAACGTCTCGAGACTTGACTTGAGTCCCACATAGAAACGATAACACATTAGAATGAGCGAAATAATAATAAACCTGCGACTTGCTGGTTTGTTTTTTGGTTGAATCGACAAGGTGTGACGCTAGCTTTAGGATCAATTGCTCAGGGGAAGACATGTCCGGATCGCAGATAAGAAATTGAACATGATCTGAAGACATAGCAGTAGTGATAGAATATACGTATCGGTCTAGTCAAGTGATGCAATCGTTTAAAAAAGTCGATCAGAGAAGCATTTCTGCAATTAACAGCAACAAACAACGAAGAACGCTTAACCTATTTGCTTTTCTGCTCTACAGGATTCACCGAACGCTCTTTTCTCACAAGTATTTAAACGTCAGTGTAATTGCTGCTGTCACACAAGACTACTAATCAAGGTTAAATGCAAATCTCACTGACTGGCACTGTAAAGACTCGGCCGTAAACACTATCGGATTTTCACCCTTTTACATTTGAGCGATGTTGAAGAAGACTTGAGTGTGAGAATGTGAAGCTTTACTCAGATTATACACTGGGAAACTCATTGTGGGGTGTTTTTTTTTTGATGGTCAGAGAGGCTGATCCTTTCGTAAAGCATTAGCAGCAGAAAAATCCCAAACAAAGCTTTTAAAACCCTTTTGGGATCGATGAAATGTTTTGGCACTGAACGTTTTGTGAGCACCCACGCCAGCAAATTAATTGAAATTCAAAATGACTGAATTCTTTAAATGCTCATTTTGTTGCCTTATGCAGTGTAAAGCGTGATTGTAGACATATAGAACATTTGCTGTGTGTGTGTGTGTTCGTGTGTGTGTGTGTGCGTGTGTGAGTGAGAGAGAGAGAGAGAGAGAGAGAGAGAGAGAGAGAGAGAAGGCTCGCTGTGGGTGGCTGTGAGTCAGCATGAACCTTTTACCCTGAAATCATCCTGTCTTTACTCTTGGAGAGAGAGAGAGTGAGAGAAATTGACAGAGAGACAGAGTGAGCGAAAGTGAGAGAGAATGAGAAGGAGAGTGAGAGACATGCACAGAAAGAGAGAGAGAGTGAGACAGAGACAGATAAAGATGGAGAGAGACAGAGAGAGATAAAGAAAGTGAGCGAGAGACTGAGAGAGGGAGAGAGACAGAGAGAAAGAGGGTGAGACAGAGACAGAGGGACGCAGAGGGAGAGCTAAACAGATAGAGAGAGAGAGAAAGGCAGAGTGAGGCTGAGAGAGATAGAGAAGGTGAGCGGGAGACAGAGAGAGAGTGAAAGTGAGAAAGAGAGTGAGATGGAGAGAGAGAGAGAGAAAGACAGAAAGAGAGACAGAAAAGGGGAGAGATAATGAGAAGGAAAGAAAGACAGACAGAGAGAAAGACACAGAAAGAGAGAGAAAGAAAGACAGAGAGAGAGAAAGTCACACTAAGAGAAACTGAGAGTGATATAGAGAGAGTGAGAGGGAGAGACAGAAAGATAGAGAAAGAAACAGAGAGAGGGAGTGAGACAGGGATAGAGTGAGAGAATGAGAGTGAGATACAGAGAGATATACACAGAAAGAGAGTGAGACAAAGACAGAGGGAGAGAGATACATACAGAAAGAGACAGAGGGAGGGGGAGAGATAGACAGAAAAATATACACAGAGACAGACAGAAAAAGAGACAAAGAGAGTGGGATGGAGACAGAGAGAGGCAGAGAGAGTGTGTGAGACAAAGAGGAGTAGGACAGACAGGGAGAGAAATCTAGAGTGATACAGAGAGAGGGAGAGGTGGAGAGAGACAGAAAGAGAGAAAGACACAGAGAGAGAGAGAGAGAGAGAGAGGGAGTCACATAAAGAGAAATCTAGGGTGATACAGAGAGAGGGAGAGGGAGAGAGAGAGAGAGGGAGTCACATAAAGAGAAATAGAGAGTGATACAGAGAGAGGGAGAGGTAGAGAGAGACAGAAAGAGAGAAAGACAGAGAGAGAGGAAGAGAGGGAGTCACATAAAGAGAAATCTAGAGTGATACAGAGAGAGGGAGAGGGAGAGAGAGAGAGAGAGAGAGGGAGTCACATAAAGAGAAATAGAGAGTGATACAGAGTGAGGGAGAGGTAGAGAGAGACAGAAAGAGAGAAAGACAGAGAGAGAGGGAGAGAGGGAGTCACATAAAGAGAAATCTAGAGTGATACAGAGAGAGGGAGAGACAGAGAGAGAGAGAGAGTCACATAAAGAGAAATAGAGAGTGATACAGAGAGAGGGAGAGGTGGAGAGAGACAGAAAGAGAGAAAGACAGAGAGAGGGAGAGAGAGAGAGAGGGAGTCACATAAAGAGAAATAGAGAGTGATACAGAGAGAGGGAGAGACAGAAGCAGACAGAAGGAGCGTGAGACAGACAGAGAAACAGAGAGAAGAAAAAGAATCTCTTGTCTTCCTGCAGTAAAAGCTAATTACTTCTTAGGGGAAGTGCTGAAGGATAAACAGAGAAGCTGGATTGATGCTGCTTGCTGTTGCTGGGCGATTTACTTTACTGTCACTGATAAAAGCCTCTCCTTCACCTCTCCTGGGCTGTGAGCTGGATTTTCCTCCACTGTCCTTTTGCTGAACTGTGAAGGAGAAAAACTTTTCATTTCCATTCAAATCACCAACCATGAAATGAAGCCCTCAGCATCACCAAGAGTCATACGTTTTCTTCTTCACTTAAACCTGGAAGCTAAATGTAGAAGACAGGAAGCTGATAAAATGACTGTTAATGATCCGATGCTCTTTTCTGTCTTTCCTTGTGTTTCAGGATTCATTTACACATGCGGTGGAACGTTAAAAGGAAAAAACGGGACCATAGAAAGCCCCGGATATCCACACGGATACCCAAACGGAGCGAACTGCACTTGGGTTATTGTAGCCGAAGAAAGGAATAGAATTCACATAGTTTTTCAATCCTTCGCCGTGGAGGAGGAGTATGACTTTTTATCTTTATATGACGGGCATCCTCACCCCGCCAACTTTAGAACAAGGTACACGTTTTTCCTTATTTTGCTCTTCTTTTATGTCATGCAGACAATTTCAGATACAGTCTACTTTAAACTAGTAAAATCGTATGAAAATTGATTCTGTGATGACTCTATAACCCACCATTACAGCTTATAACTGCACCTTTTCATAAAGGATGATGCTACGTGATATATTACATCAGCAGTACACATAATATGGTTATAGAAACTTCTAGAACATCTCTCTTATTAGTACACTTTCTATGAAGTCCATATGTATGTATAATGACATAACATGTTATAATGCATTCATAAGGCATTATACACATCATAATCATTTATGAAAAGGCATTACAGTTTGTAGCAATGTTTATGATGCATTTATAAATTGTTAAAAGAATGCATTATACTTTATATAAGTAGTGCTTATAACACATTATGTCGCCATTGTATCATCTCATAATGCACTATTCAAAGTGGGGCTTGGCGATATAAAGTGTTATGAACACTACTTATAATGCATCATGTTAAAGATGCATAATGCATAATGAAGATATCTACAAACTGTAATATAGTTTCAGAAATAATTATAACACTGTGCATAATGCCTTGTGAATGCATTATAACATGATATGGATGTGTTCATTGTTTATTACAGATATGACCTTCATAGAAAATGTTACCAGAGAATCACTTTAAGCTACTGAAGAAAGCATACCTGGAATATTTCGTTAACACTGTATTTAATGTTCATAAGGCTGCATAACACCTGCGTAAGCCCTTTATTATAACTGGTAAAATCTAGCCAAAAAAAAAAAAAAAAAAAAAAGCAATCTTTATAACAGCTGCCACTTGAAGGAATAATCTTGGATAGATCTTTATGTAGGTTTAGTTCAATTTGTAAGAAAGGTTTATGTAGATGTTATGTAGCATTATGAATCATACTATCCTCTACCGCTTCTTACACCTCTACTTTGCAGCGTTCTGCACCGTTATAACATGAAATATGGCACTGAATATGAGTCATGGAAGCCTCTTGTTACACCGATGGCCTTATTACTGCGAGTTCTTCACCAAACTGATTTGTTCTACTGCGTATTTTCAGCAACAATGCCACCCAGCCCGCCAGATCTAACTTCCAATTTGGAAAGGTCCCACATTTCTCCGTGCAAGGAAAGGTCACCAGGTGAACGTGCGCTAATGTGGGCGATGTTTGAAACGATAAACCTTCCCTGCACACTAATTGGTCTCATGCTGAGTTAATTATTGCGTTGGAACGATGCTGGTCTCAGAGACTGTGACGCAAGAGCAGGAAGTGCTGCCAACGTTCTGATCCTTACCCATAATCACTAATCACACTAATAAAACCCTTCTGCTTTGAGCCATCATCCAAATGTAGCCATTTTCAGACTATATTTAACTTGTGCGAGCGCTAATTACGAGCCAGACTTCTGCAGGTGAATATTCAGTGTTTACTGAGACGTAAAATCTGCAGTCTAACCTGCATAATAAAATGCGGCATCTCATAAAAGATTTATGCTCGTTGTTTTTGCTAATAATATGTAACAATAACTTTTAGCAGCCCTCCAGTACAAAACACTTGGGGAAAAAAAAAAAATATGCCAAATAAGCCTTTTCGGATTCCTGAAATCCTTTGAAAGCTTACAAATCCACACTCTTGCAAACAGCAGCATTGGCGCAGCAGCGAACTTCCTCCTAATTAGGGACCAATGTAATTACGGTTAAGCCTTTTACAGCAACAGGACTTTACACCAGCAGTGAGCTGGAAGAGGCCCTGCATGTCCTGTATCACGAGCATTAACAGGCCACTAATGAGGAAGGAAGTGCTGAAGTGAAAGAAGGTCCTGACAGTAACTCAGCCTGATCAGATCACTCTGTCCACACGCTGGTGCTGTTGGAAGGTAATTGAGTTTGTAAACCCCTAATCCATGTTGGTAAATTCCAAGGAAGTCGCCATTACAGTCGGGAAATGAATAGTAATTTCATCAAATTCGACAAATTAGTTCGCCTAAAATAGCCCTGTTTAGTTTTTATGCTCGATGTCACTGCTGAAATAGAGCCAGAATTCCATGGGTATGCAAGTCAGCGAGGAAAGTGTTATAGCAACCTTACGTCGCTGGACTAATGTGTTACGTCAACTTGGCATCAAAGTTGGCAAAAGGAGCAATCTGACAGCTGCAGGAATAAGCCTTTGACAACAACACTGGCAAAAGAAGCAGTCTTTATGTCAGTTGGCACCTGAAGGAATAATCCATTATACTGTATACTGTATTTTTATGTATGTGGTGTATGCAAGTTAGCTCAGAAAGCCATAACGCAACCGTAAGTTAGCTCAGAAAATGGCATGACATAATGCAACGTTAAGTTAGCTCAGAAAGTGTCATAAAGCAACGTCAAGTTAGCTCAGAAAGTGTCATAATGCAGCGTCAAGTTAGCTCAGAAAGTGTCATAATGCAGCGTCAAGTTAGCTCAGAAAGTGTCATAATGCA
>CM075024.1:2502036-2530215 GCA_037576675.1 Pangasius sanitwongsei | reverse complement strand
GTCATAATGCAACGTCAAGTTAGCTCAGAAAGAGTCATAATGCAACGTCAAGTTAGCTCAGAAAGAGTCATAATGCAACGTCAAGTTAGCTCAGAAAGTGTCATAATGCAGCGTCAAGTTAGCTCAGAAAGTGTCATAATGCAGCGTCAAGTTAGCTCAGAAAGTGTCATAATGCAACCTTAAGTGAGCTCAGAAAGTGTCATGATGCAATGTTAAGTTTGAAAGCTGACACTTGGAGGAATAAACTTTTTATAAATATTTATGCAGGTTATGTATGTAAGTCAGCTCAGAAAGTGTCATGACAACCGTATGTCACTTGACTCGGGTGTTGCGTCAACTTGACCTCAGAATTTGCAAAAGAAGCAGTCTGACAGCTGACACCTTAAGGAATAAGCCTTTATAAAATGCTTATGTATGTTATGTATGTAAGTCAGCTCAAAAAGTGCCATAACACAACCTTAAAGCCAGCGCAGAACGTGTCATTACAACCTTATGTCACTTGACTCAGGTGTTACATCAACCTGGAATTAAAATAGAGAGAAGAAGCAGCTGACATTTACAGTATGTATGTTGTGTGCGCAAGTCAGCTTAGAAAGTGCCATAACAACCGTAAGTCTCTGGACTCAGGAGTTATGACATCTTGACATCAACACTGACATCAGAACATTGTGGTCAACTCCTAATCCATGGTTTTAAATGTCTAGGAAAATCACAATTATGAAATCAAGATCACAATTAGGAAATGAATAATCATTTCTCAAAAATAGCTATATTTAGTTCTGTATCCGTCACTGCCGCATGAGAGACTGGAGGTGTGTGTCTGAAGAGCAGACTGTCTTTTACAGATGACAGGAACGTGCGTGTTGGTTCCTCGCTCGTCTAATGGAGACAAAAATAGAACCAGAGCTCCTTTTTGGTGTCTGAGAGCTAAATAACTTTAAAATGAAAGACCGAGGCTGGCTAATCTGTTACTTAAAATCCCAGCTTGGTGGGACGCACTATTCATCACAACATGCCAGATATTAATGGAAAAAAAATAGAAGTATAGAACACTAAAAAAGAAAAGAGCCTTCTCAGGCCTGAGATGAATGCAGTAATGCAATCGACCTTGACCAATTTGGCGATGATGGAATTGCAGAGGACTTGAAAATGTACACAGCACATTTTTCCAAATGTATCTCATGGATTTAACCGTGTTTTATTAGCTGGACTTTGCATAAATCAATATTTTCTCCACATTTAAAGTAAGTGTGCAGTTCATTATTAGATACTCTATTATTGCATTTTCGTCTTAAAGTGCAGGCGAGAACGCCAGCAGCTGTGTGTGCTTTATAAAGTATAAATACACACACACACACACACACACCAGCAATGTTGATTTCTCGATTCCGATTGGTCAGGATTTTCTACAACAGCAACTTTGAGAGTAGGTCCAGCTGCAAATCCCCTATTAATATTAATGCATTCTTTAATAATAAACAAGTTTTAAAATGTTTTCATATTCTATAAAGAAGACTTTTTTACTTCTTGATATGGTGAAGTTTTTGTTTTTTTTTTCATCTGAAATCCAGACAACACTTTTCACGTAGGCCATATTCATATGTAATAACCTACAGATACATTCATCACCTGTCATAATGCATTCATAAGGCATTATATATTGTGCATAGTCATAATTATTTATGAAAAGGCTTTACAGTTTATGGTCATGTATTATAATGCATTTACTGAATGCATTATAAGCAGTGTTTATAATACACTATTTCACCAGTGCCAAATAAAGTCTGCTCCAGTTTATTATCTTTAACCGTATTGAACACCAAAGTTCTTGGTGAATTACTTGAGAAGAAGTGGCCACGTTTATAGTATGCTTTCCTGATAATCTCTCTGATATTATTTATTTAAAAATATAATAAATAC
Source organism: Pangasius sanitwongsei (assembly GCA_037576675.1). Lineage (NCBI taxonomy): Eukaryota > Metazoa > Chordata > Actinopteri > Siluriformes > Pangasiidae > Pangasius > Pangasius sanitwongsei. The sequence continues at coordinate 2,528,295 of CM075024.1, read as the reverse complement.
AGGTCTGTACAATACAATAGGCACTTGGTTTCTTGGTTTCTTCAGTACTGGTGTTATAATGTGTTATGAGCACGTATAATACATCATGATGATTCATAATGCATAATAAAAATAGCTCTAACGTGTAATGCATTTTAAAAAGTAATTACAATGAGCTATATAATACCTTATGAATGTATTATGACTTCATATATATATATATATATATATATATATATGTATATGTATATATATGTATATATGTTAATAGTTCATTATAACTATGACCCTCATAGTTGGTGTTATGATGATATAATGTGATATAAACACTAATTATAATGCATTCAATTTATAAATACATTATACCCATTGCTATAAAACAATGCTTTTTCTTCAATATTTTTAGTAATGTGTATAAAGCCTTATGAATGCCTTATAACATGTTATGAATGTATTTGTAGGTGATAATACATATGGCCTTCGTAGAAAGTGTTACCACATGAGAAACTGTACTTTACTGGAATTTTACTTTTTTATTAAATACATTGTTAAAATGCTTATAGAGCACTGTTAACAGCTTATAAAGAATTATAAGCAGTTATAATGAATTATGAATGTGATTATATAGAAGGTGTTGTCAGTTTTTTCTTATGGTACATTACCTTTCTCCCAATGCACCATGTTCTTGTTAAAAGTTCTCATTTCGACAAATCAAAGCCAAGTGGCAGTTTCTTGGAGTCGACTTGTCTTGAAGTTCTCCCTCCTGAGAAACGAGCCTTGTTCCTTTAAAGATTGTGGATCACCGCTTTTTGCAATGCAGAAGGGATGGCGTGTCTAATTTGTGGTGCTGAACTGATTTACTCTAATGATTAATAGAGATTGTCCACTGACAGGCTGAAATGATTCATGAATAGGCTAAGAGGTGTTTTGGAAGCATCTTAAACACAGGGTGATTAAAAAAGGTGTCAACATTTATATGTTGAAATGTTCTCAATATTTGTAACTGACAGACCTTCATCCATCCATGCCACTACCTTTTTGCCAGCCCAAAAAAAAAAAAAAAAAAAAGAATAAAGAAAAGAAATCTATAAAGAAAAATGTTGCTGGAAAGTGTCAACATTTTCAGTCACCCTGTACAACTGAGTGAGTAAACCTTTTTTTTTTTTTTTTTGCCAGTTTTATTAGAACTGCTCATGCTCATTGGCTAAAGCTAATGGATTTTTTCTGAGCCTGTAATGGATGCACATAATCATTAGTAACAACTTAGATTTGGGTTCTAGAGAGTGAGGTCTGAAACTGCTTTACCGAGACGTACTTGCAAGCAGCTGGATATTATTTGCAATAAAAAATACGTCGACATTAAAGTGGAAGTCGTAATAATAGTGATAAGTAAGAAATAAAACACTTGAGGGGCATACTGCTATAGGAAGATAATCAACAATGGGATGTTATGTTGTGATGAAGCCCTGAGCTCCACTCTCACGGAAGTTCTCCGGAAAACACATTAGCTGGCATCACGGAAGGAGGCAAAAAATTTCGTGACCCAGCATTTCAGAGCCTCTTCAGGAGAAATCTATCCATCAAAGAAATTCAGACAGATGCTCCTGACACATTGCCCATCCAATAACTCCCTGACATTGCAATTTGTCATTCTTTCCTTTTTCCAACAGCCGCACCCAAAATAGCGTTTCATCGGCATCACACAGAGCGGAGTCCAGTCGAGCCCCAACCACAGCGAAGCTTCCACTAACGTTTTTGTTGAAAATGTTTGCTAAATCGTATGCTCCGCTGAATCGCACGTGCATACCAGAAGCCACCCGTGCTTCTAATAAAGTGTCACATTGTTAACTGTGTTTTTTTTTTTTGTTTTGTTTTTTTTCTCGCTCACTGCGAGAATGTAGAGATTTGATTAATTGATGGGCCATGTTGACCCACAGTACTTATTAAATTTAAATGTCATACTCTGGCAAACACAATATCTCACAATATGTCAAAGCGAATCAAGCAAATTAATCACGTCCTGTTGTTTTGGTGGGCGAAAGGGCGACTTTCAGAGCTGAGCAAGCTAATTATATGGTCCAGTGCTACTCATGGTGCAGCCACACTGTTCTATTTTATTTGAAATGTATGTATACATATCAATATTATTTGCAAACTGGCAGGTTTGCCAATGGGCCAGAAATGGGAAAAGACAATATATTGCATATACTGTACACACAGGAGTCTCTACAGCAATTCAAATTCAAGTTCAAGTGTATAATTCTTGCAGTGAAATTCTTAATTGCAAGTTGCTGAGCCATCGCAAGGAGCAGAGACACATTAGGTATGTAAGACATTCAGAGGAGAACGGCCAGACTGCTTTGAGCTGACAGGAAGGATACAGTAACTCAAATAACCACTGTTTACAACCGCGTTGAGCAGAAACGCATCTCAAAACAGGCTGAACCTTGTAAAAAGCTGAAATAATTCACTAGTATGTTCATTTTGATTGGGTGAATTCACATTAGTTTCATATTACAGTAGAACTACCTCAAATTACAATCATTAAAACACTTCAAAAATCGTATTACTTTTTTTCATGGTGTGAATCCATTTAATATCTCGTGTCTGAAACATCCTTTTCCACGAGTCTTCTCTGATATGAAAAATGTACATTTTCAATTCATTTTTAAACTTCTGAACACGTGCATTCCTGTGAAGTGTCAAATCACATCAATCCAAATTTCCTCAAGATCATGGGAAGAAGAAAAATCTCTCATTCTTTTATCTTTCCAATAATATAGACTGGTGAGCTCACTTTGAATATAGATTGCTAAATTAGTAGAAAGTCCTTAATGTCCTGATGACGTTAGCATGGATGCTAGTGAACCATATTTTGTGTATTTGCTAATTCTTTGCTAATAAATAAATAAATAAATAAAACCCTCAACCCTTATGCTTGCAACCCATTTAAGAGGCTTAAATGGATGTTTTCTCCGATTCAACAGATTTTTAAAAAATAATAAAGAGTCACGGTTGTGGAATCACCTGTGACTTTGCGAGTATAACTTCATGAGATGGTTAAATGGATGTTTTCTTACATTCAACATTGAAAATGATTTTAATAAAATACATCACAATTGTGGAATCCCCCATAACTGTGTGAGTATGACTTGGACAAAAGAAGCTTTTAATTTCCGAAAACCTGTGTACGTGTCATGTAAAGCAGCAATCATTATAGCCTGAGCTTAATGTCCTTAATCCCATCCACATCGTGCGCTAGAGTGCTGAGGTAGCTCATGATGGCCAGAAGAAGCGAGCACATGAAGCGTCTTATCGTGGTTGGAGAAAATGTGCAGCCAAGAGATTAGGACCAGTGAAAGGAGTGTGTTATGAGTGTGTATGTGCACATTCTGTGGATATTCATGATGCTTTCATAGCTAAGCTCCAAATCATTCGCTATATAACACTTTTCATTTTTATTTATTTTCTGAGTTCCCGGCAATGTAGTCTATCGCTCCAGATGTGTGCTGCATCTGGAATTCAGGTTCAGGAGTTAAGAAAGAAACTTGGTGAGAAAAATTGCATGACTGTCTGGCAAGAGACATATACCGCGTCCCAGAAATGTCTTAGAATGCTAGTACATCATGTCTTAATAGTTATTTTCGAAGCCAAGAGAATGTTTATATTACCATAATGCACTTAGGGTCGGATTAACAGTTGACTTATGTGAGGATTTAATACAGAAATTGCGCACGTCAGTATTCAGACCTCCGTCATAGCTACAGACTTAAGATATTACTCGACAGTTACGCACACAAGGCGGAGTTTGCTGAAACCCGTCACGTATGCTTCTACGTGAGAAAAATGTCGCAACCTTGGAGACCTCAACGCCACGCAGGTGATTTGCACGATCACAATGCGGAGCCCAGAAACTTCACTTACAAGCATGTGCGTAACCCGACACTGAATACGTGTAACTTTCCCGATGTAAATATTAACAAAACGTTTTCTATTTAAGGTTTAGTTTCTGATTATATTCCGATTTACTGCTCAAATCTATCTTCCATCATGGAACTGATATCTAGCATCGCTCCTGAACCAGGCTACATGCACAAAAACAACTAAGCCCCTATTAACAAAATGAAAACGAACATTTTCATGAAATTAACATCAGCTCATTTTAATATTCCAACATAACAGGACACTGAATAGAATTATAATTAATAAGATTGTTTGGGCAAAACAGAAGAGCGTTCATCCAGAGATTCTTCTCAGTTACAGTGTGATTTTTGGTGTTTGCACTGAGCCATGTGAGGGAATCGGTCCACTTTTTCAGTGACTCCAGTCTCAGGGTGTATTAGTTGTTTGTGGAGGAGGAGATACAGTACTTTCACACTTCGCCAATCCCAGTGTCATATTAACTTGACTGAAATTCCAGCAACTTACTCTGAAACTACTGAGATATCAGTGTATATAACCCTAATTCCTCACCCATCCCGCCTGCTGTGAGACTGCAGAGCAGGAAGAATGTGAGAAGCGAGAAATCTCATTTTGTCTTCTCGTCCCTGCCAGCGATGATAATGATGTCCAGCAATTTCAATATGTCTCCCCGCACCTTCTCTAATAACGCCGAGCGGGAAATGGATTAGCGATTTCTCCTGATCTGCGGAATGACTTTGGGTAAAGACTTGTAACCTAATTGGAAAGTTCTGACAGCTTTGTTCTGTTCATCTATAAAGCGGAGATCTCTAATAGGAGCAGTATGAAAAAACGGAAAGGGAATAGAACCACTAATGATTTATAACAGACTTACTCTTGTCAGAGTTTTGTGTTGGCGAGACTCTTATTTACAAACCTGTCAGAGCAATTTCACACTAATTACATAACAAACCTGAGTCAGAAATCTGCGTGTGCTTCATTAATTGGCTCTGTTACATCATTTCAGCCCGGGGACCTCAAACTGAAAGGATTCAAGCAGCAGAATCAGATTTTCAGAAAGTTCAAAAGTCTGAGTCTACATGAATGTTGTTAAAAGATGTATTTCTCTAAATAAATCATGCGGTTATTCGAAAAAATTGTCCTCGTTGTTTGGTAACCGAAGAAAATAACGCAACATACTAACTGAGTCAATAGTAGGTGTTAGTATTTGTTTAAAAAATGGCTAAGCACAAAAACAAGCGTAATGAATGCAGAAAATAGAGTGCAAATACTGTAATACAAACTCTTGGACTAAATAATTATAAAGGCAATAATAAAATAACCATTAAAAAAATAAACAATTAGGATAAACCAGTCATAATGAATTGGGTTAAGGAGGGAAGTGTATTGCCAAAAAAAACAAGCAAGCAAACAAACAAGTAAATAAATAAGATGCCCAAGGCCTGCGATCTCTCTCCGTCAAAAATAAAGCTTACTGCTAAAACAGGTAAAAAGTGATTTGTATGAATTCTATGTACTTATGTGGCCCCTTTCATTGCTCAAAGAGCAGAAAAAAAAACCCCAACATAATGGAAGATGAATTTTTTAAAAAAAATGTAATACATAGCCTCAGAGTAAACAATTATAATCATGGAATTACCATAACGATTATTACCTGATTTAAAATAAATAAATAAATAAATAAATACAAATTAAATAACAGTGAAATTGAAAATATAAAAAGAAGAAAAAGCTTTTCTAAATCATAGCACAGGGGACTGTGGGTCTGACTGTCTCTGTTGTTGATTGATGTGACCTTCAGCGTGACCCTGAGCAGCAGCTGAGCTCTTGCAATGAATGAAATTAAAGAAATGGCCATGAGGGTATCAGAGCCATTTCTTTTTCTCCCTCAGGATCCTGAGGATATTTTATGTTACGCTCATATTGAACAGGATGTAATTAAGTGAGAAGAGCTCAGAAATGCACCGGGGCATTAATGGCTCGGCTTCGGTTACCTCTCCAACTAGCGCTGACTCTTTTGTGAGAACAGGAACAGGAACAGGACTTGCTTTGCGGACATTCCACGACATTAAATGCAACTAGAAATGGATAAAAACTATGAAATATCGTTCTTTAATATGTGAAAAAGTGTAATCGTTGGAAAAGGTGCTGTGGTGTAAGAGGAATAAAAGGAATAAAACACTTTGGGACGTGCAGTTAGTGGCAAATAATCAACACAACAGCGTCAACAACAGCACGAGCCCAGGCATATTCATTTACTTTTTCTTTTAAAAACTTTTATCTCTCGCTGGTTTAAAGCTTAAAAAAACCAAAAAGATGGTTTTTATTTCTTAGAGTGCTTAAAGAGTGCTAGACAGTTTGGAGGATGTGGAGATTGCGTTTAAAGGTGCAGTAGGTAAGATGTGTCAAAATTTGGCAAGATTAGAGCTGGATAATGGAGTTGGATGTTAATTCCCACGCATGTACACAAAGCTCCGCCTCCATAACCTGCTACTAGAATTAGCTAGAGTTAGCATTAGCACATGTGTCATGACATCACTTTTAAGTGCACTTGGACGTTCGGCTGCTCGAAAGTAGAGTCTATGAACGCGCATCCATTTAGTGTTCATTTTTTTTTGAACAGAGTGATTTTTTTTGCTCACAGGAAAATGAATGCTGATTTCAGCCTGAGAAAGAGGGCGGAGTGAAGGGTTGTTAGGGAGGGTCTAGAAAATGACTGACAAAAGGCCCGTGTAAACGCAGACATGCATTCCAGACCATAATGCGATTTTCCAGACTTCTTTTCTCAGCTGGTTAACATATCAGCGCTAAGTCCGTGGCTTAAACCACTATTTTTTTAATCATGTTCTACATGTTTTTCCACATTATTTGTACTAGTAAGAAATTAAAAAAAGACTATTGCACCTTTAAGTTCATTCGGTGTTTTTTGGTGATAATGTGTGTGTACGTAGCGGTGAGTGTGTTAAGTGTTTATGGCTTTTCAGAGAATGACTGCTCTCTCTGTGGACTCCATCCACTCACAGCCTCTCACTGTTTCTCGGGGTTGCTAATGAATCCCACAGTGCATCTGCTCACATCTTAATAGTTTATTTTCCACGTTTCAGCATCATTTAGTTAATAACGTTTTACCACATCTTTCGTGTGACCTGAGCCAACGAATTTCCTTTCGCTCCAGTAAAATGCTAAGATGAGGTTCACTAATATGTGGCTTTACGGTATCAAACCTTTACTAGGAATAATTGATCTGTCGTGAAAAGCCAATACATTTACATCAGATGATACCGAAATGTAGATGTATTGTGTAGCAGTGTTGAAGTTTGAATTGTTCAGAAGGTGTTGATTAATTTTCTATAATGGTAGCTCTGACGGTAGTGCAGCTGCTAGTCTCAGGTTTATATTAATGCGCTTGTTTAAAAAAGTTATTGTTTCTACATGAGCAGCTTATACAGGGACACAAAGAAACACTGGAAGGAAACAAGAAAAAAGTGAGGCTGGTGAGGGAACGGCTGTTTGTACCTGCTATAAGATAAGTGATAATAGACTTACAACCTAACTTATCTCAGGGATGTTCCACAACATTAAATGTAACTATAAATGGATAAAAAGTGATGTATCTTTGTGGGGTTTTTTTTAAAATAAAATTGTAATCATTTTTGGTGAATTGCTGCGGCGTAAGGGGAATAAAACACTTCAAGACGTTGCCATTATAGGGAAATATAGGAAAATCAACTTCAGGGTGGTTACAGTATCTCCATCCATCCTGCTGCTGATTATTTTCCCATAACAGCACACCCCCAGGTCAGTTACGCAGTATGTATCACGTACTCTTACTCAAGAATAGCGAAACCTTTGGCAGCATGGCTGTGCTTAAAACTGATCACATTCAGTAGTAGAGCTTTTCTGAAATGCAAGACATATTCATTAAATTTTCATGAGGTACTTTCAAATGTCACGTTGTCATAGACATGTTCTGGCCTCTTGTTAAACACTTGTTAAAACACTGGTGATACGAAAGATGGTGTTTATTATTCAAAATTTTTTACAACTACAGAGCGACGTTCGTGTTGCTGAGCGTTCTGTTCTGTGAATTTATACACACTGATATTTGGCTCGGAGCGTTGTTGTCTGAAATTCGATAAAGTCACGGATTATCACACATCACACAAGATGTTTGATCCTGTTTTTTTTTTTTTTTTTTGGAGCTCAAATCAAATGTTCGGAGACGAGGAGCGAGAGTGATTCTGCATTTGAAGCTGAAAATTGATTCTTTGCATTTGGTGCGTGGTGATGTGTAAACTGCAGCCATGGCTGATGAATAAACAAGAAAACATGAAGCCAAGTTTGTTTGCATGTCTGACTAAGATCTCTCGCTCTCTCTCTCTCCCTCTTTTTTTCTTCTTCCCCAGGTTAACAGGATTCCAGCTGCCCGCCCCAGTCACAAGCACAGGCTCTGTTTTCTCCCTGCGTCTCACCAGCGACTTCGCTGTGAGTGCCCACGGCTTTAAAATCTATTATGAAGGTGAGGCGCCTTAAGTTTTCTACTCTCTCCCAACTCTCTTCTTGGGCTGCGAATTAAACTACGCAAACTGTACACATTCTCGGATCGGACCGTATGCTTATTTTAAAATGGAATCATTGAGAGAAGTTATCAAGGGCGAGCTATATGAGCGGAAAAGGTGTTAAATGTCAGTCTTTTCTCTTTTCTGAGTTCATCAAGGCTGTGTAGAGTTTATAGACTTCTTCTGAGGAACTGAATGAAGTGCTCTGAAAACGAATACAGATCAAAAGGACTCGTTTTTTAATGTGTCCTGATTTGCTTCGAGATGAGCTGAAAATCTTCAGAAGCCTGAAACCTTCACCTGAAAAAGTTAGATAGCTCGGTTGGTCCATAATCCTATTTCTTATCATTTTTAAGGAGTTGTGTGTATGAAATACAGTACTGTGCAAAAGTCTTAGGCACCCTATTTGTTTAGTACAATCTTTGTTTCAGAATTAAATTTTATGACTTCTACATTATTGATTCAGTACAAACACTTTATAGATTTCCAAACATTAGTTTTCCAGCACAAAATTAAACGCTACAGAAGAATGTTTGTATGCCAGTAAAGAAAGCAGCATATAACGCAAGAGACACTTTTCAGACAAAAAAAATATAATCAAGGCTGCTGGAATTTCCTGACAAAATAAGAAGCGAGTGTGACAGTCAAAGTCGCAAAGAAGAACTGTGGCTGCTTCTGCAAGATGCTCATTAAAAAGTTACAGCTCATTTCCTTATAAAACTGCACACACTGTACCTGAGACGACGATTGAGAAGGATCGTCACACCAAATATTGACTTTGTTTCATTCATTACTGTTTACTGCTCTTTATAGTATTTTTTTAATGTAGAAACATTTCATTTTATTTATTTTTTTTTGAAGGCATCTTTGCTCTACAGCATTTCTTTGCACAGTACTGTACATCTACAAAATCATTCCTAATCATTGTATTTTAATAAATTGTTGTAGAGCGCCTTTTTCTGCCTCTCCAACTCACAGCCAGTTTTACCTAACACCACCCACTCCTAATTAATATTCCTCATCAAATGCTAAATAAATAAGTGCTACGAGAGACTTTATTTTTTTTTATGCAAGCAGACATTTTGTTTGAAATCAGTCACTTGAAACTTGTTGCTGTTTTTTGTCCAAGCACAACATATGTTGATTCATTATTTAATGTCATGAAGTGTCAAGATAAATCAGTTTTACTGACTTGTGTCTGCTGTTCTGAAAGCTGTTTTCTGAATTTGAGGAGTTGGCGAGAAGTGGGAGGTTTGCCAAAAGCAAACTTTAATTCAGTCAGACTACTGATACAGTCAGTTTAATACAGTCAGTCAACTGTTGACAAGAATGGTTATAAATGATTTTATGGTCAACAGAAGAATTTATTTATTTATTCATTTAATTAATCTATTTTTGCCCTGTTTTCTCCCATTTTGCCAATTTCCAACCCACTAACCACATGGGACTGGGTGGAGGCAAGCACATGCAAGTTAACTGCCCTCTTTCACATACATGAGCTCACAGACAGCAGTGATTGGTCAGTGTCGCTCTGATTGATGGGGGAACAGTAACACCATTTAGTTTTGCTCTCTTGGACTCATGACCATGGGATGGTTGTGCCATTGTTAGGATTTGATTAGGGAAACGCTTTTCACTTGAGAGCACTCCAGAAGAAGAATTTTGACCTGAACGTGAGTTCTACCCAGGAACCAGTTCAGGTTCTAAAGGACATGGGTGATATATACATGCTGATTGGATATCGATTTATATTTAGGTCCCTAATTAACGAGCCAAAGTAAAAATTACTGAGATGAAAAAAAACCCCAGAAGAAACCCATCCTCTTCTGGGTCATACCTGATAGTGGGATTGTAAATCATTACAGTATACTGGTGTAGCTGTTTACATTGGATAAGGTTCTACTTAGAATGATAGCAATAGCAAAATGATAGTTTTGGATGCATCCTTCACTCTGAGAAATAAAGGTACCAAATATGGCTGTAGGACTCGAGTCGGGTCTCCAGGCATTTTCTGTATTGACTTGGACTTGTCTTGTTCTTGGGCATTGGTCTTGCTAAATATGGTCTTGGTCTTGACTGACTTTGTGTAAAGTTTGACAAGAAGTAACTTCTTCTTCTAGAATATAGCCTGATCATTGGTGTAATTTATGAATGAAGCCAATTAGTTGAAGTAAATGCTTAGCCTTGAAAAGGATTTGATGGTTTTCTGTTTGGGGGGCACTGTGGCTTAGTCGTTAGCATGTCTGCCGCGCACCTCCAGGGTTGGAAGTTCTATTCCCGCCTCCGCCCTGTGTGTGCAGAGTTTGCATTTTATTCAAGGATTTGCATACTATGCTATGCTTCGGGGGTTTCCTCCAGTTACTCTGGTTTCCTCCCTCAGTCCAAATACATGTGTTGTAGGCTGATTGGCATCTCTAAATTGTCTGTAGTGGGTGAGTGGTGTGTGTGCGATTGTGCCCTGCGATGGATTGGCACCCTGTCCAGGGTGTCCCCCAAATTGTGCCCCGAGTCCCCTGGAATAGGCTCCAGACTCCCCGTGACCCTTTGTAGGATAAGTGGTACAGAAAATGAAAGAATGGTTTTCGGTTTCAATCTTGACATGGTCTCGCTTACATTTGGACTCGATCTTGACTTGGCCTTAGCCTGCTTTAGTCATGGTCTTGACTCGACCTTGGCCGGTCCTGGTCTTGGACTTGACCTTGGGGCAGTCTTGACTACAGCCATAGTACGGTAATATACTTTCCCTTGTCACTGGGTTGGTACCATCAAGGGTACATCCTTAAAAATAATTAAAGGTCAAAGATGTACCCTTGAAGGTACCACCCGAGCAACAAGGAAAGATTAAGATTGGTATCTTTATTTCTGAGCATGTGTGTGCACTAAATGTGCTCTATGCTGATTGACTGCCATGGACCCCAGTGGACTACTCAAATAAACCTCTCATATGATGTAGATAAATATTATAAAAACCGTTAGATAAGTCTAAAGACCCCAGAAAACTCACAGTAAATGCTGTTTAAAAGAAGAAAAAATCCTGAGTGATTCACCTTTTCTTTGTGTCAGCCCTTCAGGTTTCTGAAAATCCACACAGAACAATGTTTTCTCACTTAAAGTGAAGCGTAATGGATATTTCACTGTGAGAGAGTTTGGCTAAGATGAGGGTTATGATTGGTCATGTCTGCAGGAGCTTATGCATGAGAGGAGAACCCTTACTGCATCCCAAATATCTCTCTCTCTTACATACACATGCACAAACACACACACACACACACACACAAATTCTCTCTCTTTTACCACCTGCCACCCTCCTGACCCGTCCGCAGGACGCCTCCCCCATCTGCTCCATCATTTACACGCTGAATAATTCAGCCTCACCCATCCTTTGCCTCACACTTTTCTAGCTTAATGTTCTTTGGAATTTTATAGGCTTTGGAATATTAATCCTGCACGTTATTACTCACTGGAGGGCACCGGATGTCAGTGCGCTCATGTCTCATTATATGTCACTGCCGCAGATCGGGACGCCAAATGAAGGAGCGTCCCCATTAAGCGGATCTATTAACGCCTGATTTGGAGAGGGTCTTGTTAAAAGGCGCCAGGTGCGATGACAGGTGTGATCGAACTGCACTCTTCACCATTGGTCTTCGAAATATGGTGAAAAGCCCCATCTCTTTGAATCCCTTCCGATTTCTGGAATATGTTAAAGCTTGACTTATCTTTCAGGCTCTTTCCTTCAGTCTAAAAAACATGTTTTAATGAGCCAACATCTCTGATTTGATTAATTCAGCACCTCCTCCATGCACTCTCTAGCGCTTTCCATCTCATCTCCTTGCAGTTTTATATATTTTATGTTGATTCTGAGCGCTACATGGAACATTTTTCATAATCTTAAACATTGAAACTTCTTCACTTGCTCCTCGGTATTCCATCACTCTGCCTCGGGTGTGTGAGTGTGTCTTTGTGGTCTATTATGTGTGTGAGAGAGAAGGATGGAGAAGGTGAAGCAGGCAGGCCAAGCACAGGGGGAAAAGAAAACTCATTTTAGCTCTTGTCAGTCCTTCATCACGCAAACAAGCCAAACCATGTTTGACAGTCACTGCATTTGTGTTGATTAATGTGTCTATTGCCATCCGCTACAAATCAGCCTTCTCTGCCTGGGTGTGTCAAGAGTTACACACAGAAACGTGACCTTTTCACGTGAGGGCATGTGGACCTGCTCCTTAACAAGGGTAACATTTCAGAAATCTACCGCTCTATTAATAATATGCTAGGCACTCGACCTCACACAGGACAATCCGTTGCAGGACAGTATGATTTCATGACCATCGACTTCAGCATGTGCGTAACCCGACTCTGAATACAAGGAACTTTCCTGGGCTGTTTTTTGTGTTCACTGTTGATGACAGAAATTCATTTCTGTTTGTCTGTTTGTCAAAATGTCTCTTTGCCCCCAAAGAATGTCTGTATGAAACATACTAAGAGATCTGTTGTTGGATATCACAATAACGATGCGATGAAATTAAGAATGAAGTTACGATTTGAATGTATTTCTGACTGCATGCGCAGCAAAATACAGCTGCTTAAAAGGAATGTTTTTTCGGGTTTATTCAGTGACAGAAAGACAGACAGACAGACACTTTATTGATCCCACAGGGGAAATTGCTTTGTTACAGCAGCTCCACAAAACACAGGGCACAAAAGAAAATCAATAGAATACGGAGAGGGAGCAATAAGATAGAAATAGGTATAGAGAGACATATATGAAACTGTTGCATTCTACACAGAAAACAGTTTAAGTATCGTGCACATGGCAACATGCAAAAAGGCACTTCTCAAAATGCATACATATTCATTTTGTAGGAAAATTGCACAAAAGGTCAGAAGTCGGGGCAAAATTAAGGATGGAGGAATCTGTAATATTCCGCTTGACGTACTAAAATTTGCTCAATTAACTGACGCCAGTTTCTCGTGTGACTTTATTCGTTCATTTGTCCGTTCGTTACTGTTAGTCTGGTTTAAATACACTTAACTCACTTTTGATTTATTTTAGCTTTTTATTATTTTAACTACCACATGATTCTATGTGACATAAGCCTAGTGTATGTTGTCACGCTAATGAACAGACGATCTGGACGTATTTCACGATTAATGACAGCAAACAACTCAAAGCAGATTGCAATCTGTGCTGTGCGAAAATGTCAAGAGGAGGAACTACTCTTCCTAGCATCAGTAACCTGATATAACGTCTTAAGCATGAGGCGATAAAAACAATGTTTGCAGACAACGCTAGGTGAGTGAAAACAAAAAACAAACAAACAAAAAAAACACTCTTATCCAGTACATTGTTCTTGATGATCAGCCACTATCGGTCATTGACATTCGGACACATTGAAAGCAAAAACACATTTTTCTTACAACCATACTGTAAGAAAGTCCATACTAACGAATGTAGCTAGATAATACAATTTATTTAAAATTAGCTCGATAAAAGTATAAAGAACGAGCCTAGAAGCTTTTAGCGTAGTGTGAGGTTTTCATAGCCACTTTTCATTTAAACTGGGGAAACATAAACACGGGTAAATAACGTGTCCTGTGATGCCCCTGATTGTTTACACTGGATCTTCCACTTGCCGACTGCACTAGACTAATAAACTGATGATTTACAACTTGGAAATACAACTTGGTACCACATATTGTTCTTGACGTGCTCAGTCCATTCCACAGCAAGGAAATGATGCTATGCTAATATGATATATGAAGGCTGGAATGGAGTTTGATGAGCATCTATAAGAGAGCTTGCAACACTCCTCTTCACTGTTAATGGCTCTGAAGCATACTTCAACATATAAGTTCAGGAGAATGTGCACGAAATTGCTTGTCTCTCCTCAACTGTTGCCTTGTTGTAGTGGTGGAGTGGCGTAACGGAGATTGTGGAGATGAAGTACAGTTATGCAGGAACACGACAAACACGGCCACATCGACAAACTTCCATCATCTTGAAAAGGCAACAAAATTTATTAGACATGCGAGAGAATAAGTAGCTGTTGCACTGGAAGAACTCCAGCGGTCCAGTGATGCAGAACGAAAACGAATGAAATGTAAACCTGTGATTTGCTGTTGCAGAAAATGAATCAACAACTTCTGACCAATAAGAATCAAGAATTCAACAGTGCTGTGATATAATGTTTTTTTTTTTTTTTTATCCAAATTTAACTGTTTAACTGTTATCCAAATGTTAGAACACATTGTACATTACCTCTCTCTCGATTCACACTTATTACACACTTATTTTTTGGGTTGTCATGGTAACATGGTTACATAGGAGCTTCAGGAGCTTTGAATTAGACCTTAAATGTTTCACTGACTTTATGTTACTTGTGTCCCAGTTTATAAATATAAGAGAGGTCTACCAAAAGACCAGCCAATCAGAAATGAGGGGTTTTTTTTGCAATAACTTGCAATATGAGTCATAAAGCACATATAAACAACAGTCATGAAGCATATGCTAAATAAAGTACAATTAGCAAACTATGAGCATATGCTAATTTAAGCAACGTTTGTAATGGTCACCTGACACTCATATCACTGGATATAACCTGTCATAAGTTGACGTAACCAATCATGTGATCCAGTGTTGAAGGAAAGTAAAATGAGGAACCTCTTTAGGGTTTTTTTTTTTTAAATATTTATTAATAATTTAGGGCTTTTTTCAGCTTTTTTTTTTACACAAGTCTGCCTAAAAACAGAACTATAAAAGGACAAAAGAAAAGTTTTCTTTAAAAGTAAAATTTTCTTCTCCAGATGTCTCATTCTTTCCCATGCTTTTGTTGAAAGTTTTTTTTTTTTTTTTTTTTTTTGCACATGGACCGTTGTAATTGTCTTCTTGTTGTATGGGGGGAAAAAATGTATCCTTTTCTCCAAAGAAATGTCTTCAGAGTTGAGTTTGATTTTGATTTTTCTGGCCTTGGCTTTTTATTTCTGTGCTGCAGTGTAAGAACATGGAGCTCAGCTTTTCTTCGCTAACATTCACTGCCAGCAAGTATGCAGACAGCAATTCAGAGTCGGGAATCAGACCAGAGACAAAAACAGATTATTGCATTCATACTTGAGGACAGCTTTTGATCACGTTCCAGCACTCGCTATCGCTTTAGCTGTGGGATTCCTGTGTTTGGTTTGTTTGAGCATAGCTAAGCATCGGTATAGAGCATTATCACTTGATTGGTGATGCCGAGAAAGGAATTCGAGATAATGGGAAATTTCAGCAGCTCAATGGGCTCCTGTGAACCAGATCCACAGCTACAGGGAAGACATCATTCGTCAAAAGTCAAATGGATGGATTTGACGTCTCAATAGACTGGTGTGAATTGATTTTTTTTTTTGCAGTGTGGCTGTATGATAGATACAATGCTAACTTCAATTCCTTTTCTCATAAATAATTATAATAATGTGTATTATGTCTAAGTAATTATACATATGGCCTCCATAGAAAGTATGTGTTTCTTTTTCTTTTTTATGTGTCATGTTATACATACTAATGATGCCTAAACTTAAACTTAGTTTAAAAAAAAAAAAATGAATGTAGTGGACTTAGACTTTAGATTGTCAGTAAATTCATCTCGATTACAGCAGCATATATATGTTGGTTTAATGCCCTTCTTTTCATTATTGCCCACACATACTGTACGGTGGTTAAACTTTTATTTGATGTTTGCTAGCACTTCAGCTCAGCATACTGTTGGCGAAATTAGTTCAAATGTTATTCAGGATTTACAGCCGGAAAGTTGTATTCAGAATCGTGTTACAAGGGCACGTTCATTTACTTCCTGAACCAAATTCACAGTGGTGGTTCTAGACCATTTCACCAGGGGGGTGATACGCCGGGATATGCTGGGATCATTTTAAAAGATTGATTCTTCTTCCACTGTCGCTGTCTCGCTTTGTGTTTTTCGAGGATCAACTGTGGCTTGTTCCAGTGTAGCTAAGTGGAAAAAACTGTCTTCTGATCCACATTTAGGGGTCCGATTAGAGCTTTGTATTCTTTTGAGCGCCACTATGCTGAATGACCACCAAAAGTAAATAGGCTATATTCATATATGTATGTAATTAGTTGTCTCACTCCACATTCAGGGGGGCCACAGAAGAGGCCAAGTTTTAGAGCTGCCCGGCTCCTCCCCAGAACCGCCTGTGCCCTTTCGGATTATAAAAATCATCTGTTTGTAGTTCACATCTCAGCGGTTTGCAGATTTGTCTTGAGTACAAGCACTGGAGGTGGATTTAAAAAAATATATATATATATTGTCTTTAAACACAACCATTTGCCTTTAAACCCCCAGAAAATCAGGGGATAGAAAATACAGACTGAAGAAGCAGCTAGCGTTTGTTTTTCCTTGTTGTAACATAAAAAATCAAGAGACCATTTAAAAAAATGAAGAAATGAAAAGAAAGAGTTATATGATTATATATAAATGAGAAGAATTGAAATAAATATCTAATGGGTGTCTAGTATTTTATCAATGTTTTACCAAGTTTGCTAGTAAACTAGATTGGAGGCTATCATGTGTAGGAATTAGCATATATAAATATTTCTTTTCTCTATTTTTTTTTACAGATTAAGAAGCTGCACAGTTCAGTTAGAGGGTTTTTGTTCATTTTCATCAGGCTCTTTTCTAATGCTGTATTCACACAGGTGAATTGCATGATAGAAATAAAATGAATGAAAAGACTCTTAGGGAATGAAATAAGCACTCAGCAGCAAACAGGTCTCCTTTGAAAAGAGATGAATCACTTTGTTGTTTTTTTTTGTTTTTTTTTAAATTTCTGCCATGTAGAGCACAAGGCCCATAATTTGCTTCTTTGCTAATTTCATTTACAATATAGAATGTTAATTGAAATCCAGTCACATTGCCCTCCAGCTTTTACTAAATGAACAAATGTTAATGGGTTTTCTGAGCCTCTGTTATTCGAAAGTATGCATTGTATAGCCTACTGTAACTAAAACAAAGTTTTGCTGTCCTTTTATTAATAAATGGGGTCATTTTATGATAAAGTTTGAGCAACACCTTTATTATTATGTCATCATTTCCTCAGTGAATAGGGCTTTCAGTAAAGATAGCTTGTTATAGCTTGTTAAGCTTCCAGCCTTAGTGTCAGTTTGACCCAAGGTTTGGAGAATATTCTTTGGAAGCTTTTGTGCCAACCACAACTATTATCATAGTATTGCTTATGCAATATTGCATTAAAGTGTCCCGCTGATGCTTTTTTATGTGCTAGCATATATTTTCAGGACGGAAGATTATGAAATGTTTCCGGACAGAGGCAGAGTCTAACAAGGATGCGTAATCACTAACACAGACGTCTACAGCAAGGGTGATGAAGGTTTTGAAACTATTGAACTGTGGGATAAAGATTCAGAAATGCACATTGTACATTGGCAAGACTTCGCAAGGGCAGGTATCAAACAAAGAATTATGTATGCACCTACAAGAATTTGGGTCTAGTTAACATTCGAACTACAATATCAGGTGAATTTCACCATTTGAATCCTACTGATATTACATTTACAAATATGTAAAGTAAAAGTAATCCGCGATAGGTCTGTATATTCGTACAAATCGGGAGCAGTCGTGGCCTAATGGTTCGAGAGTTGGACTCGTAACCTGAAGGTGAACCTGAAGTTCGTGGGTTCGAGTCTCGGGTCCGGCAGGGATTGTAGGTGGGGGGCGTGAATGACCAGCGCCCTCTGCCACCTTCAATACCATGCCTGAGGTGAGTCCCTTGAGCAAGGCACCGATCCCCCAACTGGTCCCCGGGCGCCGCAGCAAAAAAAATAAGGCTGCCCACTGCTCCGGGTGTGTGTGTGTTCACTACTGTGTGTGTGCACTCGGATGGGTTAAATGCAGAGCACAAATTCCGAGGATGGGTCACCATACTTGGCCACAAGTCACTTCACTTCAAAACTAAAGACTGTGTTTAAAAATATGCACTGTAGTAACCTAGTCCAATGAAATTACTTCATCAGTTCAGCAAATGAGGGCAATTTTAGTCAATATGTCTGTTTTTGCTTTATGTGGAAGCATTCTGTGTTACCATTCTGTTCATTTGCAGCTAATCTGCACTGAGGGTGTTGGGGACCGATAAGCCCCCAGATGACATTTGGACGTCATTACATGCATGATTTGCTATTTGCTTCTTTAATTTTCTCATCATTTTTACTAATATGACAAGGGCCAACTAGGAAAGCTTTGAAAAGCTGCTTTCGAAACATCACACATAATTGATTGTAATGAATGCATTACCATTTTCTCCTGCTGTTTTAACACAAAAGTCATAGTTTAAGTGTCTTAACCCTGCTATTTTCATGTTTTTTTTTTTCCTTGGCTGCTCTTTTGGGGAAAATGGTAGTCGTTGTGTTGAAGGACTGCTGGTCCATTTGTGTTATGAAAAGATTCAAATCATTTTACTGGTGCCTCATGTTGTGGTCAGTAAACTGAAGATATTTCTGAAGATAAATGTTCTGTAGTATCAATGATTCATAAACTAAAGTGAAAGATAATTGTCCAGAATTGTCCACTGAATTGGATTCTGTGAATGAAGCTGTAATTCTAAGCATACACTTCCTGTTAGTAGATGCAGTGATGGTTTTTATGCTTTTTACACTTTCTGAATTCTTTTTAAGATTATTACCTGTCACACTGTATGAGATGATCCCAATAAAATCTTCGCCGAATTCTATAACAAACTATGCAACAACTTGTCTTTTCAATATTAGATTCTATGCTGAAGAGCCTCTAATGATAGACCTGCATTTAAAGAAAATTACTATGTTCTGCTTGCATCATAATCAGCGTAAACATTCAGAAAACTGGCTCACACAAACACAAAATAAGGTTGAGGTAATAAGGATATTTTTTTTTTTGTCAAATAGCATATTTAGTTTTGCCATCATCATTAACATATTTGTAGCTGTCCTGTGAGTTTTTATGTAATCCTGTGCCATCATCCTATTGGAGGATTTCAGACGAGAGTTGTAGCATCAGGCGTCACACTAAGATTCAACCAAAAATCTGGGGCACTGCCAGAACTTTGTCATCAGATGTCTTTGGTTGCAGTGGCACTAAATTGACCACGATAATGTACGCACATCACATTATGTGCTTTCAGACCGCCGATCTCAACTCACGACCGAAGAATCCTTTTATAATGTGCGAATTTTGTCTACGACAGCAAAATCAGGCTGAAAATTTCTAATCCGTCCTTAGCTAACATAAAGGACTTCCTAACTCTTTAATGCTGGATTCAAGTCCTCCTCAAAAGTTTGTGCGTGGTGCTGATTATGATGTGGTTTAAATGGTTTTAGTCAGGGAAAAAAATGAAGTGGTTTTGGCCAGAGAAAAATGAACGATGTGAGAAAACGTTTTTGTTTTTATTTATTTTTTTGAATCATCACTGAAGGTTTGTTTTGCCTTTCGAAAGAAAATGAGGAAAAATGAAAAGTTAAGATGCGAAATTACCACTTAAAACTTACCATCTGCTGTAGGCTTCAGCTTCATATTGGCAGACATCGTGACTTTTAGTTATTGACATGCCATTAACTCGGAAAGTCAGGGCTCGTAGAGTTGTAATTATGACATTGTGGTGGCGCGCAAGGTGCACTGACCTCGTAATTACGATATTTCTGATAGGACTTAAGGGCAAGAGCTCAAATACCAAGCTTCCTTTTTTCTTTCAGAGCTACAGAGCAGTTCCTGTGGAAACCCAGGTGTTCCTGCCAAAGGGATTCTGAACGGCACACGGTTTAACGTGGGTGACAGGATCCAATACCGCTGTGTGCCCGGGTACACACTGGATGGTCATGCTCAGCTAACTTGCGTCACCAGCACATCCAACGTAGCTGCATGGGACTTCCCTGTGCCCATCTGCAGAGGTGAGGCTTTGAGGCTTCGTTTGCCATCAGATTTGTGTCAAATCACATTAATCACTAAATTTCCCACCAAATGTATATTAGGCTACACCTAATACTACATACCTAATAGGTACAGTTGAGGCCAAAAGGTCACATATAACTAGGCTAAAGATATTCAAGGGAGAGGCTTTCAATCTGAAGAATTCCGTCCTAACTGTGAAGCATGGGGGTGGCAGCATTATGTTGTGGGAGTGTTTTGCTGGCCCACTCCATTAAATAGATGGCATCCTAAGGAAACAGGGTTATCTGGAAATACTAAAGCAAAACCACAAGACATGAGCCAGAAAGTTAAAACTTGGTAGCAGCTCCCTTCAGGTGAAGTGAGAAACCTTGCCCCTGGTGGCAGACTTAAAGTATCTTGGGATCCACTCAAAGTGATGGGAAAGAGCATGAGGCCATTTTGGATTTATTTTTTGAAGAGCTGTTTTTTGGTCATGCTTTGAAGCTTATCATTCACACTGAGCAGAGTACTCACTTGTCAGAAATAACTGTAATGATGGTAAACTTGCTCAGTGGTGAGCTACAGACCTCAGGCATTTTGTGGAGAAACCTAAAGTGATGCCTCGAGGGATAAAGGTTCAGGGCAGATGTTGAAAAGTGTGTGTGCTTTTATTGAAAATTTTCAGAATGTTGCTGTCGGTCTCCTGTGTAAGGTGTTAAATTTGTGTGCTCTAAGGCTTGTCAGCAAATATTTGAAAAGGTTAAGTCCATTTAGTCTCGGGAACCAGTTTTAAGTGCTCCGGATTACAGCAAAAGTTCAGTCTCTGTATGATGGTAGTCTATAGAAATTATAACCTTTTGACTTTTCTGGAAGACTTTAAACAAACCCTTGATCTTTCAGCCATGTAACTTGGTTATACAACATATTTCCAAGAAAGACAATGTTCTTGGTGCTTGGTGGTGGATATAGTGGAGGAGACCTATTTTAGGATGTCTTGCTCATTTAATTTATACTTGGAGGGATTTAGGCCATCTCTAATTCGTGAGAATTTAGAAGATCGCTTAGAAGATTCACTGATACACTGAAAAACTACCAAACAAAATTGGAAAATCAGTACTTTGCAGAGTTCGAAGCTCACTGAGCATGGAAAAAAAAATGTAAATCTTTTCCACAAAACAGACCTCTGAACTAGTAGATTTATTGATTCTAAGTTTTGTTCCCAATTCCCCATAACGAAGTCTAAAAAAAAAAAAAAAAACAGAAATTTTGAACAAATACTGCTTGTTGTTTGCGTATCGGCTGATCAGGGTATTCTAGCGTAGGAGCTAGTCTGAGGTGTTTCAAAAAGATGTACACACTGACTTCTACCTTAAATCCACACACTAGCCTTGGGGCATAATTCGAAATAAAGTACACAGGAAGTCACCTGGACTTAGTTAGCCTGGCTGTTTATTAGAATAGTGAGATGGTGAGTAACGTACGTTTTTTTTTTGCATGTCGCCATTTGTCGCCTTAGTTTTTTATAAGTTTTTATTACCTCAAAGGTGTGAAGGACAAGCAAAGAAAAAGTATGATAACACTTTTTATACTATAGCGCTGTTGAATTCGTTTTGAATTTGATTGGAGTTAATCAATTAATGTTCTGTAACAGCGGCTCTGAGAATATATCATTGTTTCTGTAGTAACAGATCATTTACAGTACAGGGACTTGTATGATGGATGCTCCACATAAAATAAACCCAATAATAAACCATTATTTAACAAAAAAAAAGTATAATTATTGCTACGGTGACCTTTTTTGTGGTAGTTATTCAGCAGTTTTGGAAGGAGTCTCCAGTTTCAGTGCTTTGTTACAGTCAGGCATTAAACTGTATCTTTGTTGTTGTTTCCTGGTAGCTTTGTTTAGGAAAAAAAAAAAAGATGTGTTTGTATGTAAATCGTATAATTAATTATGCTGCATTCGACTTACCTCAGAAGTGAGAAGTCTGAACTCGGAATTATGTTATTTTTGACCTCCGCGCATTTGAGCTACAAAGTAGGAAAAAAACATGGATGTATCCGTTTATCTTTTGTTAGCAGCCAGCTAACTGTGATGAGTGACATAGATTTTCCTCCTCAAATCAGCAAACTGTATTGTCAGTGTTATAGATTTAACAAGCAAATATGTCTGTATGTTGATCTGAAGCAAATATGTGTATGCACAGTGAGTCATTTAAAGGTAAGGAGTGTTACAGTACTTCCAACCTGCAAATTACAAGGCTTACAAGTCAAGTCAAATGCAGCATAAGACTTGAGGAACATCTGACATTTTGTACAAACGTGTCAATGTGGTCAATATCACAAATAGTGACCTAGAAATAGTGCAGAATCTTGAATATTGAATATTTGGGTAGCGTTGGCGCATCACAGCTCCAGGATTAATCCTGAGCTCGAGTAACTATGCAATGGATCAGCGTGTATTTCTGCCTCACACCCAGTGTTCCATGGATACACTCCACTGCAATCCTGACAGAACAAAGCACTTACTGAAGAGACTGCGACTTAGGGACGTTAAGTCAGGATTATAAAACCATGTGCTCAAGGTTTTTAACTCATAAAAAACACACAAACAACGTTAACTGATTCTCCTGTGCGGACGGTTTTGGATCTGGAGGACTGCCACAGCTATTGTAGCAACACGCTGTGACCTTGCTATCATTATTACAAAATGAATAGCGTAGGAGTCGAGTGAAGAGATGAAGACCTGTGGAAAAATCCAGAGGAGTCATCTGATCTGTTCATTAGCTGTATTTCACAAAAAGGCTTCCATTTTTCTTACCTAGCTGTTAATGGAAGCAGCAATAGATCCAGCTCTGTGGTAAAAATTGCTCTCTATATCTGTAAAAAATGATAGGTTTGTGTTTCACACTGTCTGTATGGTCCATTTTTTTCCTCTCATCCTGGCCTTAAACCACTTTGCAAGTGGTGCAAAGCTCTCATAACAGGCAGATGGGCTTTTGATGTCATTTTCCACAGAGAACCTCTCCATTCTCTTGAAGTCCGAGCACAACCAGTGTGCAAACTCACCCCACTGCTCTCCCCTTACTTATAGTCCAAAAGCAAGCAGACCAAGAGGAATATCTCTCTAATGTATAGCTGGACTGTGAAAATTGCTGTACTGTGAAATACGAAAATACAAATATGTCACAGATATTCCTCTTGCCGGAATTCTTTCAGGCTACGCTTCCTTTCCTGCATGCAGAGCACCGATTGCCCTTCACCACTATTGTCATTCCGGTTGATTCCACGTCATGCCCTGACATTTTTCCGTCAAACTTCTGTACACTGGCTAAATTGTAGCACTGAACTCCTCACGCTTGTGTATAGCGGTCATAGCAAGTTCCCTTGACTAACATTATTTACTGCATTAACTAACATTATAGCACAGCGCTGTTGAATTCTGGATTTTGATCAGTTACAAAGTGTTGATTAATTTTGTATAACAGCAGCTCTGAGAGTAGTTCATACCAGAAGGCTAAAGTTTGCGAAAGAACTTTGATGTTGGCTTGACAGATCTCGCTAAACAGTATCGGAAGTGGTTGCTAGGGTCTTGCTAGGTAGTTCCTATGGTATTCCACATAATTGCATAGTTGCTACGGGGTTGCTAGGTGGTTGCTATGATATTATAGGTGGTTCGTAGGGTGTTCCTAGCTGGTTGCTATGTTATTCTAGGTGGTTGCTAGGGTGTTGCTATGATATTGTAGGTGGTTCGTAGGGTGTTCCTTGCTGGTTGTTATGCTATTCTAGGTGGCTGCAAATGTGTTGGTTGGTGGTTGCTATGCTAACCAAATTTGTTCTTAGGGTGTTCTTAGGTGGTTCCAGGTATAAATATTGGAATTTGCTTCAGTTTCAGTTCTGAATTTTGGGAGTTAACAACCAGCTAATGCACGTGATTATTGAGTTTATTTGATTTATTATTAAAAATGGCAGCCGTTAATACACTTTGTAGTTACTGTGTTAATGTTACTCATGGTATTAATGCATTAAGTGACGTCAGGTACCTTAATGTAAAGCACTACACAAATTTAGTCACTAACAGAAAAATCTGGGCTTCGAAAAAGGCGCTGCTTGTCAGACACGTGCTTGTTGTGACTGTGTCACGCGTCACTGCAGTCTGTAGCCGAGGCAGTCTATGAATTTTGAGCAAACCTTTTTCAAACTTCTGTATATGAAATATATAGGCTTTGCCTGATCCCAGCTCAACTGTGCGTGTCAGCAGAGCATTTATGCTTGGACATGACAAGTTTCGCTTCTCTTGCGGCAGAGTAACGTTATCTGTGCTCACCTCCTTGCTCGTCTCACGTCCGAGCCTAAAAGCGCTGAGATCAAACACATTATCGCTTAGGAGCTGTTTGTCTCCGAGTAATGTCGAAGCAGACATGAATATTTAAAAGAAAAAAAAAAATCCAGCGTGAAAACGTAATGCAGAATGGCAAGGACATTATCATTTCAAAGGCTCGTTTTTATGGTTGCTAAATTCAGGACCTGCAGGCAGTCTCTGGCTGCATCACAGCCAAAATCCGTGTGTATTACCAGCAAGGCTCGTGTTTCATGGGAATGATGTTTAAAATGCGCTGTGTATTGTAAGTAAAACTTCAAAAGCACGCTTGCATAATGGAAGTGAAAGTTCAAGTATTTTGCAACCGAGGCTGGTTGCTTGTTTCATATTTTAATCAGGAGACAAGTTTGCATTGAAAAAGTGTCTTAAACGAACAGGGCTAATCGGGGATCAACGTTTTCATTACAGCTCCTCACAATTCTGTGACGTGACGGATGAAGAGGCGGAGCTGCTTTCAAGCCCGGACAGTTACATTTGGCCTTAATTTGGGAGCTGACTGTAATTTGCTAGAAGAGGAGTAAGAGATGGCTTATAAACAAGCTCTCGAGTCTTGGAATAATAATAATAATAATAATAATAATAATAATAATAATAATAATAATAAATGCCATTTTCTTAGCATATGATCTTCAGTAGACAGTGTTGACTGACTTTAAATAATACTAATTATTATTATTATTATTATTATTATTATTATTATTATTATTGTTATTATTTTCAGATATATAATTTGAGAAATTGCATGAGACAGAAAACCCCAAGCAAACAAACAAATTCAACTTTCAGCTTCAGACACATCAAGATCACTTTAAATAATTGTAATAATTATTTAATAATCTTCATACTTTCATAATTTTGACTTGAAATGACTATTATGTT
Source organism: Pangasius sanitwongsei (assembly GCA_037576675.1). Classification (NCBI taxonomy): domain Eukaryota; kingdom Metazoa; phylum Chordata; class Actinopteri; order Siluriformes; family Pangasiidae; genus Pangasius; species Pangasius sanitwongsei. The sequence goes on along the minus strand of CM075024.1, from coordinate 2,502,676 downwards.
TTGCAATTTTAACTATTTTACTATTAATTATTTTCTTTTTGACCACCTTTTGTTTGTTTTTTTATTTTATTTTTTTTTTTACAACTTGTGGTTCAGGGTTTCTATACTATATAAATAATGCTTTATTATTATTATTATTATTATTATTATTATTATTATTATTCACTAATATAAGCCAAGACTGACTACTGAATATAAAGTATTAAGTAAATTGCATCACCACAAATGAAAATAAAAAAGCCAGTTCTGTGCAAACTTAACATTCAGACATATTTCATTTTCCGATTATTTATCACTAGGCTAATAATAATGATTTGTCACCAATTTAAATAAAGACATCTTGACTAAGAAGTGTTATCTGAGTTCAAGTTTGTTTTCCTTTTTAATAACTGATGAAATAAAATTGCTGGACTCCAGGGTTTGTAAATATGCCCGCTGGTCAGTAATATGTCACTAGTATATCTTCTCGACTTAGGCTTTGGTTTGTTTATGAGCAGATTAAACCCGATCACTTGCGCCCTGTGATGCTGAGCTCTCTCATATCACACTCGCTGATTTCCCTAAACACTATTTACATCATGCGGTGAAATTACGAGGCAGCTCAGTGGTAGATTGTGAATTTCACCTGCGTTGTATCTCC
>CM075024.1:2487210-2501936 GCA_037576675.1 Pangasius sanitwongsei | reverse complement strand
CTGAATGCTAATGAATGCTAATTTAGTTGAGTCAAACTGCCTTATAGACAAAGATTTACAGTTCCTGAAGATTATTTTGGACAGAGGGATTAGTTCTGTGTCGTTCCTGATGAAACTGAGTGGATAAGTGCTATACGTTCTGTGAGTGGAGTTACTATTACAACCCTGAAGTTGTTCATTTTCCTATAACTGCACGTGATTTGCCAATGATTGCAATTTAATTGATTATAGAACATGTTGTACTTTTTAGCAGTTTATAGTCATATTTAATGTTGTGGAATGTTTCCTGTTCTCAATTATGTCACAGCAGCTATTTTTTTTTTCTCTCTCTTGAAGTTAATAAGACTTGTCATGTCAATGGAATGCAAAGCATAAACTACTCTGTCCTGAAAAGTTACAGCTTTATTTCTGACTGTTGCACAGCGCTGACACTGGAGACTCCTTCCATAACATCTCCTCACCTTGCAGCTGGAACTATTATCAGAGCCGCTGTTACAAAAAAAATGATAATAATAAAGCAACACTTTCTGACCAATCAGAATCAAGCTTTTCACAGTGCTGTGGTAAAATTACATAATATAATATAATATAATATAATATAATATAATATAATATAATATAATATAATATAATATAATATAATATAATATAAATAACAGACAGGAATTTGTTCCATTGGTCATCAGATGCTATGTAAACCTTGTGACTATTTCCTATGCAGCTGATGAAACTAATTATCTCTTCTATTTTTTTTTTTTTTTTTAAACTCAAATCTCAACCAGCAGCAATTTCCCGAACACAATACCGAACGGTCACACTGTGTATAAAATCAGCCCAAACCACAAATGTTTTTTCTGCACAGAGGCTAATAAGTGCTTTTTCTCTCCTTGTTGTTATGTGTTAATTAGCATGATAAAACACACACCCATAACACAATATGCCGCTCTCTTCATGAAAGGGCATTTACAAGGCTTCAGGGAGCAAGACTGAGTTCATATACAGTACATCCACAAGTACTGACAAGTTAAGTAGTTTCTCCAACTAGAAAACAGCTTATATAAATAAACCGATAGAAGGCAAATCCTATTAGTAAGCATTTAAAATGTTTGTCTGAGAAAAAAAGACAGAGAGAAAAAAAAAAAAAACCACCATGTGGTGCATGAAATAAATGAATTCTCGGTCCTTTGTAGCCATTTTGGGTTTTACCAAACTGAAAGCCCGTTCTTGTAAAAGCCCCTTTTATTTAGTTAGTTTTGTTTGTTTCTTTTATTTATTTTATTTTAATAACTGTCGGACGCATTGCTCCTGAGATTCTTTGTGTTCGAAATACTCTTGAAAAAGTCTATGCAAATTTTACTTATAAATGCAGGTCAGTACAAATTATATTAATATTCATTATATTATGAATAAATTCTAAGCAGCAGGAAGAAAATCAAATTGCACAGTCATTTAAACTGTTAAATATTCTTCTCCTTATAATGGATGTTTCAGCAAAATAATGGATAATATATTTAGCACAAATAGATATTTATTTATCCTAATGTTTCCGTAATTCCACCACATATAAATATATACTTTACGCAAGCAGACATCGCGATCAAAATGCTGCCAGCGAGACTCGCCTTATCATCCGGAGATCGCAGGTTTGAAACCCACTGATGCCACAGATATTTGTGCGAGTCCTACAGAGCAAAATTGCCCATGCTATCTGGGTAGGAGGGGCCATACTCTTTCTCCCCTGTCAATCACAGTGACACAAGCCAATCGTGGGCAAAAGTATGTGGACACCTGACCATCACAGCCATCTGTGGGCGTTTCCCAAACTGTTACCACAACGTTAGAAATACAGAATTGTATACAATGTCTTTGTATGCTGTTACATTGCGAATTCCCTTGACTGGAACTAAGAGGTCCAAACCTGTTCCACCATGACAGTGCCACTGAGCACAGAGCGAGCTCCATGAAGACATGGTGTGTTAGGGTTGGAGTGGAAGAACTCGAGCGTCCTGCACAGAGCCCTGACCTCAACCCCACTGAACACCTTTGGGATGAACTGGAACTGGAGCCTCATCAATCAGCATCAGTGCCTGACCTCACTAATACTCCTGTGGCTGAATGAACACAAATCCCCACAGCCACGCTCCAAAATCTAGTGGAAAGCCTTCGCAGAAGAGTGGAGCTCATTATAACAGCAAAGAGATGAAATTAGATGTTCAATAAGCACATATGGCTGTGATGGTCAGGTGTCCACAAACCTTTGGCCATATAATATATGCAGAAGAGGGTAGATAGCACTTTCCTCTAAGTGTGTTACGTTGCCCTGTGACGCTGCATGAGCTGGAGAAGCTGGATTCACGTGTCATGGAGGAAGCACGTGTCAGCCTTCACCCTTTTTTTAGCTGCTGTATGATAGGGGAGATATGTCTTATGGGTGGGAATGGGAAAATTACCAAATTGGGGAGAAAATGGGTGAAAATTTAAAAAAGAAAAGAAAAGAAAATGGTGGACACTGGTTGTTGTGACAGCGTACTCCAGAAACCCAAAAGCTACAACAATCTGTGTAACAATTTGGAAAATAAAGGTGCTATTTTTAATATGATGAAACCTCAACCCTCTGCTTAAGTTGTGTCTTTTAGTCTCTTTTGGGTATCACTGACAATATATAAAGCTAGTTACCAATTTCCAACAATTTGTGAATTGCAGCAAATCAAAGTGGCTAATTTAAGTTGCTAGTTAGTAATTAGCGAGCTATGTCTTTGCAGCTGAGATGGTCTATAACCTCTAAGGCCAGTGGCAGCGTAGGTCAGTTTTTCGCCGCTTAGTCCATCTGTTCATTATTTGCAATGCTTGGGCTTGATTTCAGTGATTGTGCAACAGTGGCTTTGGCTTTGAAAAATACCTTTGAAATGCATCAAATGGCTTAAATGGCTTTTATCATCCTGAAAAGTGGCATCTGAGGAGTAATTTGATTATGGTATGCGTTTCTGTTTTGGTTCTTCAGCGGAGGACACATGCGGAGGAACCTTCCGAAGTTCCAGTGGTGTGATTTCCAGCTCTGACTTCAAGAATGACTACAAGAGCAGTGGAGAGTGTACGTGGACCATTGTGGCTGACCCTGGAGACACCATTTCGCTCGTCTTCACTGACTTCCAGATGGACAACAAGTTTGACTACTTGGAGGTGGAGGGATCAGAGCCGCCATCGATATGGTGAGAACTCTTGGTTCTTTTTTTTTTCCTTTTTCTGTGGTTTTCACAGTATGATGATATATTCCTTTGCTGCTATATTTTACTTGTATGTAGCAGAAGGAACTTGCTGTGTTTCACTCAGCGTGCTGCTGTGATAATGTCCTCAGATTCTACTGTCATTCCACTTCAACATGGTAATCATATGTAAATGGATAGTTTGTGAATATTTTTGTCACATGGGTAAATTGGCGTTATTTAAAAAAACGAAAGTATTTAAAAGTATTTCAGTATTTAAAGTATTTAAACATTTCTTCAGGGTTCTTAAGGATAACTAATCACCCTGAAGTTGATTGTTTTCCAATAACAGCACGTCCCGAAGTGTTTTATTCCTGTTACACCACAGCAATTTTCCAACAGTTACATTTTCATTACTTAAAGAAAGACACATCGTACTTTTTTATCCATTAATAGATACATTTACTTTGGAAAGTCCACCAAACAAGTTCCTGTTATCCCTTAGATGATAAATCATTATGTAGATGTTATAGAAAATGAATCAATTAATCAGAATAGAAAATGAATCAATTAATCAGAATTGAGAATTCAATTCTGCTATAACTAGTTTTTCAGTTGGAAACAGTTATTGCTGTGAAGGCATAAAAGATGAATCCAAATATTGAAAATGGTGTCATGCTGATTGAATTCTGTATTATGAAGGTCTGAAAATTAATTTCCATTTCAAGCCACTCGATTTTCACTATTGCAGATAGTTTACCGCATGCGTAGATGCTGATATGTTTCTTAATCAAATCCTGTGGTACATTTTTATTTTACACACCAGTGCGTAATTCTGCAGGTGCTTAATAACTATCCTTGTCTTGTTTGTCACGGCAATATTCTATACAATTTCCCCCACCATTGCCTTCACTGATTCCAGTGAAGCGTTCCCGAAAAGTACATGATGAAGTAGACGAGTTTTTGTGAACCCAGAACAAGCTTCCTGTCCTGCTCTTGCACCAAATCCATTAGTTTTGTTGGAGTGACCTTTATGTAATTCCAACAAACTTGTTACTGCCAACGGGGCAACAAAATCAGATTATAACATAACATTCAGATCACTCAGAGTTTCAGAGACAAGTAAAGAGGAAAAAATGATTGCAATCCCTCAATTTGGCATGATTTAACCATAATTTATGACCGGAGTGCTGTTGAAAGTTCAGTGCTGATTGGTCAGGAGGTGCTGCTTAACTTGCTAAAGCAGCAGCTCTGACAGTAGCAAGGCAAATCACAGGTTTACGTTCATGCATTCGTTCAAATACGTTAACTCACACATGGACTTGTACGTTAGACGAACTGCACAAACGGATTAAAAAATGTTTATAATCATTGATATGTTGAGGTTTTCAGTGAGGAGGTGTTTATTTAGCATTTGTGGAGTAAGGAGTCTCCAGTGCCAGTGCCTTGTAACTTCATGTCAGCCTGCGTTTGTCTTCTTCAAGAGAGAAAAAAAGAGAGGCTGGTGAGGCAATGACTGTTTGTAGCAGCTATAATGTAAGTCGTAACAGGACACTACCTTGTTTCACAGATGCTACACGACATTAAATTTAGCTATAAACTGATTTTTTTTTAAAAAGTACATGGTAGAACACGTTAATAAATAAAAAAAAGATTGTTAGCCTTGGCAAATTGCTGTGGTATAAGATGAATAAAACACCTCAGGCCATGCTGTCATAGGAAAATAATCAACACTGGGGTGGAAACAGTATCACAGCACTTCGGTTATTTTCAATGAATTATTTTATAATTATTATCTGAAAAGGGCTTTTGCACAGTGTTACATATATATGTTTGAAAAATCAACCTAAACACAGCATGAGACTTAAAGGGGACACCTGACACCATCCTTTTCCTTTTGTTTCTGGGTCATTTTTGAGGCTTGCAGTCACCTGATTTCAGATCACCTGGCTCATTCTGAAGCAATGTGTAAACACAGGTCAAGTATGACTTACTATATGTTCTCTGTTCTCAGCACTCTGACAACGAAGCTGTCTTTACAGAACAAGGACAAAAATATTCTGTCCTGCGTCTGAGAGAGCTATGATGTCTCTATCCCAAACGGGCCAATCCATAACTATTCATTCCTGCTTGATTATCCTTTTGCTTTTATTCCCTCTTCTACAATATTGCTGTCTCAGAATGTTTCTGGCAATCCACAACCCTGGAAACGGGGATATTTAATATGCAACCCCATTATGTTGTCTCACAGATGATGGTTAAAAAAACAAACGACTGCATACATAACACTTATGACAAGATTACTTTGCATATAATCGTTCTGCTTCTGTGAGGCTACGAAAACTGGTGTTGCATTGTTGTGTTTAACAAAATATGCAGCTTTGGAACAAAAGCTACGTGCCAGATGTTCTTCTGCGATTTCACTTCGGAACATTTTGATTGGTTTGTTTAGAAAATTTGCTGCAGTTTTGTCTTACTTTTGTTACAGCCTGCATCCAGTTTGTATGTCAAACACGTAACTCGGTAGTGAAATTTAACAAGCTTTTTATTTTCTCAGCTCTCCTGGTCAGCGTTACAATATTAGAGAGGCAGTATAAAATTACCACTGGTACAGGCTCTGTAAAAGCTCACCCACAGTCTATTAATACGGCTTGTCACTGAGCACATTACGCAGCTTTGTATAAACTGATAATGAGACTTGGGCCCAGCTGGCCTTTATTGTGTTTCTGCCCCAGCCTGTGCTCAGAGAATTTTCTGATATATGACTCTGTATCTCATTAAGCTTCTTTTGACTCATCTAACGTATTATACAGTTAGTTCCACCTTATATGCTAATGTGGCTAAATACTTAAACGGCATGATTTCCTTTGCTTTAAGGCCACTACTTGAGTTTTTAACTATTATTATTTTAACTGTGAGGTTCGTCAATGGTGATATGTCGGTGTTTGATCATTTTAAGAGCAGGCCAGCAATCCTCTAGGCATTATGGTGAAAAGGTGCATATTCCTGTCATTTCACTGTCAAATCCCTGTCCAGAACTATGAAATGTTTGCACACAAGATGAAATGGGAAACCTATTGTTGGCAGCTTTTCAGATGAGCCTGAGATTTTGTCCTGCCCCAGGCTCCTGTGTCATTTACATCTCAGTAAATAGCACAGCGATTTATAAAGGTCAGGTTTTACTGCGTCGTACGAAATCCAGTTTGCACATCGGTCCAACCACTCGACCGATGACGCCATTGCCACCGCTCTCCACTCAGCCCTCACACATTTGGACAAAAAAGACTCATCTTCACCTTCTCTTCCTCAGTCCATTTGAACCAGTTGGGATTTTTCTAGGTCAATGAGGAGATCTGGCAGATTTGGTGCTGAAATCACAGATTAACTGTCAGAAAAAAAAAAACTACTAAAACCAACAAATCATTTTTCCCACTTAATGGAGGTGATCTGTGACTCCTTGAGTCTTGTTAGAATCCATCTAGATGTTCTATTCCATTCTAGTTCCAAAAAAGGAAACTTTGAAGGCATCAGGTAATTCTTTCAACAATATGGGCCTAAAGGTTCATTCCATTTTGACCTTGTACTTCCAAAAAAGAAACTTTGGAGGCAGGTAAGTAGACAGGTAGAGTGGCACTTACATTGCCAAGCCATTACTTCCCCACAGATAAGTGACGTTTTCATGTTGGCATTTAGAAGTCCATATCAAAACATCAGCAGGTAGCATTGCCAGGATGTGGTCAATAAGTGGTGATGTGTGCTTCTAACTTATTTTCACTCCCTGTAGTGTGGGTACAAAAGGAGATGGCATAGTCGGCAGCACTAAGACCGCCCTGGAGAAGTCTGGGAATTGATTTCCTTATACACTTATAGCCACTGATTGCATGGTCAAAAACCATCCACATTTTATCTGTGAAGAACTGATAAGCATAGAGATTCTTGTTGAACCCAGTTGGCAGTGGCCCAGGGGAGTGCCTTTCCAATTTGTAAAGCAATTTGTGCTTGTCTTTGACCGGTCTTTGTGAAGATGTTTTGGATGAAGTTTAAATGTGAGGAAGCATTAAATGAATCCCCCTTGAGCTGCTGGGCATGGTACCACCCAAGATAAGGGAAGCAGAGTTGCAGATATTATGCAGGAGGGAGTGAGTAAGGAAAGAAGTTTAGTTCAGTCAAGAAAATACCCTGAAATCAGGCCAATTTGAATTCAGAATTTTAAAAGTGAACTAAATCTAAAAACAAAATACCATCTTTGAAAGTGCACTTTACTGGTCTAAGTTGTCTAAGGGTTGTTCTTGACTTCTAGTGGCATAATTCATGAAATGGGCAAAGTGACTGAAGCAGTGCCTTAGTTTGGCCTCATCAATCTGCTAGTTACAGCTAGTTATTGCAACAATATGGTCTTAAAAATTGATTGCATTTTGACCTGTTGTCACCTTAGTATTTGTGACCTTAGTGACCTTGCCTAGGTAGTATGAAGTGATGCTCACCTAAAAATCCATAAACATGGTCCATCCCAAGCAAGCAGGTCAACACAAACCCTTGGAGCAATGGTGGCTCAGTGGTTAAGGCTTTGGGCTACTAATCAGAAGGTCATGAGTTACGCCCTTGTACAGCCAATGGTACCAATGTTGGGCACTTGAGCAAGGTACTTAACCATCTCTGCTCCAGGTACACTATAACCAGGCCTTCTGATCAGTAGCCGGAAGTCTTAACCATTGAGCTACCATTTCCAAAGGGGCTGTGTCATTGCCTGGCAGGCTGGCTGGCTTGCTTGCTTGGGGTGAACCATTCCTATAGCTTTGGGCTGCTGACCAGAAGGTCATGAATTCAAGCCCCCATACTGGCAAGCTGCCAATTTTGGGCACATGAGCAAGGCATTTTCACCATTTCTGCCCACCTCAGCTTCCTATCCTGTTGGGATATGCAAAGAAAATAATTTCACTTTACTTTATTAGGCTTCTACTATTATTTGTTCTATTGTATCTCCATTTCATTCTTAAACCAGGTAGAACCTTGTAATGCGATATTAAAAGAATTATGTGTTTATTTATCCCCAAAACAAAAGAAAAAGAAAAACTTATATCTTGAGTGAAGAACCCAAGACTGGCTTTCTGAAAGAAGGCCCAAACCCCCGCTGCACTCTTCAGACAGCATCTTTTCTTTGGTAAGCGTTCCACTGTTGAAGTGGATAATGTGAGTCCAGGGCAAGATTGCCTTTAATTGCGGCAAGGCAATAAAATGTCCATCTCCAGCCGAAAGCATGAGAGTCGGAGCTGTGTGTGTAGAGCTTGAGCTGCATCTTAATGCGTTCTGGCCACAGATTACACATACTGGTGTATGGCGAGAGGTGTTTCTAGTTAATGTACTTAATAAAAATTGCAGATCCTAAAAGATTCTTCATAGTCACTATTTTCAAGTTGAACCTCGAGGATTCTGTTTGAATTCCCTTAATGCGCTGCAAGCATGTATCATTCCCTTTATTTTGTGGTTGTGACTCTTTTTTGTGACTGAGTATCTTCTACCTACATGTACTCTCTTAAGCAACATAGCGGTTTGCTAATGTACAGTACATGTTTTTTTTTCCCCCCGACAGGTTGTCTGGGTCAAATATTCCGGTACCTATCGTCAGCAACAAGAACTGGCTCCGGCTCCATTTCGTCACCGATAATAGTCACAGACACAAAGGTTTTACTGCTCAGTATCAAGGTAAACTATATTTTCTTTGGTGTTACACCTAGTATGCTATCTAGCTCAAAAAACCTTTACTTGTATCAGCATGTAATTCTTTTTTTCGTTATACCACAACACTGTTGATGTATTGATTCTGAAGGTGTTGATTAATGTTCTATAACAGCAGCTCTTACAGTAGTTCCAACTGTTGCCACAAAGTTGGAAGCAAACAATTGTATGGGAATTTTTTCTATGTCGTAGCATTACAATTTCCCTTCACTGGAACTAAGAGGCCCAAACCTGTTCCAGCATGACAATGCCCCTGTGCACAAAGCGAGCTCCATGAAGACATTTAATGATGGTCTTTGACAGTTTTTTTTTTTTAAACTTTTCAATCTTCAGTCTTTCGTATGGCAAAAATACAAAGAATGCAGTTAAAAAAAAAAGATTTAATTATTGTTACATGGGGATGTGGAAGGTCTGAACATACTGTAACTCAGTAAGGCTAGTCACACAACTCAGTGATATATATCATATATCTCTATTCCCTTCCACTCCATTCCTCAGTAATACTGCATCAGATTCCGATCACAATACGACTGAAACTGAGACGGCAAAAATCCCCCGGCTCCTGAAAGAAAGATTGTTAGCCCTGTAACATGCTGCTCTCCGCGTCTCAAAAGGAGGATGTCTCTGTCCCCGTGCAACCATTTCCTTTCACTCATATTTTCTCAGCCCTGCAACAAATGGAGCTGGAGAAGATTGATCTTGGTATTGTAGCTATTCTCTGGGAGACCTGCCTTGTCCAATTTCTTTTTGCTTTCTGAACAGTGAAACGATCTGGAGACTTCAAATCAAGAGGAGTGAAGCTGTTGCCTGGGAAAGACAACACAAGCAAATTTGCTATAAGTAAGTCAAATGTTTTTTTTTTTTTTACTGGTTTCAAAAAGACTTTCTCATGACCTGCACTGTTTTTGCAAGCTCATGTATTTATTGTTTTTATATAACAACGTCAGATCGGCCTTATGAAGCGGTGATCTCTAGGTAGACACTTTTACAGCCAATATTTCTACAAAACTTGTATCAGCTGAGGCCCAAAGGCTGCATGTAAACTACAATGTACAGTACAGAACAAGACCACTGGGACAAGAAAACAATGCAGTGCAATATAACGAAACATGATTAAGCAAGTCTATAGTTTCCGCTCCGGAATATTTTCTACAAACCAAGACCTTTAAACCAAGACCATGACATTTTGTCCCTGATGGTGGTGTTACTTAGAGAGCTTGCTGTAAATACAGTATGTATTCCCATGGAAGCAACTGGCTAATGTTACAGGATTTTTTAATCTATTTTGGGTATCTTTCTCATTTCTTTACAGCAGAAAGTCATTTGTGGATATGTTCAGGGCTAAAATGCTAGTCCATTGTGCAGCAAATGTTGCCATAACAAATAAACAGTCTTGTTTGTATCATCTACATAGTTCCAAAAGGCAGTAATGTTGCCAGTAAGTTGGATTAAGTCCAAAAGTTATTTCAATATTTACACAGGGGAAAGTTCTTTGTATACAGAATTGGGTACCGTGCCTGCTTAAGCTGATTTTCTAAGCCCCCATTCAGATTATTGCAATTACCTGCTTGTAGTTCATTGCCTCCGAATTTCTCCGGTTGCCAGAATTTTCATCAATTCAGGTTCAATTCAACTCAGTTTTATTTGTATAGCGCTTTTAACAATGGACATTGTCACAAAGCAACTTTACATAAATAAATAAATTCCAGATATAAATTTTAAACTTAGAAGTTTATCCCTAATGAGCGAGCCAGAGGCGATGGTGGCAAGGAAAAACTCCCTGAGACGACATGAGAAGAAACCTTGAGAGGAACCAGACTCAAAAGGGAACCCATCCTCATCTGGGTGACACCGGATAGTGTGATTATAAATAATTCCCCCAATATTCAACAGCTTATAAAATAGCACTTGATCCAGCACACCTTATGATTACAGGTTTTTTTTTTTATATCACACTCCAACAGTTAATTGTCCACACAACTTAATGAAGCCACGAGATACTAAATCAAGGTAATGAAATCGTAACGTGTGCATGGGAAATATTTGATATATGTCATCATGCTTTTGATTTGCTATTAACTATTTGGTATTGTTCATAATTTTACCCATAAACAATTAAGGTCAACTGTGAACATTTGACATGGATGAAAACTCAAACCAGGAGCACTCTGAAGCTTATTATGGCTCCACTGTGGTTATTTTATGGTTATAAATTAAAAGTAAAATCCATGACTTTCAGTCAACCACCAGCATGGTGCTAGTTAGTTGGCGCACGCCTCTGCTAACACCTCTTTTTATTTCTGTTTGGGCTTAGTGAAAATGCCATTGCTTAGTCATTGCCTCACTCGGCATTTTGAAAACGTTTCGAAGGAAACGGGAGCCATCAGCAGAAGTGAAATGGATTCAGAGCAGTGCCTCATAGCTGACTTTTGATTTGCTAATGACGCTTTGATGATCAGGAATGACATTGCGTATCTCAGATTGAAGCCTTTAAAGATGACGCATGCACTCTGTGCATTTTAAAAAGCAGCACTTTATTCATGGCACCTTTGGAAGGCAATTTTGTTGGTCGAAGCAACTTTCTTACCCCTCTAAAGACCAATATATGATGATTTCTGCACCGGTGATGGCAAATAACATCATAAACAAAGCAACTAAAGTTTCAAATCTTGTTTATGCCAGGGTATGCCTGTGTATTACTACACGTAGTGCATCTCTGTTCATTAATCAGAGAAATTGCCATTGCTCACCACTTTGTTATTTTAGGACAATTTAATGTACGTGTTTGTTTTGGCACTTTTTTTTTTAAAAAGTTTCAAAGAAGTTTTAAAACAGTTTAAAACATCAAGCTCGTTGTGCCAGAGGGAAGCGAGGGTCGTAATGTAAATCAAAGAGATTTGTCATTTTGTAGTAGAAAAAAAAATGGCCAAATAAACTTGCTGCTATAGAATTAGCATCGGGGCGAGTACCTTTCCTTATTCCAAAGCAAACACTAGAGGAAATATACAATATCTGCTGCCATCGTCTCCCATTTATATTCTTCTAATGCAATGATACCATTCCCAATCTACGAGACCCCGTGTCGAATCTAAATTAGTCCAAGAGAAGAGACGAGGAGTAGAGTTATGTGGAGTCTACTAGAAAATATGAGGTATAAGTCCATCTAATGTTTTCATGTTCGACTGAAATAGCTACATTTCTATTAGCAGCTAACTTTCTAATTGTTTTTGCTAATGACTGCCAGCAAGCTAGCATTAGCATAGCCCAGTTAGCTGGAAAGCTACCTAAATAGTCATGCAGGGCTTATTGTAAGCATCCATTGTTTAACATCACTGTAGAAAAATAGCTATTTGAGTAAAACCTAAAAACTATTTTTTCTTTTTTTATTTGTTTGAACACACTAAAAGCATCTACTTTTACCTGGGAATTCTGAATGTTTCACCTTTGGCCTAATTTAGAATAGATTCCTTACAAAAAAAAAGTTTGACATTTTTTTGTTTGTTTGTTTCAATCTCAAAATCGTAACCTTTAATTTGTTTTTAAATGCAAAACTTGTTCCCCTAGCAAGTTCAAAACGAAGAAAAATCATTAGCAAAAATGTAGCTGTAGTATATACACCACAGACAAAAACAATTTATTTAATGTGACATATTTAATATATAAATTAAAATTCAAATACTTTTGCCCGCTTTCTGATGCATTCACTGATGCAAAGGAAATAGGAAGCATTTAAAAACAATCCCTTGATACATGATTATATATTTTTGACCACAATTCATACTTCCTAGGTTTGTTTCCAGCATAAGAAAGCTCCCTATGTTGATGATGAAACGAAATAATTCTGTCTTCATATAGATCCAAGTCATTTATTAAACCAGGGAAGCAAATTTACCTCTTTTCCCCCCTGCGCATACTCAATATTGACTAATCCGAGCCGTAATTCTCATATTTTGCCACTCGGAGTGGGCGTGGCACCTACTATAATAAAGTATCGAGCACATCGATTTATCTCAACACAGCATTGTACCACTTCAGATACTTAATTACAGTAGGATAGAGGTTTTTATTACCCTCTATTTCACAGTGGCTGCCTCATACACGCTGAATGATGAATTATGAGGGAATTATTTGCCTCAACACCGGCTCATTCAGTGTCCCGATACACCAGCAAACACACCGGTGTTAATCAGCAGGCTCCTTAATTTACCACTTTGACATCAACTGCTGCTCTGACAGCAGTTAAGGCGGGTTTACTGTCACTTCCTGTGCAAAGTGTTGTCAGTCTGATGAAAAATGGCTCAAGCGTATGGTGACTTTGAACAGAGTTAGTGCGTCAGACTTTGGAATTAGTGCGTCCATCTTCAGTGTCTATCTTTATACCACAGCATTGTTGAACTCTCGATTCTGATTGGTCAGACTCGGACGGTAGTGCTGGCTGTAATTGAAATCACAGGTTAATGTTAATGCTCCTGTTTTACTACATTTTCGTTTGTGTAGTAACAACTTACAGAGGGACGTGTATAGTGGACGGTCTGTGTAAAAAAAAAAACCTTTTGCATAATTGTTGATATGGTGACGTTTTCTGTAAGGAGATGTTTATTTAACGTTTAGGGAGTTAAGGAATCTCCAGCGTCAGCACTTTTGAAGAGCCATAAGAAAAGCTGTAACTTTAAGTCCATGTTCGTGACAAGCGTGGGGACCATGACAGACTGTGTTTTTTGTCTATTAAACGTCCAGAGAGAGAAAAAAAGAAGCAGTGGTGGACAATAATGGTTTACAGCAAAGCTTGCCTTATAGCCTCCTTTCTTATCCCGCAGTGAATGAAGGCGGTGTGAAGCAAGTGTCCAATGACTGCTCAGACCCCGGGGAGCCAGAGAACGGCAGGCGCATAGGCGACGATTTCAGGTAAACCTAGTTGTGTGTGTATGTCTGTGTGTTTGTATATAAGGATTGAGTTGCTGAAAATATGGCACCCTGAATAATCTACAGTTCTACTCATTCATTCTCTGGGTTTCTTGTTTTGTAATTGCTCTTAAATGGAAATATCTGGAAGCATCGGCGCCACGGTTGGCTTCACGTGCGACGGCGATCACGTGCTGCAGGGCTCTAAGAGCATCACCTGCCAGAGGGTGGCAGAAGTGCTTGCCGCATGGAGCGACCATCCACCCGTATGTAAAGGTGAGTGATAGGGATAGTGCTGGATATTGCAAAAGAGATAGCATCGGCTTGTTCCTAGCTTATAAAATCACTTATAAATCCTGTGTTAATGTTGCATTGCTTATTAAATAATATAGAATGTGTTATATAGCATAGATAATTCCTTAAAATGCCTTTCAATCAGCCTGAATATTTCCAGGTATTCTGTGAGAGCATCCTTTTGAATGAAATTTCATTTCATTTCAATACCCAATACATTATTAAGCGTTATGAATGCTCTACTCAGGCTGTAAGTAACAGCATGCAACTGCAGTGCCGACTGAACACACAGACGTTATATCAGAGTGCATTAAATCAACGGAGTCCTCAACATTCTTATGAACAGCTATTATAATGTGTTATGTAACCTCACATCATGAAGACGTGCTTTCTAAAGCATTATTATGTAATGTTCCATATATTTTTATGTAACTAAAATGCTGAGCATCTACTGCATATATTACTCTTAAGCAGTCACAGTTACATATATAATGCTTTATAAAGATATATATATATACACTATATTACCAAAAGTATTCGGTCACCCATCCAAATTATCAGAATCAGGTGTCCTAATCACTTGGCCTGGCC
>CM075024.1:2472776-2487110 GCA_037576675.1 Pangasius sanitwongsei | reverse complement strand
ATATGTGAGTCAAGGCAGGTGACCGAATACTTTTGGTAATATAGTGTATATATATATATATATATATATATATATATATATATATGTATGTATAATATATGTTCATTGTGTTCACTGGACATTGTGAACACTAATATTATAATGCACTATAACACAGTCTTTGCATTTTAACTTGCAGTACAACATCTTAGTTATAGTGCATTACAGCATTACTGTCTACAATGTTCTTATGAACAGTTATAATAATGTGTGTTTTATATATATATATATATAAATGTAGGCTCATGGCACGTGTTATAAGATGTTATGCATGCTATATGACTTGAGTCGGGTTGAGTAGGGTAACATGGTTGAATCTGACTCCATCTAACCAGCCATATGTCTCCTGCCGTGTTCCCCATTTATTTTTTTCATCTCAGGAATAGAGCGAATATCTTGATCAATAAATCTCGCCAGTGCTACAGCATATTGGAAAAGTGGCCTGTTGTGTTACAACGTGCTACACCCCAACATGTGGGCAGAATGGAACGATAATATGTTATCTCTAAACATCGTATTATAGCCTCATATACGCATGAGATATTTTTATCTAGTGCACTTGATATGCTCGGCTGCAACTCAAGCCTTGTTATCTTTCTCACAACATTTGCCCTTCACTGGTTTTTTAGCGAAACTGTGCCATATGTGATACTCGCAACGGCCATAACCTCTTACAACCGCAAGCCCTTAATACACATGTTCATTCCTGCCAGAAAAAAAATAAGCTCTCCCTCATCCTTATGTGTTAATTGATGTTGTTTTTTTTTTTCGTTTTTTTTTTTTTTTTTCAGTGAAAACGTGCGGGTCGAACCTCTACGGTCCATCTGGCACTTTTACTTCTCCCAATTTCCCCATCCAGTATGAGAGCAACTCACAGTGTCTTTGGATAATTACTGCCAGTAACCCAAATAAGGTAACACACACATACACACACACTCCCATAAGGACACTGACCCTGAGGTGATATATGAGTGAGCTTTGTGGGTAATTACACTTCGTGGCTTGATTGTTCCACATTTATGAATACTGTAGTGTTTTAGGTAATGTAATGTAGTGAAAGTACAAGAAGAATTCAGCTGAGGGTATTTACGGTTGAAAATTTGATTGATAATTTGATATCATACAATCAGAGTTAAGCCTGATTTCAAGTGCAAATCGGCAACAACAAAAAAAAAAAAAAGAAAAAAAAAAAACGTTCATGTTTTACGTACAAAACTGATGTAGGAACCTAAAGTTTATGTGCTGTCCACGCACCAACACACAAAGTCTGATTCATAGTCTCATACATATGTAACACACAAAGTCTGATTCACATCCTCATACATATGTATTTGAGGCGGGATTGTGCAAAAAAGTGGGAATTCAGCACAAAAGAATTGGAAAGTTCATCTGTTTACACGTTAATTGAAGGAATTAGCTGCAGCCACGGTTTTGTGCATGGTTTTGTCCGCCTCCAAAAAGCAGGTGGAAATTAGCATCGAGCGCAGGCATTATGAGGTTTTCACTTTGGACCAAAAAAAAAAAAAAAAACCCTAAGTGAAGAAGTGCTATGTGCAGTTTAAGGTATCATGTGACCTTCTGTTATTATATAAGGAAGGAATAAAACACTTCAGGGTGTGCTGTTATAGGAAAATAATCAGTGAGAGCGTTACTGGTGTTAATGCTACCATCACAAAGTTGATCCTTTTTTCTGCAAAAGCATGCCCCAAAGTATTTTATTCCTCTTATAACCACAGCAATTTGCTAGCAATTGCGATTATGTTTATTTATTAAACATGTGATACATTTTATCTGTTTCTATTATGGAACATCACTTACATTATAGCAGCGATAAACAGTAATTCCCTCATCTGCCTCTCCTTTTGTGATCTCTATAGACAAAAAAAAAAAACACACACACAATTTACAAAGCGCTGACACTGGAGACTCCTTGCATAGATGCTAAATAAACGACTTCTCACAGACAACATCAGCATATCAAAAATGACGCGATTTTTTGAATCAGTTTATTTGTGAAGTCCCAGTGAATGAGCGGTTACTATAGAAACACGCTCAAATAAAATGTGCTCTGCAACCGCACCGTTGTCAGAGCTGCAGTCCTAGAAAATGAAGCAACACCTTCCGACCAATCAGAATTCAGAATGCACCTGCAGAATGCATGCGGTTTACATCCAACCCTTGTTTTACTCTTATGATCTAATCCAAATTGTTTACATATTAACTATCTTAGATAAATGTTCTTACACAGTTCACTAGTTCACGTTCTTATGAATGCACACTTCCTCCTGAACATTTATCACCAAAGCACATTTGAAGTCCAGACTCACTTGTGTACCTGTGTGCACATACAGTATTTGATACATTTCCCCTACAACTCTCTCGCCTCACGTCATTAACTCTTTCCAAATAGCTGAGTTGTATACTCAATTGCTGCTAAATCTGCGTCCCTGTGGTGCTGTATGATGCAAATGGGTCCTAAATGACACAGTGAGGTGATATTGCCTCATTTATCTTAGACAGATGGAATTGCCGAGTTTAAGTTTTATTGCACTTCTCCGACGCTCATAATACGAAAGCCACAGGCAGAACGAGTGAACTGTGACATCATTAGAGCTATGAAATGATTTTAAACATGCATATAGTGTACGTATGTACGGCTATTGGCGCTGGATTAGCATGGTCGTGGATGTAGCATGCACGCTCTTGGTCTTAGTGTGCGCATACGAAATTCATCCCAAGGCATCTCTCTGCGTTGTTTACATCGGTTTGCATTCGCAACACACTCTGCAGGGCAATTATGCAAAAGAGAAGCCACTAATTTGTGCCTGATTTTAGCTTTAACATCAAGCGAGGGTATGTAATCCATCAATCATGCAATGCTGCGTTAGCTGATTTTTTAAATTGCAGCAACGCAAACTGCATATAGGTCACTTGTGTAAATGAAGGCTAATTTATAGATAACATATGTTCCAACAAATCGGCAGCTCTTATTAGCACACTTATTATATGTGTAAATCATTTTTATTTGGCAATTATGGCTCATTGGATTTCAACCATATGCGAAGGCCTTCAGGGTAACTTCAGGGAATCGAAATGAGAGGTCATTTTCACAGGAAAACGCTATGAGACATGTTTCCCGCCTTTCCAGGTGATCCAGATCAACTTCGAAGAGTTTGACTTGGAGCTTGGATATGATACGCTTACGATAGGAGATGGAGGAGAGGTCGGAGACTCCAGAACCATCATCCAAGTGTAAGTCCTGATTACGCTGCCTAATTTGTGGAGACATATTGCTAAACCTACAGTATCATTTACTGTGGTAATGTTTGCACGTGAATCTCTGGAGCCGTCGATCAACTTTACAAAAGAATAATTGTAAAATATCATTAAAGGCAATATTTTTAGGAAGGTTAAATGCCTGGGACCATTTACGGTATTTAAGGAATAAAACACTTGGGGGTGCATTGTTACAGGAAAATAACTAACAGTGTGAACTGAAGTTCCTGTTACCGCAGCAAAGTTGTCTATTTCCTCGTCTATTTCCTCAAAGTTGTTTTATTCCTCATACTACAGCAGTTTGCCAATGATTACATTTTTATGTTAACTGAAGAATGAGACGTTGTACTTTTTATCCATTTGTAGTTACCTAATGTTAATGTGAAACAACCATGAAACAAGTTCCTGTTCCTCTTACTCTATGTTATAGCATCTATAATCTGTCGTTTAAAAGTCATTTTGTTACAAACCTCTCTTTTCTCTCTCTCTCTCTCTCTCTCTCTCTCTCTCTCTCGAAGATAATGAGACAAAAATCGCAGCTTGTCATAATTGCAAACTAACACTGGAGACTCCTTCCATGAATGTTAAAAAAAAGAAAGGTTTCTGACAAAATAATCGCAGGTTTTTTTAAACGTTTATGTGGCATGTCTGCCTTGTGTAAATTGTTACTATAGAAATGATAGCATATTAGATTAATATAAACCTGTGATTGGTAGCTGCACTTTTGTCAACACCTTCTGACCAATCAGACTCGAGAATTCAACAGAACTGCAGTATAAGATGCAAGTATCCCACAATGCAGCTGTGTATCTCAGCCCTTTGTTTCTTGAGCATTGTTATTATTGGTGTTTGGCCAACCCAGAATCATGTTTGCACCATTTTTTTTTTTTTGTCCAGCAAGGACAAAAGTCTGTGTTCTGCCAAAACATATGCACATAAAGCGCACTTCAAATAATTGGCTATGTATAACCATCCGCTTAATGCCAGCGATAAAATAGCTGCTGTCAGTACGGATAGGATGAAATGAAGATATATTATTTTTTCCTTCTTTGTTTATGTCTTCTATTGTATTCCATTTGTATCCGGCTCCTTGTGATCATCTTTAGAAAAGAAACTTTTGAACTCTCTTTCTGGCTGTTCCCGCAGTTTGACTGGCAGCTTCGTGCCTGACCTGATTGTCAGCATGACCCATCAGATGTGGCTCCATCTGCAGTCGGACGAGAGCGTCGGCTCCATCGGCTTCAAAATCAACTACAAAGGTTTATCCTCATCATCAGCCTCATTTCAAAGCACTTTGAAACACCGTTAATTGACTCATATGCCGATGGCTCATCCCATTTTTTTAAACAGAAATTGACAAGGAGAGTTGCGGTGACCCTGGCATCCCTTTGTACGGCTTCCGCGAGGGAGCGGGCTTCTCCAACGGCGATGTGCTACGCTTCGAATGTCAGTTCGGATTCGAGCTCATCGGCGAAAGAACCATTTCCTGCCAGAATAACAATCAGTGGTCAGCCAACATCCCCATCTGTATTTGTAAGTACCGCCCACTACTTGATGGACATAACGGATAGCAAAGTGCAGCGATAGTAGAGAAAATAGAGAAAATGTTTTAGAGAAAATGTTAGAGATTTGTGTTAGGGATTAATCTGTAATTCTGTATTTGACCAGTCTAAGATGTCTTTTCCATGGTTGAACCAAAAAAAATTATTCAGGACATTTCTATTTTATTTGTAGTTAAATGCCGATAAACAGCAGCAGAATTGCACTTTGACTAATGTCCATATAAACAAGCTACACTTTACATTCCCAGATTCGATGCTTTTGTAGGTGACGTTGTGCAGCAAAAAAATGTGCAACAAGATGATGACACATGAATTGATTCTGGAACTGAGAGTGCGCAGCATTGAAGCTCATGTCCATTATGGGTTTTTTTTTTATTTTTTTAGAGTGCTCTTTATTGCACAAAGAACAGCCTTCCTTGAATGGAGACCACAATGTCTACAGCAGCATCTAGGAAGTTTTTCCAGACAGATCTTACCTTACTAGCATCCAAAATCAAGTCTGGATCGAGCAAGGGTTTTATTTTGGCTTAAAGGACAACAAAATTGTCGGGATCGTTCATAATTTCTTCATGAGCTTGAATAAAAGAACAGTCCTGTGAACACCTCTGCTCTTTAGAGTGAAATGATGTATGACTAGTCGATTAGTGAGTGTATTGCTTGACTAGTCTATGCAACTCCTAATGTGTGTGAGACACTCATGGTTTTCTGGGTAAACAAGACATACTTTACTGCTCATCCAAATCTGACTGTCAGACATGGGATTGCAGCAGACTAATGAGTTAAGAGCATACCTCCTTCTCATACCTCTGTTATTTCACAACTGAACTAAGCTGCATTCAGAAAGTTACCATCCCGTAAACAGCAGTATTTTATTCCTAAATGAGCAGTGGCAGTGCAATCATGCGTGTGGCATTCTGAATACACAACGTGCTTATACAGATAGAGTCTGGAAAAGCAAAGAGTTGCAGATTTCAGGGCGGGCTGTGCTTATTAGGTCTATTCAGTACATTTCAGATTGAAAATTTTGAATTTGCATTGAATAAACTGATCACTTTTTTCATCACTGAGCCACAAACAGCCATGGATTAGATCAATTTAAAAGATAACAATTGAATAGAAATTGAGGCAACAATCATAGATCAATTATTATTGAAATAGGAAAGTCAACTGGCATGTAAAAAATGATCTGTATTTCTAAACTGGGTTGAAAGGCTAGCAAGGTGATTTGCCCATAACTAATTTATTTGCAAATTACCAGAAGGCCTACCCCAGATTCTGAACAAAATTGGTCACATATCGATCAGAGACTGTTAAATCACATCGTACTGTAGTGTAGCAGGTACAGTGGTATAGTCAAACACCAAATCATTGCCTGAAGGATCTAAATTGTATTTAATTGAAACTTAGCAGATTCAGTGGTATCATCCAATACTGAATCGTTGCCTTAAGAATCAAAATTGTATTGTGTCATAGCAGAGTCAGAGTCAATTACTGAATCATTGCCTTATGAATCATATCTTATTATATCCTAGCAGATTCAGTGGTATCACCAAATATTGAATCTTGACATCAAGTATTGACTTCTCTAAGGCCCGTAAGAGATCCCCCTGACAAATCTCAAACGCCTACCTGAAACTTTCTTTTTGAAATGCTTTTATGCTTTACTCATTCATCCCTTCCGTCCTCTTCTTCAGTCCCTTGTCTGTCCAACTTCACGGCCGCCTCAGGGACAGTCCTGTCCCCGGATTACCCAGAAGGCTATGGCAACAATTTGAACTGCGTGTGGCTGATCATCGCCGAGCCGGGAAGCCGCATTCAGCTGGCCTTCAACGACTTCGACCTGGAGCCACCCTACGACTTCCTGACGGTGCGGGACGGCGAGTTGCTGGGCCGCTTCACGGGCACCGAGGTGCCGTCACACCTGACCAGCAACTCCAACATCCTGCAGCTGGAGTTCCAGGCTGACCACTCCATGTCCGGCCGGGGCTTCAACATCTCCTATAGCAGTGAGTAAAGCTGTACAATCACTTCATTCTCTAAATCTCAGCATTAACCTTAAAACAAGTATTCAGAGAAAATCCAGTTTCAAATAAAGTTCTTTTATTCAACATTTTTACAGGGGATTAGCTAAATACATATATTTTTTTTTATTTCTCTTGAGATTTTCTCAAGCGCTTACTGGGGCATGTGCCATTTTTCCTCGGGCATAATCAACGTAATCCTATAGGTGTAATTTTATTTAACGCAGCTGAGCATTCCTCGAACATATGGAAAGTTCACACTGGGAAAGTTCCTTGTATTCAGAATCGGATTATGCACATGCTTACGCTGATTTTCTGGCCTCTCCATTCAGATTATGCAATGTGTGCAAAAATTACGCCTCCGAGTTCGCCAGATTTTTCTTGACCAGGATCCTTGCCATAAAACAAGCAAACAAAAAAATCAGAGATAGAAAATGCAGACTGGAGAAGGAAATAGCTTTTTTTCTTCGCTTTAAAACGGA
The DNA here is from genome assembly GCA_037576675.1 of Pangasius sanitwongsei. Taxonomy (NCBI): domain Eukaryota; kingdom Metazoa; phylum Chordata; class Actinopteri; order Siluriformes; family Pangasiidae; genus Pangasius; species Pangasius sanitwongsei. Next base: position 2,479,730 of record CM075024.1, on the reverse strand, counting down.
ATATGATGTAGCATAAAAGCAAGAGATGATGAAAACTTTGGTTAAATCACATTAATCATTGCAAATTTGGTTTCATTAAACAATATGGCTTCCATTCTTATTATACAAGAGCTTATAAAATCGCACATCAAATTAATAAGATAAGAGCTTTTTTTATGGGACAGTGCTGTTAATTATGTAATAATTATATTTATGTATTGAATATTATCTTCAACTGGCATTCCATAGGTTTTTGGCGTTACATCAGTTTGGCTGTTAAGTCATCACTACACGTTTGTAACTCAATGGTGCTGAATAAATTTTTTTTTTAATAATACAATACAACCATAACAATCTTCTGTCTTTGGTCATTCATGTAGCGTTTGGACACAACGAATGCCCCGACCCTGGCGTGCCCATGAACGCAAAGCGCTTTGGGAATAATTTCCAGCTCGGCAGCTCTGTATCGGTGGTGTGTGAAGAAGGCTTTATAAAGACCCAAGGCTCGGACACTATCGTGTGTGAGCTGGAGGAAGGCGGAGTCATGTGGAGCGGTTTGATTCCCAAGTGTGAAGGTAAAAAAAAAAAAAAAAAAAAGAATGAACAAATTTGGCACACATTTCAGAACCGAGCTTTGACTAGTTCCGTTCCAATTAGTCATGGTGGAGTAAGCTGCAGAGAAGGCGTGGAAATCCTTGGCTCATTAGAAGCCGCAGGTTCTCCGTAAATTGTCAGAATGTTCTAGACTGTGGCTGACGCTGCAGTAATTGGTGAAGGAGAAAAATGCCACACCTGCAAACGGAAGCTTCCATAAAGGAGATGAAGTCTCACAGACACACACACACACACACACACACTCACCTTGTCTTTGTTCTACATACTGTATCACAACGGTTTTAATGCATTTTTAATGACGTACCCCGTCCAGTGCTTCCAGACAAGAGACGTGATTCACTCTCTTTCTCTCTCTCTCTCTCTCTGTCCCTGTCTCATCTTTTTGTTTTTCCCTTTTCATCCTTCTGCATCTTTCCTTCTTTTCCTCTGTCCTTTTCTTTCTTTCTTTCTTTCTTTCTTTCTTGGTCCTCTTTTTCTTCTTCTCTTTCTTCTTCTCTTCTTCTTTCTTTCACTATTCAGTCTCTTTCCTGTGTTTCTCTACCCTTTCTGTCCCTTCTGTCCTCTTTTGACTTTGCTTTGTCTTTCCTTCAAGCTCTTCATCTCTCTATCTCTCTCTTCCTCTTTTTTCTTCCTTCTTCTTCTCGAGTTTGTCTTTAACGCTTCCTCTCTCTCCCTCTCCTTCCCTCCTCTGCTACCTCTTTTATCTTCCTTCTTCTTCTCAAGTTTGTTTCTAACTCTTCCTACCCCCCTGTGTTTCTCTCTGTCTCTCTCTCTCTCTCTCTGTCTCTCCTCTGCTGCCTCTTTTTTTCTTCCTTCTTCTTCTCAGGTTTGTCTCTAACTCTGTCTCTCTCTCTCTCTCCTCATGTCCAGCTCCATGTGGTGGTCACTTCACAGCCCCGGTGGGAGTGATCCTCTCTCCAGGGTGGCCTGGTTATTATAAAGACTCTCTGAGCTGTGAGTGGGTGATCGAGGCCGAGCCGGGACACTCCATCAAGCTCAGCTTTGACAGGTGAGTCCACAGAGGACAGGGCGCGTCTCAAAGCGCACTCACACAGCCGCACGTTAGCTAGGAGACTCAGACACTGGCTGTAAATCAGACGCAGGAATAAGAGCAAATTGAAGCCGTATTAAAGCCTGGATCAGTATTTACAGCTCCACATATTGGCTTCAACACCTGAGATGAGACAATTCAGCACCTCTCTCTCTCTCTCTCTTTCTCTCTCGCTCTCTGGATTTCTCTATGTGAAATACACAGATGAAGGTTCTCCATCATCACAACACATTTCCATGTATCTTTTATTTTCTATAGTCTATAAAAAAATGACAAAATTAAAGAATTTTTTTGAGAACGTAATTTCAACCAAATCACTTACTTAAGCATTACTTAACGTTACTTAACAGTTATGTTTTAATATCTTCCTAAAATGATCCTCTATATTAGAAGTGGCCTACGTAAGTATTCACACCTCTTTACGAGAAAACACAAACTGGCTGCGTAAAATAAAAATGACAAACACGATGTCCTCAAACTGAAGATTATTTAATAATAGAATTTTGTTTCTCAAAAGCAAGTGCTCTTCATCTCCAGGGGAAGATCATAAGTGTGATCAAATACTATTTAGGAAAGCCATGTATGTGTGAAATCAGTCAGGAAATCAAGAAATCAATCAATCTATTAATCAAGCTATTCAGCATCCTAATATTTATGCGATATTTGTTTTGTATATGCGTTTGAATGTGCAAAGGTGCCAGTAATTTTGCATTTGATTGTTTTTAATCATTTATGATCGTAAAGCAACTTGTGGATATAAAATCTTATAAAATTGAGTGTATCTAAGAGGCATAAAGATAAGATCAAGTTGTACAAAAATTTCCGAGTTGACAAAAAAGAGCTGCTTATAAAATCTGTTTGTCTGTTCTAAAAAGAAAAACGGATTCAGTAAGGAATAAAACACTGCGTCATGCTGTTATAGGAAAATAATCAATGGCAAGGTGGTGTAATGAAGTGGAGTTACTGTTACCACCTTGAAGGTGATTATTTTTCTATAACAGCATGTCCTGAAGTGTTTTATTTTTTATTACACTACAGCAGTTTGGCAACGATTCAACTTTTAAAAATTAAACTAATTAAACAGAACAGCTGCTGTTAGATAAAATTAACCAGTACCTTCTGACTAATCAGAATCGATCAACAGCACTGTGCTATAATATGCAATTATTACCCGTGGTATAAATATAATTTGTTAAAAGAGTCAGGAATTATGACACAGGAAAGTGTCACGGTTAGCAATGTGTGTTTTGCTAACACTACAAAGGTGCTGGAGTGTGTGCGGAGGAGTCTTAATCCAAATTCTGTTACGGTCGGTTGGCTTTATTGCATTAGCATTAGCATTAGCGTTAACATGGCAACCTTTCCTGTGGGGGAAGCTGCGGAATTGCTTAAGATCTATAAGACTCTGGAGGTCTGTATATTGCCTGAAGTCATATGAAGACTCCTACAAAGCACCTGATTGTTTAGTGGGAGGGGTTAAGAGGTGTTTTTGACATTTGTTTTTGAGTGATGTCATGATTTTCATCTTTCGGTGTCTGGAAGGAGTGTAGGAGATGTTGGTTTATCCTTGGTGTTAAATAGGGGGTGTATACTTATTAAATAAACTGGAAACAGGAAAGCTGTTATAGAATTTTTTTTTTTTGTCATTCTTCTCAGGTTCCAGACCGAGCTCAATTACGATTTCCTGGAGATCCATGACGGCCCAAACCTGCTCTCGCCACTCATCGCCTCTCTGAACGGCACTCAGGTTCCTCACTTCCTGTTCAGCAGTGGCAGCTTCCTGTATCTGCTCTTCACTACAGACAGCAGTCGCTCCAACAGCGGCTTCAAGCTCTTCTATGAGAGTGAGTTGGAGTGATTCACAGCCAGTGAGATGATCTGCCGATTCATGTCTGATGTCTGTTCAATTTAGAGCAAATCTTTTCTTTCCACTTTATTGAATCTCTTTCCTACTCCTACTTTTCTTTTTCTTTTTTTCCTGAAATCCCTCCATCCCCTGAACCTGTATGCTTTCTGTCTCTTGATTCAATTCAGGCTAGCTTTATTGGCAAACCTATATTAAGTTACAGTATTGTCCATGTCAGACATCAGTCCATTAATCAGTCACTGAACTCTTCTGTTTCTCCGTCGCCGTTGCTCCAGGCGTCACTCTGGACACACACTCCTGTCTGGACCCTGGTGTGCCGGTGAACGGAGCGCGTCACGGTCACGATCTGTCCATCGGCTCGGTGCTGAGGTTCTCGTGTGATCCAGGCTACCGGCTGAGTCACGACGAGCCGCTGGTGTGTGAGAGAAACCACTGGTGGAGCCACCCCCTCCCAAGCTGCGATGGTACGACCCTATAATTCCCTCTACTGCACTAGTTAAAGATGTTAATTAAAATGTTGCACGAGTTCTCAGTTCTTGGCTATTTTTAATGACCCGATTTCTAACTAAATGTTGTTTTTTTTGACTAGCCGAACGTCCAAGCTCATTAAAAGTGAAGCAGCTTTGCATGTGCAGCTCGTGGTCTGTGTGTCCATACACGCGTGAAGCCTAGCAACTCTCGCTTATTCCCGAAGCAGCCTGTTATGCAGGTCTGAGATGTCAGGCTTATTCAGTTTTAATGACTTTATATAATTATGTACAAATAAAAAATCAGCAGTAATATTTTGGAGAGGCTGTAATGGCACCAGAGGGCAGGAAGCTGCTGCTGGATCACTGCATGGAGCATTATCCTGTTTTTGTTTTATTGTTGTTTGTGGCACGGGTGTGTGTGTCTATGTGTGTGTGTGAGTGTGTCCGTGTTGTTTATTTAACTTCAGGCCAGGATGTAATATAATGTACATTCAAGAAGATACAATTAAGGGATGAAAACCAACGGCCGGAAACAGATTTGGACCATTTGCTTGGCAGGAGAAACCAAAATGTGATATATTAGGAGGCATAATGCGATATAGAAAGTACCAAACTTCACACAAATGCAGAACTTTCTAGCGTAGCACTCGGCACGGTTACAGAATAATCTGGATTGCGAGAGGAGTTGCAGTTTACTTTATTTGTACAACAACTTAGATTTGTTGTAGTATCTGTCGTTCATAAAGAACAAAATGGTTTAGACCAGGCTGGACAAATTATACATTTATTAATTATTAAAAAAGCTCCGGTTTGCTGCCCAGTCCCAGGTTTCAGTTGCCTACTAAAAAAATGGTACTAAAAAAATGGTTGCTGACATGATAATAACTTAGGGCGAGCTAGTTTGCTGTTCAAGTGCGTTAATACTGAATAGCATAAACAGATGTGTACATAGTTATTATCCTCTTCTAACAAAGTGTCTAAAGTAGCGCATTGTGTTTATGACCTCGACAAAAAAGTGTCAACAAGTTGTTAGTAAAAGTTTGAGCTTTGGAGTTCTGTCCTCACTTCACTCTGAAACAGTAGGAGAGCTTTATATGATGGCTTTATGTTGGACTGCTCAGTTTCGTCAGTGTTTCCACAAACCTGTGTGCTCCTGACTCAGAATATGACCCAATAATTAATGGTAAAAATTGCGGTTTATGGCAACATTTATTATGCATTAGGAATTCTTAACATAATGAATTATATGCAGTTTTTGTAAGACAATGTATCAGCAACACTGGGGGCAGTCGTGGCCTAATGGTTCGAGAGTCTGACTTGTAACCCGAACGTTAACCTGAAGGTCGTGGGCTCGAGTCTCGGGTCCGGCAGGGATTGTAGGTGGGGGTAGTGAATGACCAGCGCTCTCTTCCACCCTCAATACCACGACTGAGGTGAGACCCTTGAGCAAGGCACCGATCCCCCAACTGCTCCCCGGGCGCCGCAGCAAAAAAGGCTGCCCACTGCTCCGGGTGTGTGTTCACGGGTGTGTGTGTGTTCACTACTGTGTGTGTGCGCACTTGGATGGGTTAAATGCAGAGCAATCAGGTCAAATTCCGAGTATGGGTCACTTGGCCACAAGTCACTTCACTTCACTAAACTCAATCTCAGGCACATGTGTCCTGCCTTGGGGTTTTTCCTCTGATTGTCCCAGAGATGATATTAGTCACAGAAAAAAACGTTCACAGGCAACTTGAACAAGCACCTTCTATATGTTGAATATCAACGTTCTGCCACAAGCATATGCAACATATCAAACTTTTACAGATTTACTTTTTTTATGGAAAAAACTGGGTTTAAAATAAAAAGCACATGGTGTAATAAACTTTTTTGTTATAGCTGTTAAGCTCACAAATATAACAGGTATTATAAACAAGTAATTATAATTAGGTTATAATACCTTAATGTCAATAATCTACACTTATAAAGATGTCTTATAATGTGTTCTGTTAAAAAATAGGCCTATATAATGTATTTTATCCATTGCTATAAAGTAGAATGCATTTTCCTAAGTAATTATGACTTATAATCATGAAACAAGACTTATAAATATGTTATAATGTGTTATAAATGTATTCACAGGCCAATGTACATACATACGGCTCTCATAGAAAGTGTTATCAAAACCATTGGTAGGCTAATGTGTGTAGTGCAGCAGGTGGGGCGATTAGGAACGAGCAGAGAAGTTTAAAACACCAAATGAAAGTCAGTAAGGATTTTTTTTTTTTACTCTACTTGCTGAACCTACTTGTCCGTGGTGCAACTGTGCATAAAAATGGCTAGTTCAGGCAGGAAATCTGCATGGCACCCAGGCACCTGGACCACAGCTTTGACTTTCCGTATTTGTATGTTTCTTGTATGAAACAGCTTCACGTGAAACATAGCTGAAGGTGAAAGTGAAGGTGAAGTTTCCTTTCTTTTTTTATCACCCATTTAATTCAGCTCACTTATAACAATGCATGTTTTTTTTTTATTTATTCATTAAATTCAAGAGCTGGCTTCAGAGCAGGGAGCAGAGAGAAATAACAGGGAGGCAGAGCAATCAGAGGATAATCGAAAATCATCATCGTAATAAAGATTAGTCAAAACCCAGGGTAAAGCTGAGGGAAGAAGGCTTTAATAAATAAAAGTGAAATTGATATAAATATAGCTCAGCTCATTTAACTGATTGAAAAAGACTTAAATGCTAATGTACCTACTCTTAAATCCCAGCATCTTTACGGGGATAACTATCTAGCTACCTTTTTCTTCCCTTTTTTTTAAACCCACCCTCTCTGGACGATATATTGGTTGATATACTATTAGCAATATAAAGGCTTTTTTTTTTTTTTTTTTTTTTTTTTAGGAACTATTGCTGCCAGTCCTAAGAGAGTGAAATAGAGAGCTAGAGAACGAGGATGGAATAAAAAGGAAGGGAAAAAAAGGAAATCAGA
>CM075024.1:2412776-2470276 GCA_037576675.1 Pangasius sanitwongsei | reverse complement strand
CGACTTCTCCATCTCCTTCCACGGCTTCAACATCTCCTTCACTGGTGAGAAAGAGACAGACACGTAATCAAAGGCTAATAAGAAATAGACTTTTAAACTGTGTTGTTATTTAACAAATAAAATCACTGACATGGTGAAGTTTTCTATAATGAGACATTTGTTTAGAATTTATGGAAGGAGTCTCCAGTGTCAGAAAAAAGAGAGGCTGATTAGGGGACATTTATGTGTAGCTGTTACAATGTATGCGATAACAGGGACTAAGTTGTTTCAAGAATGTTCCATAACCTTAAGGGTAACTATAAAAGGATAAAAAAGTATATGTTCTTTAATTTAAAAAATTTAATTTTTGGCAAACTATTCTGTAAAAATCTTTCTCTGAAATAATTGCTTTAATTTTTAACGTCATAAAAAGTATATATTTTGGGATTTTTTTAAAAGTTAAATTTAAACATTTTAAGTTTACATACAAAAATACTTATAATAGCAGAAATCTATTATTATTATTATTATTATTATTATTATATAGACTTGCATCAAAGGTATATATATATTTTACATTGAAAAAAGTCTGGAATATTCCTTTAAGCCCCAAACACTGACAAACTGGAGTTACTCGCTGCTACCTGTCATTAAAGGGTTTATCTGCAGTATGAATTTCGGTCACTGCAGGGGGTTAAACTGGATTTCTCTGCACCGTGCACTCTTGTATCTCCGGCGATAAGCCACCACAGCAGCTCCTGAACACCTTTCATGCATTGATAAAATGAAATCGGTCAGCAACAGCTTGAGGTCCGTCTCGTCTCAGCTGCTGATCTGGAGCTCGGGACTTATCAGCGGCACCTACTGGATTTAACACCCTAGGGTAATAAATCTGAGACGTAACCGTGTGCATATATGATGTCAGATCGCTGCTGGATCACTCCTCCCTGATGAAATAGCTAGGGGTTAAACCTGCACTGGCAAAATAGACTTATCTAAATTTTAATGGGAAAAAAAAGACAAAACTCCCCAACAGCTACTTTCCTGTTGAGATAAAAAAAAAAAAAAAAAAAGCCTCAGAAATTCATGAGCACTTTAAATCCTTAACCCGTGCGCCTACGGTTAAACATCGCTCGCTGACAAAAGAGCTCTTTGCTCGAATGAGAGGCTTTAAGGACTCCGACAGTGTACTTTTAAAAGACCCGCACACGTGAGCAGCCAGTCAAGAAGGTGTAACTAATATAGTAGTTTGTAGCAAACTACTACACACTATTTAAACATCTGCATTAATGAATAATCATGAAAGATTTGTGTATTAGCATATTTTTTTGGATCTGAGGCTGGATGTTGACCTTCTGCTGCTGATTGGACATGTTGACGCATAATGCAAGAAATTTTCAGCCATTTTTTTTTTTAGCCAGCGAGGTCTACAACATTCAGAAGCAAAAAAGCAACTTCATCTTTGGCGGATTGTGTTTGTCATGCTAACTCTGCCCTGGGTTGTAGTATGCAGAGCACGCTAAGCTTTCCACCGGGAGGTGAAGGAAACTGATTCAGTGGTCATGGAAAGCCAAGGCTTGGTTTGTTTGTTTTTTATGATGATGATGATTTTTATTTTTTTCCTACAAAAAACCCTCAGGCGAACCCTCAAAGGTCCTCCAATGTGTGAAGAATGAACATTGTTGTGGCCTCACAGTGATACAGTGTTAAAGCTTGGTGCACAGGCATCCAAATGGTGCAAATTGGTGCACATTAGCACCCGCCGATTGGTGCCACGGAATGTTGGCGTTGTTAGCCTGGTGTTTCATTTGCACCCGGGTTACTTTATGAATCATGGCAGGAAATGCTGCAAGTGAACAGAACTAGCTATTCCACAAAGCCTTCATGGAAGGTACTATAGTAGAAGAGAGCTGGTACAATTGTAACATTTTTTTTTTCTGTTTGTTTGAGTTTGGATTTTTTCCTACTTGTCTCCGCAATTTGGTCACCTGCCAATTTCCACGCACTAGCCAGCCCAACAGATCCATCTGCAGATTCTGAAGCCTAACTACCACATGCATTGTATCCGTTCTCTCTTTCATAATTCTAATGACATGATAAATACTGACAATGTATGAGATTTTAACAAATCTGTCTTTCTAAGAAAGAATAACAACATCCATCCATCTATCCAGACATCATCTGTACTCACTGTCATAGTACTATACTTGTAAGATGAATACTACCAGAACCTGTGGATAAAAGCTTCTTTGTAACATTAATTTTGTATTTCTGTGTGTGTTTTGCCTCAGAGTACTATCTAGAGCCATGCGAGGACCCGGGTGCACCACGATTCGGAGGCCACAGCAGCAGCAGCTTTGGCGTGGGCGATTTGGTGACGTTCTGGTGCCTGCCAGGTTATCGGCTGCAGGGCCCACAGGGCATCACGTGCCTGGGTGGCGGACGGCGCACATGGAGCGCCCCTCTGCCAAGGTGTGTGGGTACGTGGTGAGCCGCTTTCATTCGCTTAGACGTCTCAAGCTGGAACAGCTTCTTCAGGGTTGCATTGAGGCACGGCGTAGTTTAGTGAAGTTTAGACCTTGGGGTACTTTTATAGAGCTTTCTAGGGCTTAAATTCTTTTTTTCTGCTCCATCCTAGGGGTGTTGATTTGGTGTTAGCATGGCAGATGTCTTTATATCAGCTAAGAGCTACAGGGGGTGAGTTACAAGCTGAGTCAAAAACTTGCTGTCAAAGTGTGCAGTGCCTCGAATGCAACTCATGAGTGACAAGGTCGTGTCCCAGGTTTTTGTACAAGGAATATGTGACACTAGTACATCTGTTCCTTATGTCAGTCATAGACACTTATTTTTATGTCCTGTATAACATTATTTTACGCCATACATTCCTCTGACTTTGTATCGATCTGTCTGTGTTCCTCAGCTGAATGTGGATCGACTGTTTCCCAGAACACTGGAGTTCTCCTGTCCCCAAACTACCCTCTGAATTACGAGAACAACCACGAGTGCATTTATAACATTCAAGTGCAGAGAGGGAAAGGCATCAACATTACGGCAAGCAGCTTCCGTCTAGCTCAAGGTGACATCTTAAAGGTAAGCAAAGCAGCAAGAAGATCTCTCGTGAAGGATGAGGGATGATTAGCGAGTGCTTTTTTGACACTATGCATACGCTAAGTGCTTATTTTGCAATTTGTTCCTTTATCTAGGGCCCAGAGCTATCAGAGCATGGCATAGCTATTACTAAGACTTATGTGGTTGACACATAGTGTAGAATAATGTATGTTGAAAGTAGGTAGAACCATTTTACTGAGCAATTTTGACGCATAAAATCCATCTGTTATTGGAAGTTACTCATCACAGTGTCACCTCAGCCTTCAGTATGCCAAGTGCGTAGATGCAAACTATTTTTTAGTTCAATGCTCATGTTCTCTCTGGGTCAAAGGTATGCAGTTAGAGGTACATTTAACACACGGCTAATGTGCAGTTAGCAACAGGAAATACTTGACAAGACTTCGCAATGAAAGACAGAAACAGCTGTTGTTTGTTACTGCTGTTGTACTTATTTATTTAATTTGTGGTAACACTTTAATATAATGTTTGATACGAAACTATTCATAAGCAAGTGACGTGTAGATTACTAAATAAAGATGCATAATAGTTAATCAATTCTATAATGATCAATTAAGTAATAATCATTCTGCAATTTTTGAAATGTTTTTTTAAATAAAATTTGTAGGATTCCTCATCATGATAATCACGGGTCTCTTTAATTTACTAATTTATTAAAAAAGCAGATCATTAGGAAGGAAACTTCTAGCATGTATTTTAAAATGTTATATTTAATATATTTAATAATTACATGTTCACTAAAATTAATCAGTAATCATTAATTCTTTAAATACATATTAGTAAATTAGGTTTATTACCAAATATTAAAGTGTTACCACAGTATTTATGAAGTTGCACAACCTTAAATTACTATTAACCTTAATAAACGATGTATTACCTGATTATAAATAGTTTATCAACGAACCTTAAGGTAAAGTGTTACTGATACTGTTTATGTTGATAATAATTTATAGAAGAATTTTATAGTTAAATTGCCATTAAACAAAATAAGATGCTCTGAGTAGGAATGGGAAATCCATTGCTAAGTAATAAGTAGTTCTACTCAATCTAATTGGTGTTTATTTCTTGGGTTTCTCAGATATATGACGGACCGGATAACACAGCAGACGTTCTCGGAGCGTTCTCCAGTTCCTCCATGCTGGGAGTCACACTCAGCAGCACCTCCAACCATCTTTGGCTGGAGTTCTTCTCGGACCAGGACGACACTGCAGAGGGCTTCAAACTCAACTACAGCAGTAAGGACTCAATTTAGCTTCGCTTTTGACTGGACAAGACGTAACTGAAACTAAACAAATTTAAGACAACATGAGATAACAATGATAATGTCTGGGAGGGGCTTTCAATTCCAAGAATTGTATTGTTGTCACAAAACCATGTTTTCTTCCTGGTTTTCCTCAGGTCCTTATAATACACGCTTGTGTCTTACATGGTAGTTTGCATACATGTATCTATATCCCTTGGTGCAAATTCTTGTTTCTATTTTTTTTGTTTCTTGATTTGCTGTTTCCCATGTTCCTCGTTTATTATTTTCAAGTTTCGCTTGCTGGTATACTTTTGTGTACTTTTCATGTGAGTAGTGTGCTCACTCTAAGAAACACTCTCAGTGGTACTTCCTCATTTGCATTTAGTGTTTGATGACCTCCAGAAATCAGTTGAATACTCAAGTACATAGTGCATAGTACAGTATATAATGCATTGTATGAAATTTAAGGTGTGGCTTTTGACTTCCTGATTCTTTCTTTTGAAAGTTCTTTGTTTTACTTCCTAGCTTTGTGTCTTTTTGGAATTTTCAGTTTTTGACTATGACCTGTATTTTGGGTATAATTCAACAGCACCTGACACGATTTAGCACTTTTGACCAAAAACAATTCCCAAACCAAAAATTTTCTCTGTGTGATGAGGGATAATGGGGTTCAGCAAGGTCAGAGAGATGAGTCTCTCTCTCGATCTGTTTTTTTTCTCTCACTTATTAGTCACTCCCTCACTCCCTCAGTCTCTCACCTCAATTTCACATAATGGAAAATATAATCTCAGTTAATTTTCATTCCTTAATTAAGTTATTCATTTCATTATCAACTTGGACTCTGTTGTAATACGACCCTTCTGTCTTGCACCTAATTTGCTTTGCCTGGAATTATAGGTCCACCTTCACTATCGACTGTGGCTTGTGCCATATTATTTGAAACTTTAATCAAGAAGCTAGCATGACTTTGCCATTATTACGGCTCATGATACATACAGCTTTTGTGGCTTTGCGTGAGAAAAACTGCTCATGAAGCTGTTTTTGACTGCATCAGAGCTGAATGAATCTGTCACAAATTCCCCCAGTTGCAGTTTTTTTGTTTTGGGGTCATGTAATGTTCTTGTGTTTTCCTTGTGCCTTTGCTTCTCTTCTAATCCTGTCTCTACTGTCTCTACACCTGTCATTGGTGTGTTACCTGATTGTGTTCACCTGTTCTGTGTTAGCTCATTAATTAGTTTGTCTGTTGATTCCCTGCTGTAACTTTGCCTCTTTGCGAAGTCTTACTATACCTTTTGTCCGATAAAACTGAGCCTTCTTCACGTCTTCTCTGTTTCTTGGTTTTGATCCTGCCTATGTTTTCCTTTTTGTAGTATGGATTATCCTGTTTTAATGTGATTCTTGGATTGCCCTAAAGAAACGAAGCAAATTTTGATTTTAAACACTTGAGTCCTACCTTCAACAGCCACTATAATCAGTATTAAATCGTATTTCACTCTGGATTGTTTTACATATAGCGTCAGGTTTCACACGTTTTTGAAAAATATCTGGGTTTCCTCCATGGCTCTTTCCTCAGGCAGGGTCATGGTTCGTCCCCACTCGAGCTGATTAGTTTTTGAAATGGCCCTTTAACTTTGAGCTTGTCAAAGTTATTATAGCTGTATGTGAAATTAGAGTGCCTCTCAAGATGAAAGAACCCTGATTAAGCTTGATTCCATCCTCTCCAGTGCTGGTCCAAGCCTGTCAAAATATTTGTCACTGTGGAGATTTATATACAGTATATCAGTGTACTGAAGAAGGGAAGTTACATGTTAAGGGGAAAGATCGGCCCAAATGTAGATCCAATCTGATAATAACCTGATCCTCGTGCCGCTGATAGGCTGAATGAATCTGTTGTCTGTTCTAGAACAAATCATCAGCCTCAGCCTTGCATCTCGCTTTTTCATACCATACTGTATACGTATTTAGTGTGTGTATAATCTGATGTGGCTTCCAAAAATGAAAATCTTATCATGTCTTTGAAAGACAGTGGTGTTAGCCTTGCTAGCACATTTATGAAACTGATGTAGGAACCTCCCAAAAAAAAATGCAGAAAAGGGATTGATTGATTACATACAGTATACGGTCTGATATGCTAAAATTTGTGCAATTAGCATCAGCCAAGTTTTGCACATGATTTTATCCACCTCTGAAAACCAGCCGTAATTAGCAAAATGCATGCTTTTTTTTTTTTAGCAGTATACGCTGGCTTTTCTGTAGAACTGGGTTAAATGGCTCAGGTTGATTCTGATAGATGTTCTTTATTTGAGACCATTTCAGAACCTTGTTGCAAAGCAATCCACATGTTTTAATACTGCTTGTCCATTGGGGTGCTTTTGTCATGCAGATCTGGCAACCTGCTCATCGCTAATACATTCTCTAGCTGAAATACAACAAACAAACACGACGTTTGTGACATTGGTAGCTTTCATATAGAAGACACATTTTATACTTGCAACTCATTCTGTCCTCTTTTCATTAGGGAACCAAATGGCATATCATCTGTACCAACACCCTGCACACCATTTATTTGGTCTAACGCAAGAGTTCTCATAAATACGAACTTTATGTTCTTATAAAACGTTGCCCTAAGTGTTCCTGCACCCTGCAGAAATAGATTTATATCTACTAACCCAACAAGCTGCACAGTTTCCTCTCTTTCTATCCAGACATGGTACACAAACTCCGTAACACCATAATGAGCAGTCATAACAGCACACCATTCCACACACTTCTCATTTTGAATAAGGCTATTGAAATACTTTCACTGTTGAATCTTTCTGTTTAATTCTATTACCACATGGCAGAATGCAGTGAGTTTCATTACAGGGTGTCTCTGTGATACTTTTCCTCCAGGACATCAACTCCTGACGGGCCTGGTGGAGATCGTCTCACTCACACCTTTCCTAACGAGTTAATTAGGCATGCCGCTCGCTCGTTAAAGCTCTGATTAACTCATAATGGTTTGAATGATATTATTTGTGTCCCTATTTATTACAATTACTTGTACAAAGGACATCTTATTTGATTGTAATTTTTAATTATAAACACTGGAAACTTCCTGTCAGTGTTGGTTAAGCCACGGTGGTGTTTACTGTAATATTTTCCTACCTTCTTACTGTGCCAGGCATCTACATTCTTGTCTCTAGGTCACATGACTTGATACTAGCAAGTTCATATTCTGAGTACTTGAGTGGAGTTGAACAAGCGGCTTAAATAAAAGTGAATATATATCACTAAATAATGTTTTCTCCAAAATGATGATGTTATTTCCATGGTTGAAGTAATAAACTTACAAAGAGCTCCCTTTTCATCCTTACTAAGGCTTTATTCCTTTAACTATGGGAATAACCTTGAATTTGGAGCATACATGTCTCACACCATTAGCATTATGCTTAGCACACAAGTCAGGCACTAAATTAATTCAATACAAACAGGAACAGTCATGAACACTTAAAGCCAATTCACAGCGGACATGTTTCTGAAGCATTTTTAGGTGCGTATTTGATGCATTCAGAAAAAAACAGGATGCCTTTTAACCAGCATTTTAATCCGCAGTGACATGTAAAATGCCCGACCACACATTCTGCGGCATTTTTTTTTCCCACTTGTAAGTGCGTGTAAGTAAAGCACAAATAATATCACACACATCCACTTTTCATATGCTGTGGACATTATATAAAACCATAATCTGCAATGGTGTCATTTTTGTGCAGCGTGTACTTGCATAGCAAATTGTCTTGCCATAAGAGTACTCATCGGTAGCAAAAAAAAATATGCATATGCTGTTTATTCAGTCTCGCAAGTCAGACCTCTAGCCTCGAGTTTGTAAATAACTGTGGACAAGAAACTCCTACTTTCACAGAATGAAGCAGTTTAGCTGACATTGCAGGCAGTCAACAACAGACTTTTTCCTGCTAGCAAACACTAATTCGCAAGACCATCTTGTTTACTCGTCAAGTGCTTCACACGACGCTGTTGCATAACATCTATCATGGTATTCTATGAATTAATTTTTCAATCAAGTGACTGTATGCTGCTCTGAAAAGCTGTCTCATCGTTACGATCCCAGATTTCACCCTTTATGATTCTGAAGCTTGTGGCCAGAAAAGTGTACAAAAGATATCGGACGCATTGTATGAATCCCACGGTTGACGCATCTGAGGCTGAGACAGAGAATATTGTCACTGCTGTATGGTTTTCTAGCTTTTCTATTCTTTTTTTTTTTTCTTTCAGGCGTGAATGATGACATGGGCTCTTTATTTTCACCATAAAGATGTTCTTGGACATTTTCATAATTAGCTCCACATCTTTTTTAGTTAATGGCTGCTTCTTCATTTTTTTCTTCATTGGAGTATGAGCTATGTGAAGGACAAAATCTTCAAATTGTTTGTCTGCCACAGTCATCGTAATGCAAGTATAGGAAAAAATGATCTACTATTACCAATGTTATTATCACCAGTCTTGCTGTTTTTTTTGTTTTAGAAAACTCCATATCTGTTTGATATGATGCTCCACATCGCTTCTCATCCCATATCATCGTATAAGATGCGGTTGAGACTGTACAAATTTTTGGAACTGTGTAAATTAATTCCGATAAAAGGATACCCTATTTTCCCCAGCAGCCTAACAGTTATCCACTATCTTCAACATTTGGCCATGGCTCTAAAATCATGCATTTTAACCCACTCTAGATGACAGAATGGTCTTCCAGTGCCTCTGACAACAGCTCTTGCTTGAAGAATAAACTCAAATCCTCCAAAGCTGTTGAAACTATAAGTGGGCACATCCATGGCACACTTTTCTTCGAATCGTGGAGCAACTACCTGGGTAACACTGTACCATATTTCAGTGCACACCTCTCCTGTGCATGTCTGCATATGATTTTCCATCTCCGAAGGCATCCATGAGAGGCTGTTATCACCTCCATTGGAATTCCCAGAACTATGCATCTGTGTGCAGTCACATTCAGTTTGTTTGTACAGGGTGCATATGTGAGGGAACTATTGAATTTATAAACTGTGAATCCTGATGGCCACAGACTTCAACCCCATGGAGTGGTATTTCTCCTCAGGAGCTGTACATTGTGAAATAACTATCAATCATTCTTGCTGCATCTGATAAAATACTGCCCGCAAACATCACAGCACAGCACAGAATAAAAAGGGTTCTTTAACACCAGGATAATCTAACATTGGCTTTCTGATAAATGGTCATCCAGTTAACTGAGCTGGGGAAGGTGGTCTAAATTCTTTCTTTTGTTCCAGTAGCTCTTTCTTTCTGTTTTACTTTATTTTGCATTGTTCAGCAAGTCATGAAGTGGGTTTGCTATGTGGGAAAAAAATCTTGATGTACTGCCAAAAATACCAGTGAACTACAACATTTTTTATTCACCAAATGTTATAGCCTCTCTGCTCTTTAAGGCCTATACAAGCAATGGCAGCAATATCAATCTATGGATATATCCTATATATTATATAGTAATATAATATATAATATAAATCAGTAAGCGATTTATCCTAGTTAGGGTCGAGGTGAATCCTTATTGTGGATCCTGGGAACCTTGGGCACGAGGACTTGTCACTGGATCATCCACTAAGATATTCACACACACACTCATTCACAGCATAATTCATGACACACCTTGTTCGGACCCAGTCTAAGGTTAGGTCGCACAATGTAAGTAAAGGCAAGGGATTATATGTAAGGTGGAGTGAAGTGAGTATTTGGTGCTCTAAGAGTAGCCAGGAATGAGACACACCAGGAGTAAACTCAAAAAGTGAGATATTGGGCTATAACATATATAACATATAACAGAACATACACATTTTGTGAATTTCTGTACAGCATAAGAACTGGGGACAGCTTCAGGGTGGACCAAGGCCACAACAACAAACAAAAACCACGGTTTAGGGAACTAACTTACCTATAAAAGAAAACACAAAACCAAAAGACAATTCTCTTCCCTAAACTCCCTTACCAAAAACAGAGACAAAAACCCACAACCAGCAGAAATGGTCGTCGCAGCCCTACTATGCCTACTACCGGTGAATATGTGCAGTATGTGGATATTTCCAAAAATATACAGAAGTGTGATTATTTACAAATCTAGGCAGCAGACAGAAACCAAGGGAGAGATCAAGCCTCTCGTAGTCAGGACAGACACCAAGACAGTCAGTTCCAAACCAGAAATATCACAACAAAGACATGAAATGGACAAGCAAGCATTCCTTCATCCACATTTGGACGTTAATTTTTGCTGCTATCGGACGCATTCATACAGGTCCCAGGGTATTAAGCACTGAAATGGAAATTCAAAACAAAACCAAACTTCAGTGCAGTGTGGGGAATAAAATAGCTTGTTGTACCTTTGCATAAACTGTCACAATTATTTTATCACTATTTGGCTTTCAGAATTTGAAGTGCATTAATTAAGCTTGCAGTGAAAATATGCTGTATTATTGATAAGTCCATGAACATTACACCACAAACCAAGAAGACCATAAAAAACATGAAGTCTAAAACTGTTATTTGCATTGTGCATATTGACCATGGTGCATTGCTTTCAGGTGGTGAATTAAACCTATAGCAAGTCCTGGTGTGAAACAGTCTTTCATTTAAAAAATGTCACGGTATTTTTTTTTTGCTATTTTATGCAGAGAAATAGTTGATAGTTGAAATAGTTTGATTCTTCCAGAAGGTCTACACAGAACACAGAAAACCAAGTACAGCCAGTCCTTCAGATTGTCTTGTATATCAGTGATGAGATGTCGATCAGACATGGAATTTTCCTTCAAGTCTCAGTAATCAATGCAGATGCAGAGACTCCTATCCTTTTTCCTGACACAGGCTGTATTCATAAATAATTGCTTTTCTTTTTACTTGGTTATCCATCCTGCATTTTTGTTTCCAGAGGTTTCAGCACAGATATATACATTTATCTCACTCACATGTAGTCTTTCTATTGTATCTATTGCTGGAGTTATGAAATGTTATTTCCTTTTTTTTTATTATTCTGAATCAGAGAATATATACCACTCAACTCCCTGAAAACTGTTTCACATTCCACTGGTGCATTGTGTCAGCTAGAACTGGATAAACTGCAACGGCAGCGTCCCATAGCTCTTTCTCACTACTGGCTCACTGCTGTAATGTTTTGTTTTTATTTATTTATTTGCTATCTTCTGAGGCTGCTTCACTTTTGTCCTTAGCGCCACAAGCCATGTTAGGGCTGCCAGGGCTGCCTGATTTATTTCTACCCATACTGCATCAGGTGCATATATGGATTTCACTCTATATATGTGACTTAATACTGTGTGTCATCAGGATAACAACATGTAGCAATGCTTAAAGATTTTGCAGAATGATGATTTAACCATTCCTCAGCCCCTCTGGCCAGTTTGAGTATTTATCAGAGACAAATACCTCTTGTTTTGACAAAAGTCATTGTTGCTTGGTTTGCTGCTGGTGAAATAATCACTCTCCATCTTCTGGCTTTCACTGTGTCCTTACTTAATTCACCACCATGCTTTGGAATGTCTCAATTTCTTTGCAATAAAAACACTACAGGAGACTCTGCTGCAATTCTAGGTGGAAAATAATATACTCCACATTTTAATACACATTCAGTCAAATTATATCCAACAGTGGACTCTGCTGGAGTAGCTACCAGTACCAACTTTAAACAGTGGTAGCATGTAATCCTTTCGGTTCTCTGTACCTTTTATTTCTGTCCCACTACTGCCAATAAAAGAGTCAGGGAAACCTATTTGTTTTTCCAATTTCTTTTTTTCTAACTTCTTCACCACAGGAGTTCAAAAGAATTCTTTGACTCTCAGCTCGCTGGATGATAAGTTTCACACTTACGATGTCTGAGGTAAATGCCATTGACCCTCAGGTCACATTAGCAGAAGCACTAGAATTGTGCTACTGGATTTCTGTCGGCACATCATGCCCCTTTGGTTCTTTGTTGTACAGTTTGGCTTTCCAGATCATTTAATGTCACCAGTGCTATCAAGAACTTCTTCGGTATCAATTCAGGACTTCAATTCGATCGTTCTGAAAATACTCGGGGAGTTGTGAGTGTACTGTTGGTAGAGGTCTGTTGAGCTATCCTTTTTAAAATGATCTTTCAGAATTGTTTGTGGTTTTCAGAGGTAGACGAGAGTTTCATTTCCAGCATGTCTTGCTGGATTGATGCCTTTTACTGTTGCATTAACGACCTCTTGTTTGTCTTTTTTTCAAGCCAATCTCTATCTAAAACATCCCATACATGACATGCACTATAAGCTTGCTTGTCTTTTTTGTTCTTGATCTCTTATTTGGCAAGTAATCCCAAAGTCTCTATGGATTATTACTTTACTGGGGGGCAGCAGGTATAAAGAAGCTAGCAGGGCTATACCACATAGTCTTTCAAAGATAAAAAGATTGCATTTTTTGACATCCACATCAGATTATTTGCTGTTGCCAAATGTCTTATTGTGCGTTATTTTTTTTTGAACATTTGTGAATCCAAATGCAACAGCACCACCAATGGTGGTGAGAAACATACAAAGAATGGTATGACGAAGCAAGAAGCGAGGCTGCGGCTGATTTCTTTCTAGTCCAGACTGCAGATTTATGCAGCCTGTGTGTATTGAATGCAAACAAGGTGGATTATTTGCTCAATCATTTTTTTTCTGCAAAAACCATTTTGAGGAGAAACTGAAAGTAGATAGACTAAGCACAAATTGTTCAATCAAAGTGCAGATGACCCCAAAGAACAAACTGTAAGTTTAGTGTTTTTGCTCTGTGAGCAAGGGGGATGATTGAATGGGCATTGCTCAACCCTAACAGTTTCATCATCTATTGATATATTTAGTAAATGCCGCATATTTTTTTTCTGTAGTCTGCAATTCACCAGCATCTTTTATGGCACTCAGATGAAAGGCACGACAAGTTTTGATCCCCATGAATTGCCTACTTACAAAAGTGCTGTGTGGATTGTTAACACATTGGTCTTGAAAACAAATTTGCTGTTAAAAGCACTGAGACCTACGTCATAAAATTATGAACTAATGTAATTTAAGCCACCAGTACAGGGAAAAAGTGCATCAGCAACTAATTTCATTGCTACGATTTTATTCCAATGCACAGTTCTCTGTATGTGCTGCAAAATACAGCTTCACAAGAATTTTACTCATTTTACTCATCTTGCTTGGACTCTAGTCTCTGGCTCATGTGTATGTTGTTATACGATCTGCTCCTACACACAAGACTGGCACTGGCGTCCTCGATGTTGGCTCCTGAATATCTGTTACACACATAAAGAATGGAGCCATCCAGATCTTGCAAGGTTACTAATTCTTTATATTTACTTGGGGTTCTGAGTGTTAGGGATTTGTGAATCAATATTGAGGTATAAATACTCCTGATCCTGACATTTTCCTTTAAGAACTGATCCTGATTTTTATCTCTTTATCAGACTGAATATTGGATCAAGCTAAAAAGATGGTGCAGCTCTGGAAAGAAAAAAAAAACTAGCATTGTTTTGAATTAGAAATAAGTTTAATATTGTGGTACCAAAATTAGTCACATAAAATAAGGTGAGTTACAGCAGAGGTGGCTAAAAGAGAGGAAGAAAACAGACAGATAGCCCATCTGAAGCCAAAGAAAAGCAGAGCTACTCGACAAATGCCTTCCAGAGATGCTAGCATTATGCAGGTACCGACTGTGACAATACTGTGAAAGTAAAGACCATTTGTGAGGTGTACAGTGTGAGGTCCTGTTATACAGTCTTCAATCTATCAATCAATTTTTAATTTTTAATGACTGTTCTTTATTTTACATTTTCTGTACCACAACCTTAATCAGAACATGGACAAATTAGTCATAGCTACACTCTCAGAAAAGGGTTCTTCACGTGTTATTTAAAGGTTTATTGGTTTATAAAATAAATCAAATTATAAAATGGGAATTTACATCTTTAACCAGTATCATCTTTAGTAGCATTGCTGCCTCATAGCTCCAGGGTCACCAGTTCAATCCTGAGCTTGAGTTACTGTCCATGTTTCTGAGAATGTGTGTACATGGTGTCCTGCAATGGACAGGCGTCCCTCCGGGGTGTTTTACCCCTTATGCTCAGTGTTTCCTTGATAGACTCTGGCTCCAACGCTACCCTGAGCAGGATAAAGCGCTTACACAAGATCACAGAACAAATGAATGCATCAGTTTCCCCACACTAATCCCCACTCTCTCTGTTCTTTTCTCAGGTTTTGAACTCTCTCACTGTGACGAGCCAGGCGTGCCGCAGTTCGGCTCCAAAGTGAGCGACCAAGGCCACTTTGCAGGAAGTGCTGTCACATACCAATGTGACCCAGGGTACACGCTCCATGGCAGCGGTTTGCTGAGATGTATGACGGGTGAGAGGCGAACATGGGACCATCAGCTCCCTTCCTGCATAGGTATTTGTCCAAATATCTCAGGCCATCTTACTAACTTTTATAGGAACACACGTGTACATTTTGGCTTATCTTTATCCAAGGTAACAACGGTATAAGCAGTATTTATATAAATTTATATTTTTAATTTAATTGTATACACTTGGATGTTCTTCTGAATAATCTATGTTTATGATTTAATCCTGTTATCCTCTATTTGAAAGACACTCAAAGCTGAAGTGGATAAAGATCTTGTTTTAGTAGATAGAGATAGTATGAGATTATGGCATGCATATGTTAAAAAGGATTTATATGTCACGCTGTGTGATTATACATGGAGCACATGATTATCCTTATGTCACTTTATAGTATACAACTACTTGATTTATTTGTTTAATTCCTTGCACGCCCTCATCTTAAAAGAGTGGCTACATCTGCATTTTGCCTCATTATTTTCATTGCCAGGTTGAAGCAGTGAAGTGATTATAAGGGGCACATAGTGCTTACATAACAGCTAACACATGATAGCTAGGGTATTATATTTTCACTGCCTTCTTGTGTGTTTTTAACATGTAACATTACAGAAATTACATTTAAATATTTTTTAAAATGTTGTAAAAAGTGTGAATTCTGTTTAGTAATTATTGGTTCCTCAATTATTTTTTTATATAAAGAAAGATTACAGTCCCTCCCCATTTTCTGCTGGCTTATGTGGCTCTATGATTTGTCTATATGATTATGATTCTTATGAAACTGAATTCCTTTTTCTTGATCCTTTGTCTTTTGCTGTTCAAGTGAATTCAATTTTTCGTCTAGCAAAGTCAAATTTTGACTAATTCTCAATGGATAGATGCTTTTTATTTACTGTGCTGTGTCACTAATTGGTTTATATATATATATATATTTATATATATATGGCCTCTTAATTCCTTTTATTCGACTTTTTGCTGGTGGTGCTAGCTTTTAGACCACACTATATCTTTCTGTTCACTCATTGAAAATTGGTATTTCTTATAGTAGCCTATATCAAGTCAAGTGTGATAGTCTCTTGAATTCATTTTGTCTGAGGCAGTGGACTTATTAATGTAATCCTTCCCCACCAAAATCTATGGTCACGAGCAACTCCTGGTGTAATGGCCAAATCATTAATCGGAGACGCCCCAACCCATCACGCCCCCCCCCTCCCAGTATATACTATCAGCCTAAACAGTCGATACAGTTATCTATTGTCTGGCTGTTACAGTTGACCTCATTCTGTAACAATTAGTCCTGCTAGATTCAGGAAAAATGACAAACACCGCAAAGCAAAGCAGACGTATAGAAGATACATGCTATGCTTCTCTAGCTGGGAACTCGTTCACTGCCTCACTAGCCTCTTGCATGTCGGCCTCTTCTTGTTGACAGTCGATGCTAAATGTAATTATCCAGATTTGCAACCAGAGCAGTAATGAGACTTAATAAGTGATATGTTCTTTTGTCCGGAATTTCTCAGCCTCATCCATTCTGTAATTCCACATCATCGTCAAAGTGACGGTACAGCTGGTTAAAGCATTTCCACTCCTTTTTCACTCAGCTAATTTTATTCTCCCCATCATCTGCAAAGAAGTTTACATGTAATACAATTATGACTTAGCTGCTCTTAGCACTGATGGTCCATATGTGGCTCTGAAAGCTGTGTTTATGACAAGCACTATGATAAGTATGATTATGGTACCTTTTTTCCCCTAGATGATGAATGCACTGGTCTCCTGCTTCCAGAGTGGGTCTGGGCTCATATATAACACAGATAGGTTTTTAGCATTAATTAACCGTGGAGCAAAGAAGTGCACTTAAAGCATGATGCTCTGCCCATGCATAAACGCCTCTAGACTTCACACACATTAACACACTCGTGGAAGAGGCTGGTGTGTGATCATAAATCTGGCAGAAGTAAAAAAGAAAAAAAAAAAGATTTAAAAAGCCCACAGATATTTCATCAGAACATTATTAATATAAAAAAATGTGCCACATAGAGTAGGGTCTAAAACTCTAAAACCATGAATAAGAATTAATTAAGAATTATTAATAAACCATTCATTAAAAATCAGGAATTTATCACATTTAAAACAGCAGCAATAAATAATTTAGTCAATATAAAGTAAATGTCTTCTAAAAGTTAAGATAATTTTCATTCATGTAAAATTTTTATTGTATATTATAATGTAAAATTGCTTTAAGAAAACAAAATTTGAACAACATTTGAGCAACAAATGATTTTCACTCTTATCTATAACCTGCAATAAGTAAACTAAAATAAGATTTTATTTTTATGCAAAAAAGTATGCAATTTGTCACAGTTTGACTCATTTAAATATATTGCTGCACTTTTTTACACAATTATTAGGGTTTTATTATAAATATTGTTTTTTTTATTCAATTTAATCCCAAATGCAATTAGTCAAGGATTAGTAAAGGATGTTGAAATATAATATAATGTATGCAATATAATGACAAATTATTTTTAGTATAAATTATTTTAGTATTTATTGATGATTTTTTTTAAATAAGCTAGATTATTTTTGAATTGCAATGAACTGCCATTGAATCAGCCTATTAAGCTATTACTATGCTACCACTACCATGTTTCACCATACGTTTTCTTGATCCAGCACATCTGATTCTCCTCAAGTTGCCTTTACCTGCAAGGAATTTGTCCAATCAAGGAAAACAAGAAATGTGAAGACTTTAAACTGTAACACTGTCATTTGAAAAACCATCAGTGCAGTAGCTGCTACTTCGTCTTTTGGGAATTTGTGAACAGACCATTTTATACATCACAGATATGAGCAGTAGGTGACAGTGTAATAACCCGTTTATTCTGATCTATTATAGCGGAATGTGGTGGAAGTTTCAAAGGTGAATCGTCGGGGCGGATATTATCTCCTGGATACCCGTTCCCCTATGACAACAATCTACGCTGTACATGGACCATTGAGGTGGACTCGGGCAATACTGTCAGGTACCTCAGCTTTTCCGTACAAAATACATTTCATTAAGACGTTATGAAGGTCAAAGTCTTTTTTTTTTTTTTTTTTCTGCTTCAGCTAAAATTCTACTGCCAATATTTGACCAAGGTTTAGATCAGTAGAATTTGAGGTGCTGCTAAAACAATATGTGTATGCCACTGATTTAAAGGAATTACAACGGAAAAAAGTGGAATTAATTATAGTTTAGCAGACGAGATCAGCAGTGACCCAGAGGAGGAACAGGGAATTAAATGTTAAATATGTCTGCTAATTATATTCTGTGATAAAGCTTCGGAGCATCACAGTAATGGATAACAAGACAAAGATCAAGACTGTGTCGAATGGTCTCTGAATGCCCAGTGTGAAACATGATGGACGTCCATTAGTGGGCCAGTCTGCTTTGATTGGGTCTTGGTACCAAAAAAACCATTGTTATTGGCCTGTTTGGCAATGCTGGGCCAAATCCAAGATAAGATGATATCAGCCAGATTTACTAACATTGATACGACAAGTGACAACGTGTGGTCTAATTGCTTACTAATTGCTTTCCTATTGAAAGACAGAATAAGAACTCTAAAAAGTTCCCATTGGGATTAAAATCATGTTACTTTTTTCCCTTTCTATAGCCTCCAGTTTCTAGCCTTTGACACGGAAGCATCTCATGATATCCTGAAGGTGTGGGACGGCCGTCCCGAGAACGAGATGCTTCTGAAGGAAGTAAGCGGTTCACTGTTGCCTGATGGGATCCACAGCACCCTCAACATTGTTACCATTCAGTTCGAGACTGATTTCTACATCAGCAAGTCTGGCTTCGCTATCGACTTTTCCAGTAAGCTACTTGAATTTAATATAAATCCATTTCCATGATTTCAAAAAAAAAGTTGTGTTCAGGTCTGGCTCGGATGTCAATATGCCAAGCTCAGTTATTCCATCAGGATTAAACATAATAGATTTAGATGTTGGATTAATTTTCATGAGTGTTTCAGGAGTCAGTCAGCCAGTAGGATAATCACACTGCGGATAATTGCTGAGAAATCAATACGTAAATAAAAATGGCCCATAGACCAAAAATCTCTGAATCTCTTACCTCATTCTGTGCATCTGATAGAAGGCTACAGGAAATTAAATAAATATCTGATATTTTGCAGTTCTTTTCTATCATTGGTGATCATCATATCAACCAGCTGCCATTTATTTCAAGCAATAAATGTAAGAAAGTTTCCGTATCAGAAGAGATTCAGAAACTAGAATATGTTTAGGAAGATAAGCACACTTAACTATACAGCAAACTTTTTTGAAGAACAGTCATTGGTATGGAAACATCTTCTGAAACACTTGATCTGAACAGGGGTGGACAGATTTATTTTGAAGAACATACTTATTTTATTTTGAAGAACATATTTGTAATGTGTAGTGTGAAAACACCTGCCGAAACACTCAGTCTGTTATACAGCGTTGGCTAGGAAAAATATGTTGCACTACAATGATGATTAAGGCGTCAATTCTGCTGTTTTTACTTGTCAGGTTCAGTAGCGACCGCCTGCAGGGATCCAGGGACCCCAATGAACGGCACGCGGAATGGTGAGGGCAAGGAACCGGGTGACACCATGACCTTTGTGTGTGACCCGGGCTACGAACTGCAGGGCGAGTCTCGAATCACCTGCATTCAGGTGGAAAACCGATACTACTGGCAACCGAGCCCTCCTACCTGCATCGGTGAGATTTTTCAATTTGCCGAGCTTTCACCTAAAACTCCTTTGGGTGCACCTCATTTCAAGCATTTCACATATGCCATGGCACAGAGGAGCAACATAAACTGCAGCCAGAAACGAATCTCACCCTTTCAGAACAGAGAAAATGTCGTTAATAATAAATCTTGTTGACAGAAAAATCTGATCGAGTGCTCAGTCAGCATTCAGACGCCAGAGCATATGAGGCATGTCCTGTGACTGGGAAATTGCAGGTATTCTGCAATCATCTGCAAAACTATTGGTCAAAAAGTGCTTTAAGTTATTTTATTTTCCAAATTCAGAGTGATGGATGTGTTGTTCTTTTATTTTTTTCCCCCTTTTACAGTCCTGACAAAGCAAGGCAGTGTGTTGATTTGATTTGATTTGACATATGCTTTCTTGCATGCTGGTACAAGGTGTTAAAATGGATTCGTCAGTAATAAATAAACTAGGAAGTAATAATTGAAGTGTGGGTAATAAATGAACCCCTACTGGCTTTAAAGGATACTTTGCAATGCAGTCAATCACAATGCAATTCAGACACCTCATTTATTAATAAAATGTTTTTTGCAGGTCCCTGGTTTGGTCTTTTCACTTTTTCACTTTTTGGGCATCATCGACACCATTTAAGCCCAGCCTTCAGTTAACTCACACTTTGGTTCGGTCTAAGATTTGGCTAATAGGAACAAGATATGATACATGGTGTATAACACACACTGGGCAATACAAAGGTTAATTAACCAAAACACCTGAAAACAAAGCTAATGGGAAGAAAACACAACAGTGAATGCAGTTATAGGAAAATAATCAATGACAAGGTGGTGTGACGCAGCTTGACATTAGCACTTCAGGGTCTTGGATAAAGTGATTACTGAGGAAAACAGTATTTGTCATACTTTACGTATAGCGAATGATTTGATTGGTCTGACATTGATAAAGTGGGTGTGGTATTTCCTTTTTTGGAGACTGTTGAAGAAAGCTGCATACCAAAAAGCAACCCAACTTTCCTGACTTCACCCTACCTGCACTGAGCATATCTGACTTAGCTTAATTAGCTTAAATTAAGATGCAAACCTTTTGATTTGCTGACAATTTTACAGTGAACCAAAGCAGTCCAGGTTTCCTGGATTACAGTTCCATTGTACATGTTTTAGAGCAGATTTTTTTTTTTCAGTTAATAGTAGTGAATAACGTTATTTCCCTTGTCTTTCAGCTCCTTGTGGAGGAAACATCACAGGCTCGTCTGGATTCATCCTATCTCCAAACTTTCCTCACCCCTACCCACACAGCAAGGACTGTGATTGGTTCATCACTGTGCACCCTGATTATGTCATCTCATTAGCATTCATCAGGTAAGCTCTTTCTTGATGTTTAGGTTAATTGGAAGTGTGTTTTTAGTTGACTGATAAATAGAAATGAGATTCTTGAGAAAGAAACTGATGTAGCAGTTTTCTCATGCATTAATCTTTGAGAAATTCACAAAATTCAGTTAATTCAGCACTTTATACCAGCAAATACATTCTCCTCCTATGGTATTTAGGAGAACACAGGAGGTTTTGGTATATCTTACATTAATTTGAGGGTGTGTTTCAGTCAGAATTGTTTAACCTTAAAAGTCTGGTTATACTTACGTTTAAAAGCGAGTGTAAAGTGGAGCATTTTTATCTCCATTTCACAGAATATCATTTTTGCCATTTGGGGCCATTTCATCCTCAATTTTCACTAATGTCTTTTTCCATCCATGAAGCACACTAAAAGAGCTGCCTCTTCAAATGCGTCTATGATCTGAAATTATACAGTTAGTGTCTGCTAGTGTGGATTACAACTTAAGTTCATGGAATCCTCCTCTTTTCTGTGGTTTTTCTGGCTTCATAGTACAGGTAATACATAATCTATAATTAGATTCAGACAAAATGACAAATTAAAGGAAAAACTAGTGGAGCTGTTCTGCTCTGGGAGGCATTTTTTCCTGCCATGTTTGGCTCCACTTGTCTCTGTTTAGAGGGAAGCATCACTGCAAATCAAAATCAGTACAAAGTTCCTCTGACTGATCATCTTTATCCTGATGGGAGTGTTCTCTTCCAAGATTAGCCCATCCCTGTCCACAGGCTGAGTCACGATGGCGCACTGAGTGGTTTGATGAGGACAGAGATGATCATATAAATCATATCGTATGTAAATCATATGCTATGGCCTTTTTGGATTTTGCTGTGGATTTTGGAGTGACATGTTAGACAGTGCTCTCCACCACCATCGTCAAAACACTACTTGAGGAAATACCTTTGGACATATATCACTTCCAGAGACTTGTAGAATCTACACCTAGGTGCAACTATTAGAACCTATGACAAATGTGGTTCAAAAGGTCTTCACATGCACGAATCACAACTTGTGTATTATGACTATCAAAATCTCATATTCATGTATCTTTCCTTTCCATTTCAGCTTCAGCATTGAGCCCAATTACGACTTCCTATACATTTATGATGGGCCACACACCAACAGCCATCTGATTGGGACATTTCAAGACAGCAAGCTGCCAGAGAAGATAGAGAGCAGCTCGAACATCATGCACATAGCCTTCCGCAGTGACGGTTCAGTGAGCTATACCGGCTTTCATCTGGAGTACAAGGGTAAATGCGGCAGTACCTAACATACACATGCATAAAAATGCATACTGACAAAAAATTTGTATAAACTAGAATAAAAAAACAACATGGTGGTACAGCAGGGAGCATTGCTCCCAAACAGCTCCAGGGTCTCTAGTTTGATCCTGAACTCAAGTTACTATGTGGAGCTTAGCATGTTCCCCTGGGTCCATGTATCCTCTAAGTTCTCTGGTTTCCTCTCACCTCCCAGAAACATGCTGGTAGGTGGATTGGCTAAGCAAATGCTCTATAGGGAATTTCAAGGCAAAAGCTTTAAGAATGGTATTGAGTTTAGCTTTCCTTGACAGTCACACCTACCTGTCTTCCCTGACAATATTTGACTCATTGCCTTCTTTAGGTGCCTAACCACTTTAGCAAAGCTTTTAACTGATCTCTGTAACAACTAAAACTGCAGAATCTAAAAAGGGATAATATTCCTTGGTTGTTAACCAAGAGTAATGTTCAAGTCCCCACCAACTAACCTTTTGGTACCCTTATAAGAGGTTGAGGATCATGGTGAAAACTCATCTCTTATTTTAAAAGCTGCCTCTAGTTGATGGCTTCTGCTTTTATGTGAAGATGACCTTGTTTGTGTCATTATGGACTGTCCACAATCTTGCAGTTCGGTCTTGTGCTGGTCATGGAGGGCTTTTGTGGAGTTTTAATCTCAGCTGTGGGTAAAGTAGGTCCAGACTGTTCTCAAACTGTGACCCGTATTTTGTGACCCATATGTTGTATAACTGAACAAAAAAGTTTGTAGTTTTGACTCTATGTTCTTTCTTGTCAAAAAGTGCATGCCCTTTCTACAGGGCATTGGAAGTTACACGAAAAGAGTCTACTGCAAGTGGGTTGATCTCTTTAAATGTATAAAAAAAAAAAAACGGTTAAACGCCTCAATTGTAAACCCAAGGTGACAAAGTCCCCACATCCCCAGGGTCCCTAGTTTGATCCTGAGCCCGGGTTACTGTCTCTGTGTTGTTCTTCAATGTCCCTGTGGATTTCCTTTGGGTTCTTCAGATCTCCCAACAACATGTTTGAACACCTTTGTTCTCCAGATCTTTGACTAAATATGCTCCGAGAGAATTACACGCATTGCTGGTGCCCCTAACCACATTCAGAAATTCTTAAAAAGTAGGGTTGTGTTTCTCAGTGAGTCCTCAATCACTATCCAAAATATCCTGCAATAGCATCCATCCCTTTTGGTTGACCTGGTTATTTGTCTCACGTGCAGAGGAGATGAAGACAATCACTCTATTAACCTCACTTTTTGGAGGACTGATCTTTGTGTCAAGCTTCTGGGAAAACTTATAGCAGCAAGAGTGAAAAACAAAGAGAGCTTGCAAGAATTAAACAAGACTAAATATAGAGTCCAAGCTACAACCTTTCCTGTACGATGCGACAATGCCAGCTTGCAATCTAAGAGCAAATCTGGACCTACTTTGCCACAACAGAGATCACAGCCCACAGAAAGCTCCTCATGACCAGCATATGATCGATCTTTAGGTTGGTGCATATGCCATAATAAAACAAGGTCATTGTAATGTATAGATAATTTGATTTTCTTCAAAGGTGAACACTTTTGATTTTGTACTAAGGCCATCGGAGGCATTGCTTTATTCTTGTTAAACAGGCATTGGAGGTGCAAATTAGCAAATAGGAAAATTTCTAATGGCAAATGGCACATGTCTCATTTTCAAAGACGCAAGTATTCTTCAGAGAGCAAGAGACACAGCTGACTGGCCATTCCACCAACTGGCACTTCATCTGCCAGCACCATAAGAGCACACATCACATAATAACGCCATCACAGTGGACAAGTACCTGTGATTGAAGTAGCATTTCTTTTTTCTCAAGATAAGGCTTTCCAATGTTTCTGGCTCTGTTGCCACACTGATTTTTTCTTCACCAGAGCATGGAGCCAGGACTGAGTTTGGCATGAAATGTCCATAATAATTCAGGAGCTATAAAAAGGACTTCACTTCTGCCATATTTTTTGGCTGCAGCACTTCACAACCTGCTTCTTTTCTTCCACAGAGTGAAGGCCTGTCTCAGAAGGCCTCACAAGTTTGCAAGACATACTTTTATTATGTGAGACACATTTCAGCCTTTGACAGTGCTGAGTTCTTCACTTAAATTTTTCAGAGTTTCTCATTCAGCTACATTTCTGGTCATGGGCCTGAAGTTGCTAGGAGTTGCCAAGGTCAACTTTCATGAACTTTTCCTTGATATAAGGGTTGCATAGAATATAAAAACTGTGTGTATGCTGGGATCCCAGATTGTGCCACTGCTTTCTGTTTGATCTATTTTGCAATCATTAAATATACCAAGATTATGGCCACTTTATGGCCAAATATATGTGGACACCTGACAATCACACCCATTGTGACACCCACAAGTGCTTGTCAAACATCCCATTCCAGATTTAGTCACCCTCTTTGTTGTTATAATAACCTCCACTCTTCTGGAAAGGCTTTCCACTAAATTTTGGAACATGGCTGGTGGGCTTTTTTCCATTCAGCCATAAGGGTATTAGTGAGATCAGGATCTGATGACAGGTGAGGAGGCCTTGCGCATAATCAGCGTGTTAATTCATCACAAAGGTGTTCAGTGGGGTAGAGGTCAGGCCCCTCGAGTTCTTCCACAAAAATCTTGGCAAACCATGTCTTCATGGACCTTGCTTTGTGCACAGGGGTATTGTCATGCTGGAACAAGTTTGGGCCCTTTAGCTCCCATGAAGGGAAAAATTAATGCCACAGTATACAAAGACATTGTAGACAATTGTTTGCTTCCACCTTTGTGGCAACAGTTTGGGGAAGAACCACATATTGGCGTGATGGTCCGATGTCCACATACTCTTGGCTATATCATTTGGTAGGTGGACGTTAACAGTAAGTGCCACCCATTCTGACCAGTGAGTTGCTTTAATTACCACTTTTCTGAGTCTTTGTTCATGTTTCCTTTCACAGCATAATGGATTGGCCTTGCTTTGTTGATGAATCCTGCTATTCATATGTAAAGATGACATTTGTCTTATTATGGGCTGACCACCATCCTACAGATCAATCACATGCTGGGCATGGAGGGCTTTTTGAGAACATTTGATCTCTGTTATGGGTCCAGAAATGTCAGATTGCAACCTGCTTTTGTGCTCCAGGTCTTTGTTCACTTTATCTTTAATAGCATAAGGGACTGGCCTTGCTTTGTTTCTCCAAAGGTATGCTGTAGGACATCAACTGGGTATGAAACGTGGTGTGAGACAAGTACCTGCTGTCTGGTGCACCTTAATATTACTACATCCGAGATCAGGTTTCCTGTACTTGGTCTGCATGTATTTGTAGGCTGATTCAGTAATTACCATGTGTGTCATTACTTATCTTCTGATTAGTGGTTTTCTTACTACAACCTTCTACTAAATTGTACTTTTCATTTGTTGCCTGGGTGTCGCCCTCAAGAGTACATCTTTTGCACCTTTAGTATGTATTTTTCACCAGAAATGGAATATAATGTACCTTGAAAAATTATTAAAGGTACACAATTAGACCAATATTTTGTCTTTTATCAGCCTTTACAGTAAAGGCTTAAAGTAATAAAGCCTTAACACTTTTCTAGGTAAGAGAGATAGTATATACTAATAGCAAAAGGAAAGGTTTAGTTGCAGTTTATGCGGATAAATGCTCTTGCTTGCTGTGGTTATAGCATGTAACATGTTATAGCACCTAACATCTTTCTGTATTAGTTTGCTCCAGACCATTTGCATACCAGTTACCAAAGGTGGGCATTAGTTCTGCATTTCACTGACTTCACTGCTCACAAAGCGTGAACAGTATCTTGTGTCTCTTACCTTCCTTCTCTTTAAATACCTTTTGCATTTTAAGTCGCCATTATTCAAATTTCTATTCCTACCACAATATTGAGGACTAAAATGGATTTTTCAATATTCAGTCCACAGTCTAACTTGCTTCCCAACCAGTATATTCGGCATGTCTCAAAAATTGCAGAACGAAAGTGCTTTTACTTTCAACTACATAGTTAGCTATCAGATTTGTCCTGTAAGGACAAGAGTGAGGGTTTGGTGTTGTAAAAGAAAGACAGCTCAGGATATGACACCAGCAAAGGATATGGCATTGGGTGTTTTTTTTACTGAGCTGCCAAACTGCTCAACAAGCTGTATTTGTTTACTCTCAGATTATTTTAATGTAACTACACATTTGCTACACGTCTCCACTACATCATCCCCCTTTGGCTGTCCCACCTTCCTGTATCTTTGTATTTTGTATAAAACCTGGCTTAGCGCTTGTTGTTGTTGGCTTGCGTTGATGAGTTGGAGTGTGAATTTCTTCCAGGGAATCTTTTGGGAGGTGGAGAGAAAAGGCAATTACTGCACTGTTGCATGCAAACACTGTTTCTCTAGCGTCTCCTTTCTTCTCTCTTCTGGCGAGCAGCTCCTTTATTCTTCCTCTAACGAGCCTCCGGCTGGGATGGATTGCAGCCTTCATTATCCTCCAGCCACAGGCACTTGGTCCTGGCTCCGCCCACAGGCCACATGTATTTGTTTTTGGGTTTTGAACTCCTCTTTATATGCTTGATATCTTGCTGTCTAGGTTGCCTATCCCTTTTTGTTGGCATTGCAGTTCTATGGTACTGGTAATAGACGCTCATTCACTAATAATAAATGGATTAATAGATGGGCTGTTATTTAACAAATTAAAATGTATAATCATTGATGTTTATTTAACATTGATGGAAGGAGTCATCAGGGTCAGCACTTTGTAACATTCTGGTCAACCTGTAACTTATTTATTTCCAACACAGGAAAGGCTTCAGGACAGAAGAGTTTACAATTTGAGATTATCGTTTAGTAGAAATACAGGTCTTTTTAACCAAAAGAGATTTTAAGGACAAAAAAAACTATGATTATATTAATGATGATGAACAGTGGATTATTTTTTCGATCATGTATCCATGTTTTACTCTGCTATCCATTATAGAGAATTTCTTCTTTTCTTTTTTTACCCACTAGCTAAGCTGCGAGAGGCGTGTTTTGACCCAGGCAGCGTGATGAACGGCACTCGGCTGGGCAGTGACTATAAACTGGGCTCCAGTTTGACCTTCCACTGCGAGCCAGGCTACCAACTACAGGGCTACTCCACTCTCACCTGTGTGATGGGCAACACCAACCGACCTGAGTGGAACAGAGCACTGCCTAGCTGTCAAGGTGATGATAATTCCCTCACACACCCACCTACACACAACTGCAAAATGTACGTTTCCTCTTCACAGCTTAAATAAAATGATTCTTGATAAACATCCACTACTTTAGTTTAGTTTAGCTTTTTTTTGACTCGTTTTACTGCAATCTGCAATCTGCGTTATACTTAAGTTTCAAGGACAATTAAAAAAAAATTTCAATTTATACCATCATATACACAAAGTAGTAATCAAGTTTTATTTGGTTTATTTCATATAATTTTTTATGCCTTTACCACTAGGTTTTTGGGCTATCCATCCACCCGTCCAAGATTCTCATTATCTCATGATAGATTCTCATTCTTGCATGATATCTCAAGAGCGAGTAGTTGAATGTTTGATTTATATAGAATTATTTCTACAGGAAGCAGATGAACTGATTTGATTTCGGAATCAATCCAAACAGAGTCAAGGTCACAACAAGGTCAAACGTCTGAAATGGTTTAGATTCCTTCCTGTGTGTCATACAGAGATGTTAGGTACGAATTCTTGTTCAGGAACTCAAAGCCCGTTTTCTGGCTATCTAATATTTTTGCCATCAACCTGTCCTTCGGTCTGTCCATCCGTCTATCTGTCAAAAAAGGGGCAAGGTCAAATCTCTCTTGAAAGCTTCTTTCCTGTTTGCAGTAAATTTTACAGGTATTTCAATCATAGGAATTTGTAACAAGAAGTGCTAGACTTGTTGGCAGCAGAGGCATCCCCATCAATGCTACTGATGCCAAGTAGAACTGGTTTACACAGTAACTAATATATCTGTAACTACCCTAAAAAAGACTGCTCTTTAATGTCATATATTAAATTAAATCTGGTGGTATTTTATGCTATGCAATGTTTTTGATCGTTTTGTTCATGTTTTGGGTGCAGCATATCTACTTTATCTTGAATTTGGCCTGCAACCTAATAGCAGCTGCTCCACTCCCGTTTCTCACGCTCTTCTTCTGCTCCAGATGGTTTCCCTAAATGCAGCATGTATCTGTGCAGCACGCTCTAAATTTCCACCTGCTATTGACATGCAATTGACAACCATAAGAGCATGACCTTCATTTCCAGGTACTGTATGTCACAGGATATCCATCAAAGTCGAATATTCTTCACAGAGGTATTTTTCCCTGAGGTTAGACTGTATTCATCCCATAGATCATTATCAAAATCCCATCAGAATGGAAGCGGAATTATAATTCCCGTTGTAGGATTAAAATTTCTGAGTGATATTGATGAAGTTATTTATACAGTAAAATTCATCGTAGCTCATCATAATGGCTTACAATTCCAGCCCTGCGGACCCCCTGCCTTGTGCCCATTAGTATTTTTCCTGCTCCAACACACCTGATTCAACTTGTCGGCTCACTAACAAGCCCATCAGGGCTTCAAATGGGTTTTTTAGAGGGAGAAAATGTATGAAACTCGGCAGGGCGCAAGCATGTTTCCATGATTCACTATTTTCATCAGTCTCTGAAGGGATGCTCAGGTTCATTTTCTCGATCTGCACCGATATATTTCACATCTTTAACATGCCAGTTTAATATGAAAAGGATCTGCCGTTGTGCATTGTGGGTATTGACCTCTCTGACCAACACAAATAGTGAATCCACAAAATCTGCAAAACAGTGTGCAAGCCATCAAAAGACTGCAAAGAGTCCATGACCTTGAGTTCTTTTTATATTAATCATGAATCAACAAATAATAAAAAAAATTATTTATCGACACAAACCTGCATGAATTAAGATATTCTACATTCAAAGGACACATCTAGCTGAACCTATTAAATATCAGACATACAATACAATATATATACAAGTACAATAAATATACATATCAGTGTAAGAACAATTATAAATAGTCAGAACTGACTATTTAACTAACAGATTAACTGACATTAACTGACAGATTTTAAAAGCTCTTGACAAAAAGTAAAATAATCCTTGACATTAATCAAGTTCAATTATGCTAGCATTTCTGTCTCATCATTTTTCCGTTGTTGTCACCACATCTGGGACTGAATTTCTAGTGTCTCTGCACAACAAAAATTTAACTAGTGTGGAAGATGGCTAAAATTTCTCCCTTTACTTTGGAAGAGATTATACAGTACTTCAAAAACAACTGATAAAATGATCCGTGATCCTTATGAACTTTTCCCCAAACAGCTGATTCCACTTTCCACTTCCACTGATTCCAGAAAACGTTGTGTTTTTCTGAAGAGCGAGCTCGGAAAATCAACTTAAGCAGGTGCATATCCCGAAGCTGGATACGCGTAACTTTCCCCACGTATCTTTTTTTAACTTAAGTCAGCGTTTAAGTATGTTCATAAAAACAGTCTGTTCTGTGCTACTTTCCTGAGGCGCCATCATACAGCATTAAATCTGTGCACACAGGCTTTGCAGTCACTCACCTCACACCGATTATTACCTGAACATCTTTTCCTTTTAAGGGCGGGCCCCCTTGCTGTCACTGCACATATTTCATTACAGAGCCAATCCTCTCAACATCGCGTTAATAATGAATGTAGCCGTGTGTATGTGTAGGTCCCAGGTGAGAGCCTGTAACATCTGCGCAGTGTTCTGTATAACCACGGAGGACAAACATGCTCTGTTTACATTCCCCCACCTCTTGTTGAATGAACCCAGCGGGTGTGAAGTGCCTCCAGATTTTGTCCTTCGTCTTATTACTCATACAGCTGTTTTTTTTTTTTAGTTACTGGCCTGGAGAACTGCAGCACCGGAGAAGGATGATTTACAACTGTAACAAAAGCAGTGAGGGCCCATCCATCTGTGCTTATGCTAATTTCACGTTTGTGCACGAGAAATACCAACGGGAAATGACAGAAATGTGAAGAAATAACTATTGGAAAAAGAAAGTGTTTACTCGTGTCTGAGATGGAATTGGAGATTGGTTTGTTGGATAGAACAAATATAGAATAAATGGTGAAACATAGCAATGATGTAGTGAGCGTACCTCCATCCCAGATAGCAAAATTGGTTGTGGGCCTTATCTGGTTGAATTTATGCCCACATACCACCAAGGCCCACTCCCCTCGAATGGCCCTTAAGCTGCAAACTCATGCCAGAGCTCAGCCTAATGCTGTTTCACACAAGACTGTGGAAAAAAAACTGTGCCAGAATTAAACCAGAAGGGCCTAAAATAAGCCAGATCTCACCCAGATTTTTTTGCTATCTGGGATGGAGGTATCTCAATTTGTTTGATGAAAGAGTTATTTTTGCTAAGAAGCAGTGCTTGTTGTTTTTAAAAAAAAAACAAAAAAAAAACCATGTAGCTTTTTAGCCAATTGGTTAATTACTAGCTAACGTGAGCTAGTGTAATCAATACACTCAGATGAGCCTGATATCTGAATCTTATATTTGTCAAGGAATTACACACTCTCGGCCATTTCTCTGTGTTTAAACCAATAATGCTATTAGTTCCTTATGGGGAATAATTGTTGGTATTCCTGTGCTTTTTCTCCAACCTGATAAGAAATTTTGTAAAAGAGCAATGTGGTTGGATTTTGTTTGAGTTCAGACAAATGAAGGTATGAATGCCAAGCTCGTCCATAACCGTAACCTTAATCTTTGTAACATTCCATACAACTAAAATCAATGGCATTGTGAAGAATTTGAAAGAGAGAGGCCATGTTGCCTTTCTCGTAATCTCTCAAGCCGGGTTTCTAGCTATCCTACACTAGCTATCATTCACTATCGCAGCCTTTGGCTGACCAGTGACAGACATTTCACACAGCCCGCTGGAAAATATGCAACAGTATCTTCCCAGGTAGCAGAAATGCTTTGACACAACAGGTGCAGTTTATTTTGCAACACCTTCCTTTGCTAATTAGGATGACATTGGCATAACGTCCCTTCTTAAATCGCCTGCTACTTGCAGACTTCCTTGAATATGATTTAAACTCATCAGTGTTGTAGAGAGCACATCCTATTAGTGATGATTTATTAAATTTCACACTCCTGCCCTGCGATAAACAGATTCAGCTCCCTTCACAGATCTTTCCTCCCGCGATTAATCAACATAACCAGCCAGTTCTGGGGCATCATTTAGCCAGTAACAAACAACTGACTAAATATTCCAACATGTCTAAAGCTAGGAAAAAAGTGACATATTAAGAACATGCATTAACAGCAATCCAAAACAATGTTGTGCTGACGTCTTCTCAATTATCAAGCAAGCTGCATGCAGATTTAGTCGACGCATAATCGGATGGCGTTATCTTGTTTACGCACCATTACTCATCACTGTTTCAATCCAGTGACTATATCTTTCTGTGAAAAGTAAATTATGCCGCGTCGTTCAAACGTTTTATACTTCCTCCTGTATATATGGGAATGTGAAGAGCCAATCAACCTTAAACTTTCAGAATCTTGTGGCCAAAGTGCACAATAGGCCAAATTAAGATTAGTTTTGCGAAAACGTTTGGGTGTAATTAGCAAAGAAAGTTAGATGATGGGGCTGCTGTTAAAGCAGAATAATCAACTACGGGATGTTGTATGTGGCCCCATGTGAAGTGTTACTGTTACCCTAATGTTTATAGTTTTCCTATATCAGCACGTCGCGAAGTGTTTTAATCCTTATACCACAGCAGTTTGCCAATGATTGCAATTTTTAATGTATTAATGAATGAAACGCCATATTTTTTAAACTGTTTATAGTTACGTTTAATGTTGTGAAATGTCTACGAGACAAGTAAGTTCCTGTTATCACTCTTTTTTAGTAAGTCAATAAGACGAAAAATTGAAGCTTGTCACTTTACCATAAAACCACACCAGTGTAAACTCCTCACCTAAAGATGGAACCCTAATCACCTAATGAAAAATGTAGGTCACAAACCAAGTGACCTTTATAATGTTCTGACACTGGAGACTCCTTCCATAAATGTTAAATAAATGACGTCTTACAGAAAATGTCATTGATTATTTATTATTATATTAATAAATGCTAATTATTTATTAGTATAATATACTCCAGATTTTTGTATGCTGAGTGTGTTCATTGAAATTAGCAGCCATACATTCATATATGTTTTGTACTGCGTCATTGCCGAAGCTGGTTTTGAGCTTATGATTATAAATGTCACCTTACAGGAAGATTTACGTTGTCAAATGATATGATTTGAAAGCCTTTCCTCAGCCTATTATAATATGGACCTTAATGTTTTTTTTTTTCTCCTGCTCTGTTACAATAATGTTTAGTCCTGACGCTTGCCTTATATTACACTAGGTTACAAATCAATTGAACCAGATTCAGCAGATTTTTCAGACATTAGCAAATATGCAATGGCTGGAGATTGTATTAGTGGCATTTTATCGATTATTTTCGAGCTGTCTGTCTCATATAATCACACCGAAATGCCTGTAGTTGCAGATGGACAGTTGAAATATGACTGTACACTGTTAACAAGGCCTGCCATAATTCAGTTCCTCTCACAAACAAGTCGAGCTGGACTGTGTGGCCTTGAGTGATTAATGACCACGCTGGCTTTTAGGAGCTGTCAGAGAGCCGCGTCTCATTTATTTATGCCTTATGTTGCCTTTGTAAAACACAGTTCAAGTGCGAAGTTCCTCTAGATGTCTGTCAAGAGCAGGTTTTTTTAAGCATTTAAAAATCTAGTATGTTTTTTTGATGTATTTACTTCACCTTTTATTTTTACTTCTGTGTATTTATTTTACTTACACTTTGTGTATGGCTGTTCTTATAGGTAAAGACAATGGTATTACATACGTGTGCAAAACTGACCCCACTGTAATTTGTAGAAATTGTTAGAAATTTGTGAGTGTGCATCCAAATTGAGGTTTTTTTTTTTTTTCTGTAATTTTGTAGTTTTACTCACCTCATTAATCTCAAGGTCTAACATCTGTAGTAATATGTTTGAGTCATCAAACAGTTAATGATGCTAATTTATATCACAGCGCTACTGAATTCTCAAATCTGATTGGTGAGAAGGAGTATGCATCATTCGGTAATGAATCTGGGGAAATCGTTAGCAAAGTGCTGTGGTATAAGAAATGTTTATAAAGTTGTGTATTATACGTTGGTATCAAATTATTATTATTACACATTTGCACAATTCAGCTCACATTTGATACTGCCGCTTAATATTAAATTATAAAATCTTGATCTTGAATGTTTACCCTCGCAGCGCCTTGTGGAAGCAGGTCGACGGGGTCAGAGGGCACCGTGCTGTCACCCAACTACCCTCGCAACTACACCGAAGGCCAGACGTGCCTCTACGAGATCTCCGTGCCAGGAGAGTTCGGTAAGAGTCTTCATTGTATTATTGTTTCTTATACATTTAATGTGTAAGAAAAATGTGGCAGAAGCTCAAACCCATGCCCTCGCAGAAGAGACCTCCATCACTCACACGAGCAGACAGTGCAATACTCTTTTTATTTCACACTCTAAAGAACTCACATTTACTGGGATCAAGTGAAGCGTCTTTGTGAAGTTAAATAAAAAGAAAGAGCAAACACATAATTGGAAAACTTCAAGCTATTTAAGTTTGGCAGTGGTTTGTTTGATGTCAAATTTAAAAAAAAAAAAAAAAAAAAGAAGAAGAAGAAGAAAAAAAGAAAAAAAAGGAGGCAACGCGTCAGGCTCAGTGGGTTCTTTAATTGTGTAATGGATCCATCCTTAAATGTCTTCCTCATCCTTAAATAATCTTCCTCATGCTGCGTCTCTGCTGCATTTTGTAGTTAAATTCATGCTATTATCACTTCTAAAAGAATACAATAGCTAATACAAATTAATATTCTTTTATACTGTTATGAATTTCTAAGTTGCTGAAGTTTACTACTGAAGCCCTGAATTGCAAATCCAGTGGGTGGTAAATATCATGTTAAATGGGTTATTAAGTCAAAATAACAAGATGATACATTGAAACAATGAGTTACTATGTTGAAATTGAGGTAAGATGTTATAAAATGTATTAAATGAGACGAAATAAAATTTATGAAATGAAATGCACGAATAACAAGTTATTATGCCAATATAATGTTTAAAAAGTTTAAATTGAAAGATTCATTGTTCATTGGATAGTGCGCTCTTCATATGTCCCGCCTCTGGATGCATGGCTTCTTTTTATGATGATCCATATACCTCTCAAAGGGGCAGGACCTCATTACTAACTGCCAATCACAGAAACAGGAATGAACATGACGGACATGTCAAACTTAAACATATCAGTGCCAGGTAGAATCGCTTGGAGCCGGCAGTAGTGGTGTCGTTTGTAAATAAGTCATATGAAGTTCTGTTTGATTGTTTGTTAATAAGTCTAGCTAGCTAGCTGTCACTTCCTTCTTCAGTTAGCAGCTTAGCTGCTTTTTGAGACAAAATGGCAGACTCTGCTAATGTTGACCTGGTTTTAGAAAAGTCTTTTGTTGCTCATACTTACGAGGAGAGGCTGAAAAGTAAACAAGAGGGCAGACCAACAGCCAAGATTTTATTTTAAGAGCAAAAAAAATGTCCTTTTAGCTGTCTTGGTACAGTAAAATCAATTGGCTGTGTTTATTATAAGTCTTAGATTATGTGTATATATATATATATATAATGTATTATCCATAACAGACAGTTGTGCAAAATGTAAAGCAAAATCAAACAAACTCTTGAACTCTTATTGCTTAGGTGAATGTGTTTCTTTTTTATGTCCCCTAAAAAAAAAAAAAAAAAAACATTTGGCCGAGAAGTCTAAAAGTACAAAAGTTTACTTAGACCCTGCAGAAGGTCATGTTATTAAAATACATCAGTGTGCTTAAAATGCAGGGGAGCTGGCCGCGTTGGCTTTGTACATAGGAAAAGAGCGCTATTGCGAAGAATATAAGATTATATCCTTAGTCTCAAAGACATGTGGAGTTCTCATATTTTATACATGCATATAGTGTATCTGTGCTACTGCTAACACAGCTGGAAGCTGCTGTAATCCATCCTACACTTCTACACATCCTACACATCCTCCCTGATCATACAGTCCAGCCTCAGGAACATTTCAGAAATGAAAGCTTCATAACTCAAGCACAGCAAAACAGATCAGTTAGACATTGCATTTTATGTACTGTATGTGATTGCTGCGCATCACGTAACCAACGTCGCCCATGAAACCTGGCATAAAAAGCAAATAGCATAAAAAGCAAACGGACGAGTGGGAGCCACATGCGTGTTCAAGTTGTTTATTAGAGCAACGCTGGATGTTATTTTCTCTGAGTCGCTCTCAAAACCCATCACGGAGTCACTTCAGCTGAGTTTATCATTTAATTGCGCACTTAATCGCTCATAGCCCAAGTGATTTTCTCAGTATTAATTGCTGTTAAGGTGACTGATTGCTTTAAAAAAAAAATCCCTTCTAAATAAATGCAACACAACTTTTCATTAGTGAAAATGTTTTATACATATTTCCCTTTAAATGTACAAAAGTGTTGGTAAATACCTTGTTCATCCTGTCAAAAAGATAATAATGCTTAATGGAAAAGGGTGTCGAATCCCATGAGGATGTGATGTCATTATATACCTTTGCTTAAGAAACTTGAGGTTGTTTTCACACTTCTGTTTTTTTTTTTGCCAAACTCCAAGAGTTTGGAACGTTTGGTGAACCGTGTCAAACCATGGTGTCATGTTACTTCCTGTTTCAAGTTTCATTGTGGTGGGAAAAGGGTTGTTATTGTAATTAGCCGTACCTTTGTGTTTCAAGTGCAGAGAAATTTGTGAAAAAATGCTGGTCTGAATATAATCTCATGCGAGATCAGTTCCTTGTTTTCACATATTCCTGAACGATGTGCATGCTGTGCATCCAAAAAGTGCTGTTCTTTGCCGCTTAACTGTTGATACAAAAGGAAAATAACTTAAAAAAAAAAACAATAAATGGATGAACCTGTCATCCTTTTATTAATAAAAAATAAATAAATAAATACCATCGTGTTACTGTTACTAAATGTATATCATCCTGTTACTCAAAGGTCCACATCATCTTCAAGCTTCTAACATTTCACATCGGTCAAAATTCTTCAAAATTGTTTCACATATGTGTAAAAAAAAAAAATTCAAATAGGTCATTTTGATCCCATTCAGGAGTTAAGTTTGACGCTTCCTGGAAATGGCCTGTGCAGGGAATTTTATATCCTGTTTGTTTCCCCCTCTTGACCTTCTCGCTCCTCCCATCACTCTTCCATCTGCCTATCTCTCGCTTCTCTTGATCCACCGCCCGTGCTCTCTGTCCCTGTCCCTCAGGCACCAGCACACATTTTTTTATCTCTTTCTCGTACTTTTTAGCAAATAAGAGAAGTCAACACCAAAGAGCTTGGTATATGTCCAGAAGGATTTTCTTGCTCAAAGAAATATATTTAGTATTGTACTGCAAATAAACGCAGAATAGCGAGGGTAATCCCTAAGCTCCTGTCTGCCATGAATGCATGGGCTTTGTTTTAGGGGCAGAAATCCATCGTATCCATCGCTCATAGCTTCCGACTTCTTACATCAGGCTTAAATGATCTTTACATCTTTTATACTAGGTAAGAGTGAACAATACGACAAAAATATCCTATCAGGATACTAAAAGAGATTTCTACAATATAGCTTAATGTATATAAGATAATAGAAAGAGATACTGCTAATCTCAAGAGACGTCCTGTTTAAATAAAGGTTAAATAAAAGAAAGAAAGAAAGAAAGAAAGAAAGTTTTGCTGATAAAATGTCTGCTTGAAAAACAGAAATGTTACACTAAAGAAAACGTTGGTGTTTTGGTGATGCTTTCATTTGTTTTAATTATATAATATGTTTATTAAAATATTAAATTATACAATATATGTAGTGGATTATCTGAATTATACTCATTTACATATTTATTGCAGTTATTTGACATTGAAAATCACTAAAAAATCACTAATTAAAAAAAGCATTTTACAATTTTGATTTAATTTAAGATCTTAAAATCAAGTCAGTTTGAAACTGTTATTTATGTAAAAAAAAAAAAAGGTCTAAAAAGATATCATGATATCTGCGATATCTCAGCAATATTTATTGTACCTTAATTTATCACGAGATCAATATTATATCTGCATATCGGCCAGCATATCTAGTACATGACTGTTATTTCTACCAGACAAACATTTTGTATTAAAACCATACAGTCTCGAGAAGAGGTGCCAACATTTATGTTTTAGCCGTAGCGTTTTGCGAATTTTGAGCCCACGCTGCAGCCTGGATGCTGCGCTTTTCTGCGTTTTCAGCTAAAGCAGCG
The DNA here is from genome assembly GCA_037576675.1 of Pangasius sanitwongsei. Taxonomy (NCBI): domain Eukaryota; kingdom Metazoa; phylum Chordata; class Actinopteri; order Siluriformes; family Pangasiidae; genus Pangasius; species Pangasius sanitwongsei. The sequence continues at coordinate 2,432,616 of CM075024.1, read as the reverse complement.
GTCAGACTAAACGCGAATAAAATTCACTGAAGGGGAAAGGACATGAAATGTGAAATATGGATTTTCTTCTGTTTTCGGCTACTTTTGCTTTGTGCCAAATTTATCTAGGTGAACTTTGACCTGTGAATTCATGAGCCTCCGTCTTGTGAGCCAATAGAAAATAAGTGGGCGGGACTGTTGGGTCTTTGGTCAATAAAAATGGAGGATCCATTTTTAACACACCAGACTTTTGCCTTGCTATATATAGTGTATATATTTTTTTTTAATTGTTGCTTGGCACACATCTAAAGAATTATATAAATAAATTAGCCATCTTGTCCGCTAGGTTATTTTGTGGTAAAATCCAGTTTTTTCTCTTGCTTCTAGGTTGTTCTTGTTGGCAACATTGTCACATCTGTATTTGCCTGAAAGTCAGTACATATTGTGTTTTCTCAACTTATAAGAAAGCTTCTTCTGATTCTGCTCGGAAAAAAGAGTATGTTCTTGAAGCCTACCATGCTAATGATAGCATTAATATGACAGCTAGCCTAGGCAGCACTTTTAACCTCCGCTGGCTTTGTGTTGAAATTTCTGGTGTTAAATTAACACCCTTGAAACTTGGCAGTGGCTTTCCCTCCGGCGGTCCAGCAAGTGTGACGAGGGAGATGCCGTTGCTGCTCATGGTGGCATGTTGGCAGTGTCATGAAAGTGCCTGTGGGCATGCGGCAGCCTTGAAACCAATTTTTATCCTCCCACATGCTTTATTCTGCTCTTCTACTCTCTCTCTCTCTCTCTGTGTCTCTCTCTCTCTCTCACTCTCTCTCGCTCTCAGACTCACTCATGCGCTGTCTCTCTCTCTATCTCTTTATCTCCCTTCCCAGATCGATGGCTATCTCTCTGAGTGCAGAATGACCTAAAAAAAAAAACTCATCACCCCACATCAGGCCATGGACAGCCAACCTCCCATATACACACACACACACACACACACACAAACATCCTGCCCGTCCCAGTGGCTTGTACCAGATTGTAAATGGATGTAATTAATATGAAATCCACACTCTCTTCAGAGCCGAGCTCTAGAAAGTGAATGTGCTGCTACATACTAACGTGCTGCACCACCGTCAGGAACATGGTGTTTATACACAGGGATGTATTTAGAGTCAGCGAATGAAGTCCAAACGTTAGTGAATATTTATGCAGGGTAAGTTCCTTGTATTCAGAGTCGGGTTACGCACCTGCTTACGTTGATTTTATGAGTAATTACTATTCACAGTATTAAGATCATGTAGTTCATGCTTCTGAGCTTTGGAGATTTTTCTTGAGTAGAAGCACCCGAGATGCGTTTTTTTTTAGTAACATCTAGACCAACACCTTTGAACACTTTAAACAATTAAACCACTCATCTGTACAGCTGAAAAAAAAATCAGTGTTAGGAAATGTGGACTGAAGAAGGAAATAGTGTTTATTTTTCCTTTTTATTTTAACAATGTGGCTTCCATCCTTATTATAAAATAGCACTTGATCCAGCATAACCTATTATTTTGCATTTTATTTATTTATTTTGCCAGAGTTTAGCCTTTATTGCACTATTTTGTTTGTTCAAATAATGCCAATTTATTTGTTAATCCAAAGTGCTGTCCTGTAAAGAAAACATTCCCACAGTTTGAAGGATAAGCTGACTGAGCACTCCTCTGCTACGCTTACAGCTCACTTTAAGTTAAGATCTAATTTTATCCATAAACATTTCTTTCCTCGAGAGGAGTAACGCCTCCCGTTTCTTCTGACTTCCTCATTTTTGTAGCTGTTAAAGGGTCGATACTGTAAATGAATTAGTAGTGTCATATTTACGTATTTAATATTGTCCTTGTATATTTTTGAGTTTATTTACAGGCAAAACATACATTTTTGTGTGCCATATTGTTGTTATAGCAAACTTTCAGACAGTGGCTTGTAACTCCTTCCTATGAGTGCTTAACTTTATTTCTTGTATATATAGCTTTATTTGTGTTTTTCTTTTTTTTTTTTTTCTTCTTTTTTTTTAAATCAATATTTCTGGAGCAAAAAAGACCTCAGGGCTCTTGGATATCGCCTGCAGCAAGCCTGATGTGAGGAACATGTGATACTCCAGAGATACTCCATACTTCCTCTGTTCTTCAGCGCTACCTTTACAGCCCGTGACGTGCGCACACACTCTTGTTTCACAGCCTTGAATAATCATCATGTGATTCTTTTTGGACGGCATGTCAATTCTGGATAGACGTCTCATTTCGGAAAGAGTGGCATTTAGAACTGGAGACAGTTTCTGCAGCTTTCTCTTGTTTCTTTTTCGGAAAATCCAGATGAACTTCAAACTGATCCCTTTTCCGGAGGAAACTGCATGCAACTCATCCTATTCTCATGATATCCCTTCTTAATGTTTTAAGACTTTAATCCTCTCGCAGATGAGTCTATTCAGCAGCTTGTCCATTTTATGCTGAGTGGCTTCTTTTATTCGCTCTTTTTACTCCTGTATGTTGTTTCTCAGGCTGGGTGGATACTCATACAAACTGCGAATGCCTTACAGGAAGGCTGTTTTTTTTTTTTTTGCTTTTGTTGCTTTTTTTTCTGTTTGTTCGTTTATTTTTCTTTTTTCAAGATGCTAATCAGAAAGATTGGCTAAAGCACTGCGCTAAATTATACCAAGAAAAAATAATTCCTGATAGATTGGCATTCGTGTCTGTTTTTCTCTTCTATCAGGATACCACTAAATCACGACTTAAAGCTCCTGGCATAATTGTGATATTATCTTGCTGCTACATGGCTAGTGCACATATGACATCACTGGGTAAATGGGCCGGGCCGGGCCAAGCCAATGATGTCATGATAAACATTTAATTGTTCTGTAGTGTATGAATATATACTGTATATATAACTATATAACTCTGCTTAGCATCAAACTGCCACACTACTACTACGTCAATGATTATTTTCCGATTAACATCAAAGCACGGAAGCGTGTTTTATTTCTCTAATACCACAGCAATTTGCCGGCGATTACAATTTGTGTTCATTTATAGTTACACTGTGTGTTGTGGAACGTCTAAGAAACAAGTCCTCACTTAAGTTCTAATAGCTATAAACACTTGCGCACTCACAATCTCTTTTTTTGTCTCTCTTGAAGTTAAAGACAAAAAAAATGCAGTTACAGAGATCCAGCAAACTCCTCTGTCCTGAAAACCGTCCCATGTTGGGAAACTTAAAATGACAGCTTTAAACTTTGTTGCAACACAATTTGCAATTAGCACCATTAGATCTGTGACTGGATTGTCATTGACAGTAAACAAATGTAACAGTTAGGTCTTATTCCTAAGAATTAGTCCAAATTTTAAAAAAAACAAACTTATTAAACCTTAAGAGTACTCTTGAAAGGTGGAGTATTTACTGGTGTGGTCTTGCTTTGCGTATAAACTAGGTCTTGGACACCTTAGGGATGTAACAATAAGAGGACATTATTAGGATTGAACAGATAATATGTTCTAAACAAATCCAAATACAAACAGAAGGTGCAATGTTAATACACAATATTATTTGCTTGCCAGGAAGCTTCATGTTGACTAGGTGTGTGCATTGAGACTGGGATCCGACAGGACAAACCAGAAAAAAGTCGCACAAGATTTAGGTTTTTATTTACATGCCGAGCTTGAAAGGTGTGAGTGTGAAGCTTGCTCACAGGGTTGCCAGGTATCCGAAAAATTCACACCCCAAAAAAGGCTCAGAATTAACCCAAAACATTTGGCCGTTGGACAAGAGAGACATATTTTTCTTCTTTTTCTTAGTCTCTGCATGACACATTTCGAACTCTAAAGCCGTTTTGTGACATTATGATGTCACACAGATTATGCACAAGGGTATCCCCAGTCGCAGTCAAGTCTGAGAAAGCCTGAGTCACGGAATAGATTGGCCAGCCTGTCCGTTATGTTGCATATGTTCGTTTCGCTCCCAGTTCAATTAATCCAAGGAACTAAGCAGTGAACTCACCATTGGTGGACGCAGACACAGTGTAACAATTCCCTGCTCCGTCAAAAAGCAGACCCCAAAAATTCAGCCGATCTCAATTTTTCCCTCAAATCCATACTGAGAGTCAGTGCAATGCTTTGAATTATTCACGTTCCCCCTTCCCGTTCCCCCTTTTAATAATGCGCTGTCCTTGGCATACGAAGACATAGGATTTAGCTTTATGGAAGATCACGAGACAAACTTTACACAGAGCCATCCGTTGCTCTTCATTCACCTTGTTTCGCCATTTAGCAAGTGGGCGACTGGATATTTCACCTTAACTAGCATGTCTGTTATTAATAGCTTGTACTTCATTTGTATGCTCCTTCCTCTTTTCATACTTAGCAAATGCTGGATGACTGGAATTCTTTGTTCATGCTAGACGGGGATGTGAACGGCATATCTATATCGCAGTCACCACATCTGACTGCGCTCATCGTCGGATTCAAGCCATGACACTGCTTGAAACTACTTCTCTGAGAAAACTCTTTTCTTTTGCTCGGGCTTGATCTGACTTTTTTTTTTTTTTTTGAGATGGTGGAATGCCAAAGAAGTTGCTTAATGTCTGTTGGGTTTTTTTTTTTGTTGTTTTTTTTTGGACATCTCTCACAGTATTACGTTGTCAATTCTGAGAACTTTTAAAACACATTTTCACTCCTAGCTCTTAACTAAGAATCTTTCCTGCCGTAAGCAGACTTCTACAAAAGTTTTTGAAGTAATTCTCAGAATTCTCAGTTTTAAATCGGCGCTCGTATTATAAAACCTCATTACAATAAGTAGTGGTTTAGGCTCGGCATACGGTATATTTTAGCTTCATTATTGCTTCACCGTCAAGCTACTAAAGGAAAATAAGAAAAATAATAAAAAAAAGTGAATGATGTATTTACTAGGAAATGATTTATGTGTAGACTACAGTGGATGAAAATGAAGCGGGCAAATAGAAAGTTAGCTAAATAGCACAATGTGTTTGCTATTTTAAGATTATTCAGTTAAACCCTCTGGTAAATAGCCGTGGTATAAGTGAGATAACAGCAGCTGTTATTAGAAAATGATGGACTCCGCTTGGCATTGTGGTGTTCTTGTCTGTTATTTCCTGATACTGGAACACGTTATCTCTTACATAAAGCCTTGCTTTCTGCACAATAGCATCCAAGACACTGAGTCATGAAGAACTGGTTGTGTTCCATGTGTTATGAGAAATTAATGATATCATATTTCTCAAGCAAGTTTCCATGATTGCTTGGTAAAGTAGGAGTCAAAAGGTTTGGTTCTTATTGACTGAACTGAGCAGAGGTGATAAAGTCAACTCGTTCTCACAGGAAAAAAAAAAAAAAAACGTTTGTATGCAACTCATTTGCATCACCTTGTAGATGTTGGATATCAATATTTAGCTGGCACAAACTTTCACGTGAATGCTCTGTACGAGACGTTGACTGTGCAGCAACGTATTTTAATCAAGCTAGTTTCTACCAGTATTTGATGAAGCCTGATAATTACTGTAATAAATCATTTGACCTCTTTTCTTTTTTTTTTTTTTAAATATGATTAGACTTACTGGGCTCATGAAACTTCTCCTCTTCTCATCAGACACAATCAGGCTTGTAAGTCACATAGAAATACGATTTGGTAATACGAGTAATTTCAAAATGTCTATATCTTTTTGAATTTACAGGGTAAAAACTGTCCGCATTTTGCAAATACCTTCATTTTAGTACTGTGTTACCATGTGACCTGGGTGTAGAACTTTTGTCGAAAATTGCAAATGATGGCTCATATATATATATATATATATATATATATATATATATATATATATACACACACACATATATACACACATATATACATACATACACCATATATATATATATATACTCTCATCTCATATGTAGGTTGTGTATGAGTGCACTTACTGGTTCTCTCTGGACGTTTCCTATCTACATGTTCAACTCCATTGTTTGGAGGTAAAAAAAAAAAAAAAAGTAGGAACTGACATCTTTTCACAGGTGATGATAAGTCTGACCCCGCTGTTAGATCCTCTCTGCAGCTTAATGAGCTGTGACCTCCTTGTTAAGGAAGAAGTAGAGGTCACCCCTCCATCATCTGACATTATTTCCTTGCAACATTGAGAGTTAATGTAGCCAGTCCTCTGTTTTACAAGCACCCTGTTCTGTTCACTTAGGAAATGAGGTCCCATTAACCCATCTCGTTTTGTTTTACAACAGTATACCTGTAAAAAAAAAAATATATGAAACACCTAATATATCTTCCTCAATTACTGAGCAGTAGTAATGAGCAGTATCTCTTTACATATCCACATGAAATATGAGGTGACGGTCAGAGCATAAAATCTCCATTTTGTTTTGTTTGATGATTTGACATCCTGTCGTTGCTTTTGGATCTCCGTAATCTCTGTAAGATTTCGAAAGATTTTGTTTCATTACAGAAACAGAAGCAAGAAACACAAAGAAATTCAAAATCTAATTTTATTAGAGATTTTGGCAGCACTTTGTATGTGTCCTCTGTTCATAATGCATCGTAAGTGTGTTATAACATGGTATATAGCGTACAAGAAAACTTATAATGCCAAACATAAACCTGTATGATTACTTCAGGCTGAGGTTACATATATAACACTTTATAAATCAAGAGTATATGACTTCATGATGTTTTATAATATTTGTTCACAAGAACATTCTAGACACTGATGTTATAATGTACTATAACACAGGCTTTACACTGCTGTTCATAATGTTCTTTGGCACTACACACATCGTTATAAGCAATAAGCGTTACAGTTTGTAGCTTTGTTATAATGTGTTTATTTAGTATGCATTATATTTAGTGGTGCTTTGTGATATAATGTGTTATGAACATTACTTATAATGCATCATGTTAACAATTCATAATACATAATGAAGTAGCTAGAATCTGTAATGCATTTTCATGAATAATTATAACAATATGTTGAATGTCTTATGAATGCATTATAAGATGATGTGAATGTGTTCATAGTTTAATATAGATATGAACTTCATAGAAAATGTTACCCATCTTTTCCAAAGAGCACTGTAGGCACAGAGCCTGTGACTACCTATGTTATGAACAGATTATAATGCATTGTCAAGTGACATAAGAAATTACTCATGCTTTATATACTCATATACTTGTATATCATAGACTCGTTCATGTTATGCATGTAACTATGAGCATTTATATAGGTTGATGTTAGATATCATATGGCATTAGGTATGGTGTGTGTTAGAAATGCATCTATAATGCATTATGAACACTGGATTGATAGGAAGTGTTCAAATTCTAGGGTTAAATCGTTAGGGTTAACAGAGTGGAAACTGGGAACCAACAAAACCCCATAGCACATTTAGGAAGCTCTCTATTCGATAGATTATAGAAATAAGTGTTTTTGCTCATAATTATACTCCATCTTCCTGCTGCTACGATGTGCACAATTGAATTGTCACAGGCAGCAGCTTTATTTCGTTCCCACTGCCTTCAACATCGTCTCCCCGCTCTTTTGGGGAACGCGGGCACGCCATGTCAGCCTTAATCAAGCCCAGAATTCTTAATGCTGACTTATTTACTGAAAAAACGTCTGTATTATGCTTTCGCAGCCATGCGGCCCAGGGGAAGAAGATCTGATGTGTCCTGAATACATATTAATACTAGAGGTCATACGTTCCTGTGCTAGCTTTGTTATTGACTCAGGGAACTGAAGCGATTATAGAAGACGGGCAGGTACGGGGAGGTATTTGTTTGGTGATAATAAAGAACATCTGAGCACAATGTGTGGTCTAAACGAGAGAAAGCGCTTTTATAATGGAATATAGCAATGTTATGCAGGATGGCACATGATCCCGTGTGTAGGTGTTATTTATGATAGAGGACACACTAGGATGCGAGACACGTGGCGGAAAAGGGAAAAACATGAATGAAACAGTGGAACTGTGTGAGGTTTCGTGATGGATAGATTTAGGGATTTGTCATTTGCTGGAGCAGAACTTGCATACACTGTCTGTCACTTCTGTATTTTTAGCTAAATGCTTCTGGGAGTGTATGCATTGAATTACCAGCTAAATGGACTATACACCATTTTCATACATGCACACGCAAACGCAGGGTCAATCCCTCCTGTACAAGCTTTTTTATTATTAACTTTTTAAAATCTTGCTAGAACATGTAGTATTATGTATATATGTATATATATATATATATATATATATAGTTTAATATAGCATATATTATAGTATATATTATTAAAAAAAAATAAAGTGGAAGTACTTAATCAAAGCTATATATATTTTTATTTATTTAGTGATTTATTTATTTTTAAACATGAGCTGACTCCTTATGAGAAGATTATGAACAGGGTTGGTATTACTACTGTTTCTTATTGAATTTTTTTTATTTTTTTAGAATTTTTATAACTATATATACATTTACGGCATTTGGCAGATGCCCTTATCCAGAGCGACTTACATTTATCTTATTTATACAACTGAGCAGTTGAGGCTTAAGGGCCTTGCTCAAGGGCCCACCAGTGGCAGCTTGGCGGTGCTGGGATCGAACTCATGACCTTCTGATCAGTAGCCCAACGTCCTAACCACTGAGCTACCACTGCCCTATGTATATATATATATATGAATTTCATGTGGTCAGTTTTGGGGTTTTTATGTTGTTCTTTTTTGTTCTTTTTTTCTTTTTTAATTGGATGTATGAAGAGGCTCTTTTCTTGCACAAAGATAGCTGTTTGATGATGTATGTAGTAACGGATATCGAATTGACTGGATGTTTCGTTAATTTAGTTAGAAAATAGAGTTAAAATGCACAGAAGAAATGGCAAGCGAAAGAAAAAATGTGGACATTTGAAACAAATGTTTAGAAGGTTGAAATGAATTGAGAAGGCGTAAGAAGCGCAGTTTTTTTTTAAGTGAATGTAAAATTTAGCTTAGACTTAGATGCAGTACAGATCTCTTAACATGATACTTGAGTGCAATAATGAAATACAGTTGCTGAAGTTATATCCGTAGTTATAGTTACATTTCACTACTAAACTTTGCTGACTCGTCTGCTCCACAGACTTGGCCTGGTTTATTTGCATCACCTAAATGTGAAACAAGTCTATATAATAACTCAAATTCAATGACAAAACACATGCTGCAATTTTTCTCACCTGGAGTGTAACGATGTGTTGTTGCTTTGTCGCCTGTCTAATTTACGCCGGATTGCCCCAAGGCACAATGTGCTTACTCCATGTCTGAGCAAAACAGTCCAGCACTGCATTAACTATCGATTCCTCTCTCTTTACTGGTCCTTTCACACTCACAATAAGAATTTATTGGATTTCTTTCCCTCTCCAGGACTCAAATTCCTCGTTAGGGCTGTGTGGAGAGCTTAGCTTGGACATGGGCTTGCAGTCTAGGACAGATTTGATAAGCTATGATTATCTGGGGAGCGTCTCACTAAGATTAGGTGAAGACGGGAGCCGGGTCACGCCCTTTAGTTGTTTATTTCCTTCTGGACACCTTGTTAAAACTTTCAGAGACATTTAGACGGCCATTATTATTGTACAATGCTAGAAAGCTACAATTCCTCCATGTTAGCGAGATAGCCTTGCTAATTTATCTGTTTCTTGTTCGTAGTGCTTTTTGGCCAGTTCATGTTCTTTCAAACCACCTCCAACGATGTGGTGGACATCTACGATGGCCCTTCTCCTGAGTCTCCTCTTCTAACCTCCATCTATGGCTCCCATTCAGGTAAAAAGCACTTCCTTTATCTTTACCTTTAATTGTTAATCAAAAAAATAGAGGATGCATTTATATCTTAATTATTATTTCTCTTAATACTGCTAACTGTGTTAACCAAAACATTTTGCACATTTTCACACACAAACCCTGTTGGTTTGTTAGCATGCTCGTATGATCGGCTGGCTTGAGCATTCAAGCTTTCTCACCCCAGTTCCTGTGTCTTTTATTATTATTATTATTATTATTATTATTATTATTATTATTATTATTATTTCCTTTATAAGGAGAGCCACTGCCTCTGAGTGCTGGCAATGAAATCACCCTAAAGTTCACAGCAGAGGGTCCAAACACTGCCAAAGGCTTCCATTTTGTCTACCAAGGTAAATAGCTAAAGCTGTGTGCATGCTGTCTCAGATATTAACCTGTTGTCCATTTGCAAACTCGGTGTATAAGGATACACCATTACGACAATATACCATGATTAGGAAATCATTAATATTACCCTATGGATGATGTCACAAAATTGAGTAGACTACAATTTACATTCGAGGGAAATCTTTGAGATTGTGTCTATACTGACTTTATTATATAACTAACAGAGGGCTAAAACATACGATCATATAAAAAAGGCGATCGATTAATATGTGATGACACTCAAATGGGAAATATGGAATGATTCCGCTGTAAATCGTTCAGTGTTGCTTGAGGTTTCGCACGTATGTCCAAAGATACGGCCTAGTCACATACACAATGCCATTACTGTCATAAGACATTGCTGTGGTCTTTGTGCTTGGGCCCACTAATCGCTGCTTAAAGCTATATTTAAATTATGTAGTAAGAACATACTGCGACTACAACTGTCATCTTTTTCCAGCTGTACCGAGGACCAGCGCTTCCCAGTGCAGTTCGGTCCCCGAGCCTCGCTACGGAAAGCGGATTGGAAGCGATTTTGGACTCGGTGCCGTTGTGCTGTTTGCGTGTAACCCTGGATACATGCTACAAGGAGCCAGCGCCATCCGGTGTGAGTCTGTGCCCAACAGCCTGGCCCAGTGGAATGGCACGGTGCCATTATGCACAGGTATGTGTACAATTCTTCATCTTTATTTTTCTTGCTGAGGAGTATGGAGAGTAAAAAAAAAAAAAAAGTATCACTACACCACCATTTTGTGGTCTGCAAGAAACCAGAGAAACATTTGTAAGGCTGCAAGAATTGATTTTATTCCTGTATGAATTTATTTTGGTGAAACTGTGCCCGTGCAAACTGACAGGATTACCTTCCCTCCAGCATACTGTCCTCCATTTTAATAGAAACGCTCCTATAGGGACATCCACTGTCACATAGGGCTGAGTACAACTTCCAACAGCAAATCGAAATGGTGTCACTTTCCAGATACGAACAACAACGGTGCTTTTTGTTATAATAATGACAGGTTCGTTTTGTAATGATTTTTTTCTCTGCTGTGTTTCCTTGGCACTGATACTGTTTTTTGTCAATCTTATTTAAAATAAGTAATGCTTAATTTAAATAAGTATATTATTATTTTTGCAAAGGTTCTTGGCTTCATCTTCTTGGCTCTGACACTATTCAGATAAATCTCTGTTCATTAAAAAAAAATAGTCCCCTATTAGACTTACTTTTAGTATAATAAAATGTATAAAATTAAAGTTCTATAAGAAAATATATATAAAAAATATAAATAAGATATATATTTCTTTCCTTAGCTCCAGCAGTTTAATTAAATCTGTGAAAACAGCTCAGTAGTCACCAGTACATTAGCTGCGTTTAAAATACTTCGTTTTATTGTGTTATTTGCTGATTTTTAGCCTGATCCTGATTAGGTAAATCTGTGAATGCTGAATTATTTGTATTTTTTATTATTATTTTTAATATGTTTTTGGTTACTTTCTCTCTTTTTTTTTTGGCTCCAATCCTGTTTAAATACGTCTGTGGATGCTTAATGAACCGAATCATTGCCTGTAAAATTTCTTTCATAATAATAGTAATGATAATTATTCAAGATTCAAGATTCAAAGAACTTTATTAATCCCAGGGGGAAATTGCTTTGCCATGAGCATACAATTGCTCTCAAGAAGAAAGAAAGAAAAGGAAAGAAAGAAGAAAATAAAAATAAAATAAAATAAAATAAAAATAAAATAAATTTATACCTATACAGTATATAAAAAGTAAATCAGTAAATCAATAATTATTGTATTATATATATAAATCATAAATATTTACTCTTTTCTTGACTTTTTCCTACTGTAATCCTGTTTTATTGCATAAATCAGACAAAAAAAAAAGTTCACTGATATGCCATTTGAATCGAATTCAGAATTAGCGACTTACAAGTTACAAGTTGCGCCAGTATTTCCGAGGGGAACGATTAAAGGACCTACCGGTAAAGGACTGACCGTGCACTATCCTGTCAGGCATACAGCTCACCTTTGTTAATAATTTTATCCATAAAAAAATTTCACTCCTTATTAAGTTCTCTGTACAAAAAAAAAATCTAATTCAATTCAGTTGAATTTTCTTTAACCTTCACTAAAACCTAAATGCTGCATTTTTCTTTCTTTCTTTCTTTCTTTCTTTCTTTCTTTCTTTCTTTCTTTCTTTCTTTTTTGCACGTGTACAGTTACAAAAAGTATATTTCTGTTTTTATTGTCTATTATAGGTTTACAATCTAGATTTTTCCGTCAATTCGTTTCATTGTGTGTCATATTGTAATGAGCAAACTTCTTTCAGGCTTTATGGCTTCCAGCCTCATGAGTCAGCAGCTTATAGAATAGCACTTGATCCAGCACATTTTTATAGGGATGATGCTAATAGTTAATTAATATGTTATACGTTCGGCCGCAAATCGTTTTATTCCGACTCCATTACACGTGTGCGTAACGTTTGCGTAAATTCTGAGTGCCTTTTAAATCTGTAGTTCCGCGTGAGGTCTGAATACTGACTGAATACGGCTCTTTGTTCCCTTTTTCGCTGGCACCTGTCGTCTTCTCCTGTTCCTGCTCTTTCTAAAAGACTAAATCTCAGTGAATTACCAAGTTGTCGGGTTCAGTGTGTACATGTGTCACGTTCATACGTGTGTGTGTGTTTGTGTGTGAGTGAGTGTGTGGGTTGCTATTGGAAACCAACCTGCATGTTTCTTCCCTCCTATCTGGTCTTCTCCTTAGAAAACATAACAGGATGTAACATTTTTGTACCATTTCTCCAATCAGAAGGTGTTGATTCATTTCCTAGAGCAGCAGCTCTGACGTTATTGCCAACTGTAACATGAATAACAATGCGCCCGTTCGAATGCATTATCGTTTCTATAGTAACAGGTCATTCACCGGGACTTGTATAGTGGACGCTTGACATAAACAAAGACTAATAACAAAGGCATTAATGTTGTTTTAACAGAGAAGATTACATAATTGTCGATATGGTGACTTTTTTTTTTGTAAGGAGATGTTTTATTATATTTAACATGCTTTGGAAGGAGTCTCCAGTGTCAGCGCTGTCTGTGAAGCAGACAGTAAGCTGTATTTTTTTTTTTTTTGGTCATGTTAACTTTACGAGAGAGGAAAAAGCGACAACAGGAACTAACTTGTTTCACGGATATTAAAAGTAGCTATAATTGGATAACAAGTATGATGTGTCATTTGGTCATGAATAAAAAAATAACGTGTTGTATAAGAGAAGCAAAACACATGCTGTTTCCACTCGGGGGGGTGGGAAGAGTGACTCCACACTGATTATTTTGATTATTTTCCTATAACAACACACCCCCAAGTGTTTTCTTCAGGCTCAACAGTTATCTGTTGTCTGGTAGTAAGCCAGTGTTATATTTCCAACTGGACAGCAGAGTCTCCATGGATCCGCTAATGACACGCGACAGATAATTAGGTGTTCTGGGTTTAATTAATGACGAGCGCATGTCATCATCAGCATGCGTGATACCCTGTTGGATCTTTGGATCTTGCTCGCTATTAACAAACAGGTGAAGTTAAGCGTTTTGAAAGAGCAGAGTGGAAATGAAAGCCGTCTCCGTGAAGCGACGCTGTATTCTGGAGACACGCCGGTGTTTCTCTCATAGTGCTGGTGGCTAATGATGACATTAAGGTGGCTGGAAGCCTTTCTGATTATCATGGGAACACACTGGAGCATGCACTTCACCGGTGGAATATAGATGCGCTGGAAACCGCAGTGCGCTGAATAATAGCATTGATTTGGCCATCTAAAAACGGCGACAGGGAAAAACGGGAATTAAATAATGAGGCACTGCTAAGGGGATAAATGGTTCACAAATCCTGAGCAGTTTTATTTTAAAAAATATATAAATAAATAAATAGCAATAATTAAAAAAAAAAAAAAAAACTCCTGCAAATTATTGAATGTTTCAATCAACATGGTTATATCTGAATATTCTACAATGGGTCGAGTGTCTTTCTTCTTTTTTTATTTCATTTATTTAATTTCTGTCTCAGGATACTTTTTTTTTTTTCAGAAATTTGCATAAAGCACTCAAATCTTCCTGATGGCGTGTATATGCACGAGTGTGAGAGTTAAAAAAAAAAAAAAAAAAACAGAAGATACTGGAACGAGTACTAAAATCATCTTTTCTATTCTCTGTTTCATTGTTCTTCAGTCCATGGTGACTCACCGTGTTTTAAGCAAAGAATAAAACACACTGCATCGTGCTGTTACAGGAAAATAATCAGTAACAGGGTGGTGTGATGAAGCGGCAACACTGTTACCACACCGAGGTTGATTATTTTCCTAGAACCGCACAACATCGAGTGTTTTATTCCTCTTAGACCGCAGCAAATTGCCAGAGATTGCAATTTTGAATTTATTAAAGAAAGACACATGATACTTTTAACCATTTCTAGTTACATTTGATGTTGTTGAATGTCCCAAAGAGAAGTAGAACAGTTATAAACAATTGCTCCCTCACCAGCTTCTCTTTTTTTTTTTCTCTCTCTCTCTCTCTCTGTTGAAGTTAATAAGACAAAAAAAAAAAAAAATAAGCCTCTCATGTTCTTGACAATTATATGAACAAAACAGTAAGTGTAGTATGCTTATTGTCAGTGCTTGTACTATGCTGTAGTGTAATTTCTAGTTTTGGTATCAGAACAATTTGCCGTTAAATACATAAAAAAATACAATAGATAATTTGCAGAGCTGTACACACTCATTGTTTGCAGTTATACTGGATTTGAAAGGTTATGCAATTGCTCTTTATTGTACAATATTTTGCTTTTGTTCTGTTTTTTTTTTTCCTGCTAAAATGAATTCTTCATGTCAAATGATATTTATCTTCACAGTTATGCTTGTACTGTAAAATCTTTGTGTTATTCTGCCCACGTTTAGAGTAGATTTTAGAGCGAGAAGTGTTCAGATGTGTAAATTAGCTCCCAGTGTAGTTAGCAATGATAATAAGATTTATTACGCCATTTTATGGCTAGAGGTTTTATCATATGGATCACATAAATGGAAAACTATAAATGGGGGAAAATTGACATGTTCTTTAATAAATACTGAAATTCTAATCATTGCCAAATCATCGTGCAGTAAGGAGGATAAAACAGTTCTGTATGTGCTGTTAGAGGAAAATGATCAGCGTCAAGGTAGTAGCAACATCAACAAAATCAACACTTCCGAAAGTCACTTGATTGAACTTTGAGTTTTAGGGGTTTTTTTTGAAAGGTTTCAGTTCGCCGGCACACAAAAGGAGCAGGTGGAATCCATTCTAGGACGTGACTGAATAATAGAAAATGATGAATTTATAATGTGTTTTATGTAGATCAGTCCCAGGCTTTTTTTAAAAAAAAAAAAAAAAAAGAAGCAGTGGATTTGGAGCCTCGAATTTACTCACATACTCCAAGACAGCAGAACTGAAGGATGAAAAAGTAGCTTTTGACTAATAGCAGGGCCAAAGTCACATTAATACTGGGGTATTTTTTTCCAGCTCTTAGAAACGCCGAGCTTTCAGCTGAGTTTTTTTTAATAGCTTGAGAGAGATTAGTCATGGAGAGTGTTGAAGAAAACCTAGGTCTAGCAAATCCATAACCATCTGAGGGAAGATCCTTTCTAACACCTGGGCTGAGCTAAATAACTAAATATGACCTCTTAGTCTTTTTAATGCTCTGAGAAGGAAAATACACGTCAGATTGCAGTGGTGTCGGAGTACATTTACTTCCTGAACACGAGTCGATCACTACTCTCGAGCTGAAGTTCCATTGTTTTCTGAAAGTGTTGGACTGTTCCTCGCTAAAGAGCCATCAGAACATCACGAAATTTAAAAAAAATCAATGTATCTGTACTTTGTGTACCGATTTTTCTCCTAATGTCACAAAGTTGCCTTAAATCTTGTTGTCTTGCTTTGCTTATTGTTGCTGTTTTTATCAAGTATTTAACTGGACTTTATATCTGTGTGTGTGTGTGTGTGTGTGTGTGTGTGTCAGTGTCCTGTGGAGGTGTCCTAACAGCACGCAGAGGAACCATCCTGTCTCCTGGTTACCCCGAACCTTACGATAATCATCTCAACTGCGTCTGGAAGGTCTTTGTGCCAGAAGGAGCTGGGATTCAAGTAAGTAAGGAATAAAACACTCAGTGTCATGATGTTACAAGAAACCACAAACTCCTCCATCCTGAAGATGTCAGAAAACTTAAAGTCACAGCTTTACATCTGACTGTTCAAAGCACTGACACCGGAGACTCCTTCCATCAGTGTTGCTAGCTGTTACTATAGAAACGACTCCTACAACTAGATATTATATTAGAACGAGTGCAATTAATATAAACGTGATCTCCAGCTGCGCTGCTGTCAGAGCTGCTGTTGCAGAAAATGACCTTCTGACCAATCAGAATTGTTGTGTAAGACATAATATCACATTTTTTAACTCTGTATATCAGAAATAAAAGATAAAATGGTAGCATCTACGAGTAACTCCACGTCATCACACCGCCCTGTCGTTGAGTATTTTCCTATAACAGTACAACACGGAGTGCACACAATGTTTATGGCCAGGTTTGTCGTTATTAATGACTTATGGACATGATATATAAGGAAAGTCTTGAAATCCATTCGTAACATTAATTCGAATTTTTCATGTCTAGATCACAGTTGTAACGTTTTCCACGGAGCACAACTGGGATTCGCTGGATTTCTACGATGGTGTTGACAGTAACGCACCGAGACTTGGCAGCTACTCAGGTAGGACGATCGCCAAGAAAAAGCTGGCACAAATACGACAGGCGATGAGATGCACTAAAAAACATCACATTTCTCTCAGCCTGCTTTGAATGTGTGGTAAAAACTCATTTCATATCCACAGCACTCAGAAATATACAATAAAAAGCATAGACGTTGTGTTTTCGAGCTATCTGCAGCACTTTACAGTCACTCAGCCGCCCGTATGTGCAACAGTTCCTTTGTCTCAGCTGCTTTTCAACTCAAGAGGGGTTATCCAGAGGATTTCTCCCGCACCATATGGCACTTAGCTTTCAAGAGATTTGTTTGTCATCCCAAGCACATCAATACTTGAGACGTCACAGTGCACGATGCATCAGTAGGTTCATAAGCAGCAGGGTAGTAATGCGAGCACAGGGAGAGGATTGTTGACAGGTTGACATTTAATCTGCTTCGGTAGCAATGCGAGATTAAAGAAACATTTGGTGAGAGATGGATGTAAGGACGTGGATGATGAAATGGCTCGCCGATGGAGTATGACTGAATCCTCATGTTGTGTTCGGGTCAGAATGATGGATTTTCTCATTTTTTAGTGAAATGAAACACTTTTTGTGCTTTTGTGGTGAAGAAGAAATATCTGAAATGAAAATGCTTTCCTCCTCGGGGCAAAACAAAACTAGCAAGCTGGTCTCGGTCCACTTCCAAGCTAAGTCTAGCATAGTAGCAAGTGATTCGACTCTGAATCGACTCGTGAATCAAATACGCGGCGTATTTTGGGTTGTAGTGCTTCGCTGCAGCTGTGCGCTGCTAAACTGAACCGTGAGACGCAAACCTGAGCCAAAGCACAGAGCTGTAGCGCCGTGTGTTCTGGAGATTTGGACAAACAAAACGAGAAAATAAATGCTGGATGCGACACACAAAATGTTTTAAACTAGTTTTTTTATATAATTATCTCTCTTAGCACCAAAGTGTTTTTTTTTTTGTTGTTGTTGTTGTTGCTTAGTGGTTTCTGTCTCTGTATTTCTGACCAATGACTGAGTGAGTTTTATGAGGACATTTTTTAAGTCCCACAGACTCCTCAGACAACGTTTCAGCTTTTTGGTTCATTTAATTATGTGCAAATCACATAGAAAATGCACTACAAGTATCAAATCAGCTCTGATTTGGATGGACAAATGGACTAATAGTTGTAAATAAAAGTCGTATAGGTTCTTTGGTTGTCGCTCTAGTAAAGCTGTTTTGGAAACTAAGAACCGTATTTATTTAATGAGACTTTGAATATAAATACATATAAATACATATAAAATATGTAAGGAATCAAACAACCTGTGCTGTGCTGTAATAGGAAAACAATCAACAATGGGGTGGTGTGATGAAGTGAAGTTACTGGTTCCACCCTGCAGTTGATTATTTTCCTATAACAACGTGTCTCATAGTGAGTTATTCCTCTAATTATACCACAGCAATTTGCCAGCAATTACAATATTTTATTTTATTATTATTATTATTGTTATTATTTTATGCGTTTATAGCTACAGAATGTAATATGTTGTGGAACATCCGTTCTTGTTATCACTTACGTTATAGCAGCTATAAACATTCTCATTCTCTTACCAGCCTCTTGTTTTTTTTTTTTTCGCTCTCGACGTTAATAATAAACAAAAAAAAATCACGGCTTGTCATGTTACTGAGAAACCACAAAGCGTTATCTTAAAGTTACTGCTGACACTGGAGACTCCTTCCAAAAATATTGAATAAACATCTCGTTACAACTTTAACGAATCACCAGTTACACGTTTGTTAATCTGTTTATGTGCGGCGTCCACTGTACAAGTTCTTGGGTAGGCTGTTACTACAGAAACGATAACATATTAGAACGCGCACGTTAATTATTAATTCTTAATATAAACCTGCTATTTGCATCAGAGTCGAGAATTCAACAGCACTGGTTGATATGTATGATATGTAATAAATCGCATAGTATGTTCAGAGAGAGAAGCATATGACAACCAATTTCATTTGTTTTAGTAAATATTGTGATCTTTGGAAACTTTTCATTTGATTATTTTTACAAAGCGTATTGACTTTACAGAATTTCTTGCTATGTGTGCAAGGCTTTTGTACTGTATATTGTCAGCGCTAATTATTGACATGCAGTTTCAATACAATGTCATTTTATTATCGGTACCAGTGAGTTCTCTCGGAGTAGACAAGAATATGTTTACAAATGTCCTCTCCTGCCTGTCGAGTAGCTAATACTTTCTTTCTTGTTTTGATTAAGAATCATGTTTGTCTTCCTAAATTGCCACGAGTCATAATTTTAGCTAGCGAACACAATTTCTCCTGGCAGGCGGCGTGGGAATTCCTGAGAAATCCGAAATAAGTCCGCAATGCTAATATTGTCCTTGTCAGATTGATTTAATAAACTCAAAACACTGCAAAACAGATTAAATTGAGAGCGAAAAGCAAAATAAAAGAACAGTAATATGACAGTAACTTGATGCTCGTGATCTCTTTTTCGGGTCTGGGGGTCAGCGAGGCCTCGTTTTAGCCTTCAGGGTCTTCGGCTCCTGTTTCCTCCCATTTACGTCTCCCTTTATTCTCGGAAGAGAGGTTCTATGCCTGTTCGGGATATTTTCTGTAGCTATTCATGACCTTCTGATGATTATGGACATTAAATTACACTTGCTTTTGAAATCTGTTCACAGGTGATGCTAATGTAGTCGTCCCCCCAAGCCACACACACACACACACACACACACACACACACACAGGGCCGGGGGGGGGGGCGGGGGGCGGCGGGGGCGGGGGGGGGGGGGGGGGGGGGGGGGGGGGGGGGGGGGGGGGGGGGGGGGGGGGGGGGGGGGGGGGGGG